>OY856411.1:162214438-162814438 GCA_963693085.1 Alisma plantago-aquatica
AATCGGCAGATTTCTCGCCCACGCTTCTTCTGTTATCTACTGCCCTCCAAACTAGTCAACGGAAGACTACTTAGTCATCTGGTTGAATAACTGAATAGCTTGTCTCCAAATCGCATTTGGGAAAATCTTTCCACTGTTAAATCTGCTCAAACACCTAGCTTTCTACGTAAACCGTAAAACTACATGTGGGAACGTTCCTCGTATAAGACATAGGAAGGAGTAACGAACCGCCGTGCTGGCCGAATAGCAAGATGATATTGAGGCCGGCCCACTGCCCACCCCCGATGGTCAATTATCTCCATGGCAACTGGCAAGATTCCATGCAGGACTGGCAGGCCACGACCAGCTTAGCGTGGGCCTCGATAAGCTACCGGCCATGGACGATCATTTGACAGACATACAGACAGGTCGGATGCAAACAATTGGCGCCGCAGGCTTTGGATGCCCTTTTCTGTCTTTGACAAACTTAGTATGTTTACTTTCACAGTACTCCCACAGTCACAGGCCGCACCGCGAGCTTATTCCTACAATAATTTTCCGAGGAAAATACATATTCAAGACGCGTGTCGTGTTAAGCCGTCGTGCTTCCCAGTCAATTGCTTGGATGGATTTTTCATACATAAATCAGTAGTAGGCTACTTATTGCCCATACAAAACTAGACTTTTTTTCAGTTAAGAAATAACTTGAATCTTCATTAACTAAAATCATATGGAATTAATTAATTACAAGAAGCCTGATTACGGATCTCGGGCTCGGTCCCCATCTGAAGTTCCGTGTCGTCGTTGGCTCGGCACAATTGGTGGTGTTGGATGGAATATCCCACTCTTCTCCCACCTCACCTACTGTGTTCTCTGCAACTACACGCTTACCAAACCATTTTCCTTCTGTTAGCTCTTGGCCAAGGAAGCCGACTCGGCCCCGCAGTCGTGACTTTCCACCTGGAGGCTACTGAAGGTGGTGGTGGGGGTGGGCTTAGCTGAGGTCGCTGCTGGGATTTAAGGTCCCCGCGTCCGCTCGCTGCACGGTCGCCTTCGCCCGTCTCCTGTCTCCCTCCCTTCTCCAGTTCTCCCCCCTAGTCGCCATTGCGGGTTGGGGTTGCTGGGAGCTCTGCTGCTCAGAGGGAAACGGTAAGGGGAAGAAGATTCGGAGAGTTGTTTTGTATCTGCGGACTGTGTGTATTAGTTGTGGGGTTGTCGGTGAAACCAACCGAGACTCTGTCCTTGCTCCTGACACGACTTGAAGATGCGGATCAAGGATAGATTGTGGTTGATCTCTCTCCATAAACCCGTTTATCTCATTTTTTATTCCCATTTCGGAATGATGCCATATCCTTTCCTCACAAACAAATCTTCTCAATCCTAAATCTGTCTGCTAAGACTCCTCTGCCATCGGTGTCCAGTTACCGGTTCCGGTTAGCCTAGCCGGGATGAGGATGGCAGCGTCCGTACACGCTTTAGCTCTAGAGTGGGCGCATCTTATTGTTGACGGCAGTTGTGGCTGGAATTTTCTTTTATGCCAGTAGTACAACTAAGACCCGGTGCTAATGTTTCTCCTTCAGGTTGTAATGTCGGACGGCAGCAGGTCGAGCCTGCGGCTTCAAGTCCTACTCTCGCTGTTAGCGCTCCTTGGGTATCTTGATATCGCTTCTTGTGGCGTCACCAGCCCTTTCATCCGCGCCCAGTTCCCGTCCACTGACATCCCCTTGGACAACGAAGTGTTTGCGGTTCCCAAGGGTTACAATGCCCCTCAACAAGTTAGTATCTCAATCTACTATTTTTTTCTTCTTCTTTTACTAATCTGTGCATTACATGATTGGTTCAGTGTACATAGAACAACCAACATAATCCTTTCTAAAATTCTTTTGCCACATAGGTGGTTTATATCTCTGCTGAGAGCTGTACTTCCTGAAATACCCGAATGTTTCTGTAGTTACCTATTGAAAACATTGCTCCAGATATCACACATGGTATAAATAAAACCATCCTTGCCAACTTTTTATTGTTTGTAAAACATGTGTTCATATCGACTGGAATTCCTGTACCCATGAAATGTTGATAGTTATTACTGGTCACCAAAGTGGCGATCTCTCGTGAATGCAATGTTTTCTGCCATGAATAAGATTCAAATATTCTTCCAATCTCCTCTGGGGACAATTTTCACGTGCATCTCTTGCCAGCTAAGTCTTTGTTATTTCTTAATCTGTTCCAACTGAGAAGGGTTTTAAAACTGTTAACTAATTGCATTCGAAGAAACTGTTGTCCAAAGTGGTACTAGCATTAGTTTCTTCTGATACAAGATCAGTGATGCATTCATCTGTTTGTTCAAGGATATAATCATGTTCTTCTTCATGATTTTGTATCTACGATCCTGTTGCCTGACATACTATTCTTTCCATTCATGTAGGTTCACATCACTCAGGGTGATTATGATGGAAAGGCGGTGATTGTCTCGTGGGTTACCCCTGAAGAACAAGGTCCCAGTGAAGTCTACTATGGCACATCTGAAAAACAATATGATCGGCTTGCTAAAGGAGAGTCGACAAACTACACCTTCTATACATATCGGTCTGGCTACATTCATCACTGCCTTATCGATGGGCTCAAGGTAACTGAAACAAAAACTGTAGAGGCCAAAATTTCTGATAGTTATGGATCCTTTATTTTGCAAGTTTCTATAAGTGCAATGCCTTAACTAATTATTCGATCCTAGTAAAAGGGGTGCACTGCTATATGTATGCTGATAGGCAAGCATGCCAATCTGAATTAAGAGAAAAGGAAAGTGGGGGAAAAGAATCAAAAGAAGAAAGTAAAATAAGAAGGAATAACAGTCTCTCTGCAAGATTATTTTATTGCGTAGAATTTTACTGCCACTTTCCATTTCTCGAGTTATGGTGGGCATATTTATGCACTGGTTGTTGAAGGAGTTTTTGTGGTTGTTGCACTGTATGGGTACAGTTAGCAGCAATGAACCTCATCATGCCAAGCTGGCATAAAGAGGAGGAGTGGTTCTTTTCCGTTTTTAATTTACAAGTCGTGCAATGCAAAGACGAACTTCCGTTTGCTAGGGGATCACACTAATTGACACTTTATATACATTTATAAACTGTGACGATCAAGAATGTTTATGGTACTATGTATCTGGTTACAAATTATAAGTTATTTAAGTGTGCAAGGACATACATAAATGTATGGACATATCAGGTTTATGCATATTTTCTAATGCGTTTTTTTATTATTAGAACTCAAATGACTGAAACACTGTCATTTAGAGCCCAAAAATCACAACCCAGGATTTTATTCCCTCCAACCATAAACCTCACCACCCTCTATCTATTTTCGAATTTTGACATTTAATTGTTCTTTTTAAGTACTGACATTGTCCTTGAGGCGCTTACCTAGGCTGCCGCACACCTAAAAAGGAAATTGGGTGCCCGAGTGAGTGTCTAGGACTGCTGGGGTGACCGCCTGGGCAGATTTTTTTTTTTGATTTTTTTGAATTTTGTAAAATGTCATTTTGGCATCTACTTGACTCATGTAACTGCTCTTTATTTGTTGCACGCTACTACCTCACTCTTGCATGACTTATATAGGGTGTAGAACTAAAAATACACACATAATACACCTTATATATGTTGAATTATACATATAAAAATGCAGAAAATGCAAAATAGATCAGGTGCCTAGGCTCCCTCTTAGGTGGTCTAGGCGCCCAGTTAGGCCAGACCACCACCTGGCCGCCTTGATAACTCTGAGTACTAAGTTTGTACATATACACTGTGAATATCTACTTTTTTGTCTGATAATTGTCACTTGAAAAATTTGGCATCTGAATTCCTCACTACAATGATATGGAGTGGCCGCCTTGATAAGTCTGAGTACTAAGTTTGTACATTTACACTGTAAATATTTACTTCATTGTCTGATAATTGTCACTTGAAAAATTTAGTGTCTGAATTCCTCACTACGATGATATGGAGTGGCCATGGTATAAAGCCAAAGCATGCCACATAGTTTAGGTTTGAGACTAGTTATTGGTTAGTCCACTTTGGAAAATCCCCAAATAAATAGAAACAGTTTGGTTTGCAGTTTTGAAACATTCCAAGAAAACAATTTGGAAAATAAAATCATATATCATTTGTGGACACTACAGGAACAAAGAGTGTTTTTAGCAAAGGTTCATGCATTAAGGGCAGGATGGGTATCATCTTGTCAGTTAGGGCCTCAAACCAGAAAATCAAATTGCCTTGAGATTTTCAGTACTAATTATACTGTTGATTGATCTAAAAACAACACAAACTGAGTAACAATGTTGCAGTATGATTATATCTTAGAATGTTAGAGGTTGTGGCTTAAATATTTCTTTGTGGGTATTTTTCTTTGCTGGTCCGACTCAATCCATAACATTACCGATAAGTTGTATAGATTACTTAATGCGAAGCCAAAACTTGTTATTTTCTTGAATGTGCTAGCATATCGACGAAAACTATATTAAAAACTAAACAAACATCTGACATGCTATATGCAAAGTAAATCTAGTAGTTTAAAAAAAAAACAAATCTAGTAACTAAACCATGCAAAAACACCCTTGTTCAGATAATTTTGTCTATATTTACATATATATGTGTATATGTATAGACACACACACATACACACACACACACACACACACACACACACACACACATATATATATATATGCACACAAACATATATGTATTTATGTATATGTGTGTGTGTATGTGTGTGTGCACACACACACACACACACACACATATACATATATAGTTACACACAAATACACACACACACACACACACACATATATATATACATATATGTATCTATATACATACATATATATATACATGCAAAAACACCCTTGTTCAGATAATTTTGTCTATATTTATATATATATATATGTGTATATGTATACACACACACACACACACACACACACACACACATATATATATATGCACACAAACATATATGTATTTATGTATATGTGTGTGTGTACACACACACACACACACACACACATATAGTTACACACAAATACACACATATCTATATATCTATCTATCTATACACACACACACACACACACACACACACACACACACACACATATATATATATATATATATATACATAGATACATATATGTATCTATATACATAGATACATATATGTATCTATATATATATATATATATATATATATATATATATATATATATATATATATATATATTGCAGTTTAGCAACAAAAGGATGTCCCATGCGGTAATGTCGTTGCAGGCCAATTATCGAAGAAGATAGCAAAGCAACAGTAGGTCGCGACACGTCCAGGTTGTACAGTCCGTTTCGTCCCTCATGGCCCGAACCAACCTTCGTCTTCATGCGTAGATCCTAAAACACACAACTCTCGGGTTCAAAAGTGATCGAGCACTAAATGCTTTTAACAATTTTACTGACCCATAAAAGATTAAGAGGAAATCCTTGGAACATATAACATAGGTTGTAATGGCAAGTTATGGGAGGGAGATGTAGTACCGATGCCATGCACCAATGACCGAGTTCCATCCACCACTGTTACTGTTGGAACTCTAGTTGTTTTAGATAGAGTAGAAATAAGTTCAGATCTACAAGAGATATGAGTAGAAGCACCTGAGTTAAAAACCATTTATTTTTACCATAAGTCGCAGGAGACGCAAGTAAGGCAGAAGGACCTTCATCTTGAGCAGGCGACTGCGAGGAGAAACGCGCCTGAAGGAGTTTCTCAAACTACGAGCAGATCCACTCAACTGCGGGCTGGGTAGATATGGAGGTAGAGGCAGAGGCGTCTTTAGAAGAATCAAAGGTAACCTGGTTTGCCCATGTAGGTGCACCGTATTTTTCCCAGCAACGGTCCTCATTGTGGTTCGTGTGCCCATAGAAGTTGCAGAAGAGGTTGGTAGTAGGCGGTTGTCCTCAGCCAAATCCAGGAGGAGGACCACGTCCAGGAACATCAGAAGTACGACGACCATAACCACGACTGCCACGTCCCTAACTAGAGTCATTGGAGTGGACCGCAAGGACCGGGTGATCAGAAGAAGTAGCAGGTAGGGAAGATATAAGGAAGGTGTTGAACGCGCTTGAGAACATCCCTCAGTTTTGGTAAGGGATCACTGGATAAGATCTAATCTACAATACCAGAGAAAAAATGAGGAAGTCCAGCCAAGAAATGAATACATACATACATACACATATATATATATACATATATGTATCTATATACATAGATACATATATGTCTCTATATACATACATACATATATGTATATGTGTATATATATATATATATATATATATATATATATATATATATATATATATATATATATATATATTGCAGTTTAGCAACAAAAGGATGTCCCATGCGGTAATGCCGTTGCAGGCCAATTATTGAAGAAGATAGCAAAGCAACAGTAGGTCGCGACACGTCCAGGTTGTACAGTCCGTCTCGTCCCTCATGGCCCGAACCAACCTTCGTCTTCATGCGTAGATCCTAAAACACACAACTCTCGGGTTCAAAAGTGATCGAGCACTAAATGCTTTTAACAATTTTATTGACCCATAAAAGATTAAGAGGAAATCCTTGGAACATATAACATAGATTGTAATGGCAAGTTATGGGAGGAAGATGTAGTACCGATGCCATGCACCAATGACCGAGTTCCATCCGCCACTGTTACTGTTGGAACTCTAGTTGTTTTAGATAGAGTAGAAATAAGTTCAGATCTACTAGAGATATGAGTAGAAGCACCTGAGTTAAAAACCATTTATTTTTACCATAAGGCGCAGGAGACGCAAGTAAGGCAGAAGGACCTTCATCCTGAGCAGGCGGCTGCGAGGAGAAACGCGCCTGAAGGAGTTTCTCAAACTACGAGCGGATCCACTCAACTGCGGGCTGGGTAGATATGGAGGTAGAGGCAGAGGCGTCTTTAGAAGCATCAAAGGTAACCTGGTTTGCCCATGTAAGTGCACTGTATTTTTCCCAGCAACGGTCCTCATTGTGGTTCGTGTGCCCATAGAAGTTGCAAAAGAGGTTGGTAGTAGGAGGTTGTCCTCAGCCAAATCCAGGAGGAGGACCACGTCCAGGAACATCAGAAGTACGACGACCATAACCACGACTGCCACGTCCCTAACTAGAGTCATTGGAGCAGACCGCAAGGACCGGGTGATCAGAAGAAGTAGCAGGTAGGGAAGATATAAGGAAAGTGTTGAACGCGCTTGAGAACACCCCTCAGTTTTGTTAAGGGATCACTGGATAAGATCTAATCTACAATATCAGAGAAAAAATGAGGAAGTTCAGCCAAGAAATGAACCAACTAAAGTTTATTGCGTTGCTGCTGAACTTCTTTGACGTCAGAAGAGAGCGGATGATATACTTTGTATTCATCCTAGAGCGTCGAACATTGATTGTAATAGTCCTTAACAGATCCATCAGTCGAATAATCCCTTTTTTGCCAGATTTTTTAAGATCTCGAAGACCTTATTCGGATTCTGTTGATGAGAGTACACATGGGATATTTGATCCCACATGGCTTTGGCATTCTGAAGGCGGAGGAGAGACCGATTGATTTTTGGTTCGACATTGTTCACCGTCCATGTCATTACTTCAAAATCATCTTTGGACTATTGAGCGTAGGCTTGCTTGGCTTTTTCATCTGTCGAGTCATCAGGAGGGACTTTAGCAGCAGTAGGATATGTGAAAAATGTCCTTAGGCTTTTACGTAGAGTTCAAATTGGGCCGACCAAAGATGACAGTTTGATCCGTCAAGCTTCACGGTCGAAACACACAAAGACTGAGGAGGATCTGTAGTCACCATAGGAAGTGGAGCAATGATGTGCACATAGAAGAATACACAACAACAATAGTAGTAACAGATCTGGACTAGTAGATCTGAGAAACCCACATAGGGGCAACAGAGAGTAGCAGTAGATCTGTATCAACATATCTGAGAGACCCGCATAGGGCAGTTGAGAGCAGTAGCAAATTTGGATTTGCAGATATGAGAAACCTACATAGGGGCAACAAAGAGAAAAAAAAGACCTACGCCACCACGGTGTGAGATTTACTCCACCATGTGGCCTGGGCAAAGAAAAAAGGTGGTACTTTTAGGTCGTCAACGCGCTATTTTTGGAAGGAGTGAAGAGGAGCAAGATGATTAGATTGTGGGTGGAAGGCACTGTAGGAGTAGAAGGTTGATGGCGGGTGGGATGGGGGGGAACAGGCAGCGACGGGGAAGGGGAGGGGTTGGCTGTGACGACAGGTGTGGAGGGGAGGTGTGTAGCGCTGAAAGGCAAGGAGGTGGATGGTGGCTGGGAGGGGAGGGCTACAACAACGGGGAGGACAGGGGCATGGGAGGGTGGGGGTGGCGGGCTGGAGAGGGTGTGGGGAGGGGGACTCAGACGAGGAACTTGGAAAGCATTAGGGTTAAGGGGGATCATACACGTCTAATACCATATAGTATAAGAAAACCATTATTTGATGTATCTAAAACAATTACAAGACATTCTCTATATAGGGTAAGAAAGTAAGTGAGAAATAGAAGTAGACAATATGGAATAAAAGAAAAATCAAAGACATAGACAAGTCTAAACTCTAAAGCATATATAAAACATAAACCATAAAACACATATAGTAATATATATGTGTGTGTATTCATCTATATGTGTATACATATATGTGTGTGTGTATATGTGTATATATATATGTGTGTGTGTGTCTATATATATATATATATATACATATATATATATATATATATATATATATATATATATATATATATATATATATATATATATATATATATATATATATATATATATAGGCTAGAATACACTCGAGTGTACAGATCACGCCGTACACCCCAATGGTGTTTGCCTATCTAGACCATGTTTTTCCAAAATCTAATCCATTGATCTTCACAGTTACAATAATAATAGGCCACATATAAAATTTGAGCTCATTTGGATGAGTATAAGTCACTCATCTAAGGACAACAAAATCGACGCACAAAACTAATTTGAAATGAATGATTTTTGCCTCCTTTAGATGCACGACCTATAAGTGTCCAAATGAGCTAAAATTTATTATATAGCAGGTTCTTAAGATAATTAAGAAGATCAACGGTTTAGATTTTTCAAAAAGTTAATCTATCTTTAAAAACGACTGTGGTGTACGGTGCCTCCGGTACACTCGAGTGTATACTAGCCTGACTCTCTCTCTCTCTCTCTCTCTCTCTCTCTATATATATATATATATATATATATATATATATATATAGTCATGCTAGAATACACTCGAGTATACAGATCGCACGAATACACTCAAGTGTGTTTGCATATCAAGGCTATTTTTTTGCAAAATGTAAACCATTGATCTTCACTGTCATACTATAACTAGGCTACATACAAATTTTGAGCCCATTTAGATGAGCATAATTTATAACATGACCTATAAATGTCCAAATGTGCTCAAATTTTGTGTATGAGCTATTCACAAGATGTTTAAGAAGATCAACAGATTAGATTTTTGAAAAAAATATTGCATCATGAAAAACTATTTGAGTGTACTCGAGTGTATTCAGAGCAGAATATATATATATATAGTCAGGCTAGAATACACTCAAGTGTACGGATCGCACGCTACACTCAAGTTGTGTTTGCATATCAAGACTATTTTTTTATAAAATGTAAACCATTGATCTTTATTGTCATACTATAATTAGGCTACACAAGAATTTTGAGCCCATTTGGATGAGTGTAAGTCACTCATCAAAGGGCAACAACATCGACGCATAAAACTAATTTGAAATGTATAATTTTTGTAGTCTTCATAACATGACCTATAAATGTCCACATTGGCTCAAATTTTATATATGAGCTATTCACAAGATGTTTAAGAAGATCAACGGATTAGATTTTTGAAAAAAATATTGCATCATGAAAAACTACTTGAGTGTATTCTGCTCCGGATACACTCGAGTGTATTCTAGCCCGACTCTCTCTCTCTCTCTATATATATATATATATATATATATATATATATATCGGAATCAGGTAAATATATTGCGACTTTCCTCTAAAATTATAGAGGGTCAAGAGTTACATATAGCCCAACGCCATACATAAAAAAAGAGTAAAAACTCACACTCCTACCTAATGTGCAACTTGTGTTTGACACATTTACAAATTCTTACATCAATTGTAGTTGGATTTGTGGCTGAGCCTCTGTATCTCCGTGCATTCCTTTCCTCACATATGTGGTAGCATAGAGCAACAAATAAGATCCTCTTTCTGTCACTTTTCCCACAGCTAGACAACATTCTTCGTGGCTCTTCCTTCAACTGCATGTTCAAGCTGAATTTTCCATATATAATCTCCCATACCTCCCTTGTAAACGTACAACAACCAAACAAGTGCATATGAGATTCGTCCTCCTCTTTACAGAGTAAACAAACAACAACAACATCTTGATACCATTCATGTATTTTATCAAGCGTAGCCAAAGCGTTGTGCAGAATTTTATAGACGCACATGCTCCACTTTAGAATCTGAATACTAGCCCATACCTGCTCCATGTGCCTGTCCTTTGCTGCTCTGGATCGTGTTATTTCCCACAGATTGATCTTTGTATCTTTGAGTTTTCATCCTCCCGCCTCATGTGGAGCAAACAAATGTCTAACCCGTTGCCACATTTCCGATATAACATTGATGATGCGTGAATATCCTTCTCTTGTGTTTGGTATGGAGTCCAGTCCTCTAGGATATCTTTCTCTCATCCATTTTCCCCAAGTAGACGTGCCCTCTTGATATATAATAATTCTTCTCATTGTTCCCCACTTTGCTATGTCTCTTGGTGCTTTTAAGTCCAACTCGCCTTCATCTTTCGGGAGTGCCAAGCTTGCATATTTCATTGGATGGTGTGTACTAGCCCAAAGAAAGTTTGTCATCTTCATTTTCATTCTATCCAACACTGCCCTAGGAATCTCTCCTTGTTGTACCCAGAAGATCAGAAGTCCCTCAACCACCACCTTCAAAAGAGTGGCTCTTCCAGCCATTGACGTTTTCTGCGTTAGCCATCTTGTTGGTCATTTCCTCCAATATGTTCATGCAATCAGCAAAGTCTTTGACATGTAGGTTGCCTCTTGCCAAAGGAAATCCCAGATATTTAGTAGGAAACACCCCTAACTCTACTCCCATGGCTTCCTTCAATCGATCTTCTATTAGGTAGCAATTGTTGGACAGAAAAAGATGAGTCTTGTGAGCATTAACACGCAACCCCCTCTGTTCCCTGAACCTCCTAAGCAGGTCCTGCAAATTCCCTAGAGTATTTTGCTTGGCTTCCACAAAGACAAGGACATCATCTGCAAAGATCAGGTGTGTCATCACTTTAGTGCCATGCACTGTATAAGGTCTAATCACCTTACTTCTTTCTGCTTCTTGCATCTTCCAGGTAAAGTACTTCATGACAATCACAAAGAGCAAAGGAGAGAGTGGGTCCCCCTGGCGCAGTCCATTACCTCCTTTGAACATACCTGCAGGAGTGCCATTAACCAGTATAAAGAAGCTAGTGGTCCCCCCACACTGTTTAATCCTGCCAATCCAATGCTCATTGAACCCCATCTGCTTCATGATCCACCATAATTTATCCCATCTCATGCTATCATTATCTTTAGACACGTCAAGCTTTAAGCATGCCTTTCTACTCCCTCTCATAACATTGTAATCTTGTAAGAACTCGCCTGCCAGCAAAGCACAATCACTAATGCTACTTCCTGTCACAAACACCCCCTGGTTCGCAGAAATAAGATAGGGAACTACTGTCTTCAATCTAGCAGGCATGATCTTTGCAATGATTTTATATTGTACCGAGCAACATGCAATAGGTCTGAAATCAACAAGGGAAGCAGTCACTTTCTTCTTGGGAATGAGCACAAGAAAAGAGTGATTAACCTGTCTGACCATATTTCCTCCTGCTAAGAACCATCTCACTTATGCTATCATGTCCTTTATGATATCCCATGATTTCTTATAGAAAAAAACATTAAAACCATCCGAACCTGGTGACTTGTTGCTGCCAATACTCCAGAGTGCATCTTTGACTTCCTGCTCATTTGTTTCCCTTCTGAGTATATTATTATGGGTACTTGCCAGTTTAAACTTCCACTCCATATCCTCCTCTTCCAGCTCGTCATCAAACTCCTTATTGTACAAAGAAGAATAAAATTGGATAGCCTGTTCTTCCAAGTCCTCCTGCTTGTTGACAACATTCCCATCACTATCAATAAGCTATATGTATGATGTATGTATGTATGTATACACACACATACACACACATATATGTATATGCACACATACAAAGAGAGACATACATATATATACACATATATGTACACACACACACACACACACACACATATATATATATATATATATATATATATATATATATATATATATAAAAGGGATAGGAAAGGTATTCTATCCCTAAGGGATAGGAAATTTCCCATACCTAAACCTTTTTTTGCACACGTCCCAAGACTTTTTGCATGTCCAACCGTATGGATATAAAGTATACTAGGTAAATTATGTTATCGAATATGCATAATACCTTCATCTTAAAGTTTTACAATCATACAAATGGATGGTAACTCTAAAAATTAGTAGCTACCATTGATATGTTTAGGTTTATATCTAATAAAGTAAAAATGTAATCCATGAAATTTTAACAACATCTAATCCAAACCATATATTTTGCATCCATAGAGTTGGATTA
Organism: Alisma plantago-aquatica; assembly: GCA_963693085.1. Taxonomy (NCBI): domain Eukaryota; kingdom Viridiplantae; phylum Streptophyta; class Magnoliopsida; order Alismatales; family Alismataceae; genus Alisma; species Alisma plantago-aquatica. The sequence goes on from OY856411.1 coordinate 162,227,270, forward strand.
CATTAAATACGATTTGATCCATGCTAAGTAGGCTCCTGTATAGGGAATTTCCTATTGGGTATAGGCTCCCAATCCTCATATGTGTATATATATATATATATATATAATATATATATATATATATATATATAGAGAGAGAGAGAGAGAGAGAGACTCTATTATCCCTAAGGGATCGGAAATTTCCTATAACTAAACCTTATTTTGCATACTTCCCAAGACTTTTGGCTTGATCCAACCGTATGGATTTAAGTTATACTAGGTAGATAAGTTGTGTTTCAAAATTCATTCAAATCAGATATGTGTAACACCTTCATGTTAAAGTTTTATGATCATACAAATGAACGGTAGTTCTGAAAATCAGCAGCTACCATTGAAATGTTTTGCTTTATATCTAATAAAGTAAAAATGTGATCATCATAAAATTTTAAAAGAATCTAATCCGAACCATATATTTCCATTTGTATAGTTGGACTACATTAAATACCTTTTGAACAATGCAAAATAGACTCCATTATAGGTAATTTCCTATACCCTTCGGTATAGGCTCACAATCCTCTCTCTCTCTCTCTATATATATATATGTATGTATATATATATACACATATATATGTCTATATATATTTATATCTGTTAATATATCTCTTTATATTATGATTTTGTAATTATATTTATTGCTGGACCTCTATGTAATTTCTCCAGTTCTATTAATAAAAGGGTGAGTGGTCTTGAACCCTCACTCACGCTGCATTGCAAGCAGCCTTGCAACTTACGTTTCACATGGTACCAGAGCAGGGCTCCTAGGGTTCCAATCTAGGGCGCGCCACTTCTCCCCTCTCCCTCTCTCTCTCTCCCTCGCGCCGCCGCCACATGGCAGCGTCGTCGACCTCGCCGCCGCAGGGCAGCGCGCCGTCGGGCAGCAGCCGCCAGGTAGCCGCCGCCGGGCAGCAGCCACCGCCGGGAAGCACAGTAGCCGCCGTCGGGCCGCACAATCGTGGCGCCCCGCTGGCAGCAGCTGCTGCCGCCGGCCCAAAGGGGCAGCCGCCGTTGCCGATTTTGCGGGCATAACAGTCACCGGCCAGGACCGCAACGTAGCCGCCGGCTTCGGGCAGGCCCACCGCCCATCAACAGCCTCCGGTTCCTCCCGTTGACTCCGAAGGAAGAGTCTACATAAGATGACTCGCTAAACTCAGACTAGAGGCTCTGTCCGTACGCAGCAGATTCCTAATCACACCTCCATGTGTGATTAGGGAATTTTTCTATTGGTGGCTGTGGATGCGTCAGAAACACATCTAATCTTCTGACATGACGTGTATCTCTCTGTCACTTTCTATTCTTCTGTGACGTGTATCTCTCTATCACTCTATCTATCTGTTAAATCATGGAGGACACTAAGGCATCTACTATCTACAACGAGATGTCGCCTATCCCCTCCATCAAGCTTAATGGGAAAAATTATCTCTTGTGGATGAATGCTGTCCATACAGTGTTGGAATCCCGAGATAAAGCACGGCATGTTGATTCTGATCCTCCTGCTTCTACTGATAAAGGCTATGCTGAATGGAAACGTCATAATAGTCTGGTGAAGACCTGGCTATGGGGGAACATGAAACCTACTATTGCTGCTAGGTTCATGTTCTATACTACTGCCAAAGACATATGGGATGCTATGAAGAAGCATTACTCAGGAAAAGAATGGACTTCGTCAATTTATGATATATGATGGACTCCTCGCTGAACAATAGGGAGACAAGCCTTTAGAAGAATATTTTGGAGTGATCCAAGGTATAGCTCAGGAGCTGAGCTTCTATCATTCAGTGACTGTCCAAGAACAGGTCAAAGACAGAGATGACTTGATTACTGCAAAGCTTCTATCGGGTATGAATTCGTCTTGTAGTTCGACCCGCAGCGTCATCCTCGCTTCTGACAAACTTCCCAGCCTGGAAGAAGCCTACTCGAGAATTCTACAATCAAAATTTGAACCAGTTGATTCTACAACATTCTCGCCTTCTGGAGACTCTCATGCATCTATAGCCACTGCCGTTCGAGGAGGCCGTACCGGTATGGGATGAGGACGTGGAGCATGTCCCAAGTGCACTTTCTGTGACAAACCTAGACACACTGCTGAGAAGAGCTGGAAGAAGCATGAAAGACCTGCTGCACCACCTGTAGGGGCAACAAACTATGCTAATACTGCTGAGTCTTCTGAGCCATCTGCTTCAAGTTCTGGGTCTTCTGACATCACACTCACAAAAGAAGAATATGATAGATTTCTTCAGGCTACACAACACATGAGTGTGGGATCCTCTTCATCCTCAAATCTGGCGTCTACCACTGGTAATCAGGCTACCTCTCTACTGGCTTCTGGTTCAACTTCTTCATGGGTGGTTGATTCTGGAGCATCCCAACATATGACCGGTATGAGGAGATTACTTCACTCCATTGCCTCACATATTCCTCACAAATCTGTGACCATAGCAGATGGTTCAGTGAGGAGAGTGTCAGCAAGTGGATCCGTCTCTCTGACTCCTAAAATTAATCTTAAATCGGTTCACTATGTGCCTGCATTTCCTTTTAATATTCTCTCTATTGCAAAATTAGTTGATACTGTAAACTGTACAATGACATTAGGACCTTCTTGCTTTGTATTACATGATCTTTAGAGTATGAGGACGATTGGTAGGGAACCTACAAAAGGTGATCTCTACCTCTTCCACGGTGATAGTCTGCCTCGCCAAGTATCTGACTCCTGCTCCAGCTATCCTTTGAGCGGTTCTCCCTTACTGTGGCACTACAGATATGGACATCCATCATTGGAGAGCTTGAGAAAGTTAGAACCTGAGTTGTCCCAAGTGTCTTCTTTAGAATGTCAGTCCTGTCAATTGAGAAAACATCATAGACTGTCTTATCCCAGCCGCGTCAATAAACGAGCATCTTGTCCTTTTGAGTTAGTCCATAGTGATGTTTGGGGTCCTGTAAAGACCAACAATTATAATGGTTTTCGCTATTTTATTTCCTTTGTGAATGATTTTTCTCGCATGACATGGATTTATTTATTAAAGAGTCGAGAGTCTGTGTTGTCCATTGTCAAACATTTTCATCAAGAAATAAAAGTTCAATTTGATTGCAATATTAAAATTCTACAATCTGATAATGCCTTAGAATATGTTCAAACTGCCATGGCTGATTTTGTAGCTCTGTTGTGATGATTCATCGCACGTCTTGTCCTCACACTCAACAAAATGGAGTAGTTGAGCGCAAAACTCGTCATCTTCTTGATATTACTAGGACTATTATGTTTCAATCCAATGTCCCTAAGAGGTTCTGGTCTGATGCTTTACTTACTGCCTGTTACCTGATCAACATGCAACTCTCTTCGGTGCTTCAAGGACGTACCCCTTTTTCTGTCTTACGTCCAAAAGATCCGCCTTTCCTTGTTCCTCTCAGAGTGTTTGGGTGTACTTCATTTGTCCACAATTTTGATCCTAAGGCTGATAAGTTATCTCCTAGGCCTATTAGGACTCTCTTTCTTGGGTACTCCAACACTAGCAAAGGATACAAGTGCTATTGTCACAGTCTCCTCCGTATGTTTGTGTCTCGAGATGTAACTTTCCATGAATCCACACCATTTTTCTCTAGTGTTCCCAGTAAGGGGGAGCAATTGTGTGAAAGTGAGAGAGTGCCACCATCAGACATCAGTGAGAGAGTGCCACCTATCATTCCTGACTATACTGTCATACAGGAAGAGCAACCGACAAGTGATACTTTAATTCAACAATATCAACATGTTTATAGCAGACGAGGCAGGCAGGATCCAGAGGAGGTCGCGACTCTAGTCTCTGAGCCTTCCCCATCTTCCCTCTACTCAAGGGATTTCTGCAGAACCATCTGACCTTGATGTTCCCATTGCTATTTGCAAAGGTATTCGTTCAATTACTATTCGACATTCTATTGCAAATGTGTGTTGTTTGTTGAAATTATCCAAGCAAGCTCGGTCATTTGCTCTTGGGGTTGATTCTGTGGTTGTTCCAAGAAATCATCTTGATGTTATGAAGGATACTGGCTGGAAACAGGCGATGCATATGGAAATGTCTGCTCTTCTACAAAACAACACCTGGGATCTTATTGACTTACCTCCAGGGAAAAATGTTGTGGGCTGCAAATGGGTATTCACAGTAAAGCATAATCCCGATGGTTCAATTGAGATGTTGAAGGCTAGACTGGTGGCAAAGGGTTATACTCAGACATATGGAGTTGATTTCTTTGAGACATTTTCACCAGTGGCTCGTCTGAATTCCGTGCAGATTCTTATTTCTCTGGCTACTACCTTTGACTGACCTCTATTTCAGCTTGATGTCAAGAATGCCTTTCTTCATGGTGATCTACAAGAAGATATACATGGAGCAACCTCCTGGTTTTGTTGCTCAGGGGGAGTGTCAGAAGGTGTGTAGATTGAAGAAAGCCATCTACGGGTTGAAACAATCTCCTAGAGCTTGGTTTGACAAGTTCAGTGATGTTGTGCTACAGATGGGCTTCTCTCGCTTTGTGACTGATCACTCTTTATTTTATTCCAACTCTTCTGGTGGATCCATCATTATTGCTGTATATGTTGATGATATAGTTATCACCGGCAGCGATTCTACATGCATATCACGTGTGAAGGAAGGATTGCAGGGGCACTTTCATACAAAGGATCTGGGCAAACTGAGATATTTTCTGGGCATTGAAGTACTTAGATCTCATTTAGGTACTAATTTGTCTCAGAGGAAATATGTGCTGAATTTACTGCAGGAAGCTGGAATGAGTGAATCCAAGCCGGTGTCTACTCCTATGGACTATCATGTGAAGGAGATGACTGATGATACTGATTATCTAGATCCAGGCTACTACAGGAAAATTGTTGGGAAGCTGATATACCTGACATTTACTCGACCTGATATTTCTTTATGAGCTTACCACAACAGTCACACTGGATGGCAGTTTGCCGTATTCTGAAATACCTGAAGGGTGCACCTGGTAAGGGGATCACCTACTATAGACCCAAGACTCCTGTGTCTACCCTTGCTCTTACTGGTTATGCAGATGCAGACTGAGTTGGTAATCTGAATGACAGGAGGTCTACTTTTGGGTATTGCACATTTCTGGGAAATCACCTTATCACCTGGAAAAGTAAAAAGCAGAATGTTGTAGATAGATCGAGCACGAAATTTGAATATCGAGCAATGGCTCATGCCCATAGTCACAATAATCGACGTTTTTTTTCAAAAATTCGCGTTTTAAACGCGTATAATTCAGCTGCCGTATGTGACGGTCGTTTAATACTGTCCTGCCGTATTATACGCGTTATTCACGTTTTATTCGCGTTTTAAACGCGACTTCCGTTTTATTCACGTTTTAAACGTTTTTTTCCCGTTTTATTCGCTACTGTACGGTGGTATATATATATATGTCCAAAGTATATACATATGTGTATATATATATGTCCAAAGTATATACATATGTGTGTATATATATATATGTCCAAAGTATATACATACATACATATATATATATACATACACATATATATACATATATACATACATATATATATATATATATATACATATCTATATATATATATATGTATATATGTATATATTTGTATATCTATATATGTATATATGTATATATGTAATATATATGTATACATATATATATGTATATATATGTGTGTGTGTGTGTATATATATATATGTGTATATATATATGTATACATATATACGTGTATACATATATACATGCATATATATATGTATACATATATACGTGTATACATATATACATGCGTATATATATGTATATGTATACATGTATATATATATATATGTATACATGTATATATATATATATATATATATATATATATATATATATATATATATATATATATATATATATATATATACACATATATATGTGTATATATATATCTATACATATATACATACAGGGCGGCGATCTAGTGAGAAACATTCTACGGTGAGAGCATGAGAGGCATTTGAATAACTATAAAGTAGTAGCTTATTTTCAATATCCAACCTTATGGATGGGAAGAACATCATTACATTTACCTTCACACAAAAAATCATCACAATCGGATATCGTTTACATCTCCATATATACAATATACACATTTTACATCCAACGGTCAGCCTAAAACTCAATATTGTGCGTTGAAAAGTATTTGCTTGTTGTGCGTGCAATACACAGCTGACTTTTTGCCGACTTTTTCCCGAATAGTTGACCGTACTTTGACCGAATTTGACCGTACTTTTACCGTTTTTTATCCGAATTTCCCGCATAATTCCCGAATTCCGAATTTTCAGCTCCACCGTACGTATCCCGAATACCGAATTTGTGACTATGCCCATGCCTATTGTGAGTTGCAGTGGGTTCAGTCTGTACTTTCTGAATTAAAGATTTCTGTTTCATCTCCCATAGAGCTCAGATGTGACAATCAGCCTGCTATCTACATTGCCAAGAATCCAGTCTTCCATGAGCGCACTAAACATATAGAGGTTGACTGCCACTTCATCAGAGATCAGATCAAGAATGGCAAGGTGGTGACTCCGCATGTCAAATCTGAAGATCAACTTGCAGATGTCCTCACAAAGCCATTGAGTCCAACAACTTTTCAGAGCTTTTGCAACAAGCTGGGCATACACGATGTGTACGCTCCAGCTTGAGGGGGAATGTTAATATATCTCTTTATATTAAGATTTTGTAATTTCTATGTATTACTGGACCTCTATGTCCAGTTCTATTAATAAAAGGGTGAGTGGTCTTGAACCCTCACTCAAGCTGCATTGCAAGCAGCCTTGCAACTTACGTTTCACAATATCTATGTCTCTGTATATATATGTGTGTATATCTATCTATCTGTATATATGTATATATATGTGTGTATATATATGTATATATATGTACATATATGTCTATATATATCTAAATGTCTCTGTATATATACGTGTATATATATCCATGTATATGTATATATAATATGTATATGTATATATATATCTATATATGTATATATCTATACATCTATATATGTATATGTAGATTTGTATACATATATACATACATATATATGTAAATATATAAAAATCTAATTTAAATATTACATCATTAATTCATTTTTTAAAATTTGAAATACAGTTGGCTACTTAAATTACAAACTTATTACTTACTAACAAGGAAGAAAATGTCCGATTTCGATACCGTTTCGGTGGCCACATAAACAGAAATTTCGAAAGAAATTTTGATAATTGCGTTCTTGGCATTTCGACGGCAAAATAAACTAATTAATTTATGAAATTTTACTAGAATGATCTACTAGTGTAGATCTACTCAAATATGTAATAATATTTCATATTGGATAGTGAGGGGTGGGGTCTCATCATTTTTTAGTGAATGGTCCTGAACTGTTTCGATCCGCATTTCGATGGGGATTTTTGGTGTTAATTTTCAATGGTAAAATCAATGAATTAAGTCATTATAGTTGGCAAGCACAATATGTAGACTTAAAAACACAAAACTGTGCAAAAAAATGTGCTCTAGGTAGTACATAGTATATGAAAACGTAGAAGAAAAAAACCCGATGATCTGCCTGTTTCGAGAGTTTCGTCAGTCAATTTCGATGTCCGATTGCCACAGAAACAGAAATTTCAACCTTTTGAACATTGTTTACTAGTATTAATAAATTAGCATGTATAAATTACTTAATTAACTATGTGTTCTAGATAAGTGATGTGACTAGGTTTTATGACTCTAAATTATCATGGTTAGAATATATGCATTTATTTGATATATTAGTATCTGTTAAGAATAAGATTATATTGAACGCAATGGGATTAGATACAAGACTGGATGCCCTCTCCTTTATATAGGAGAGGGGAGACGCCCTAAGACTTAGGACGCAAGTAATCTAAACGGGCTGAAATACAAAAGCCCAATAACTAATTAACCTATTAACTAAATAGGCTAATATAAACTCTCTAACACTCCCCCTCAAGCTGGAGCATGGGTGAAACACGTCCAAAGCTTGGACGTTACAAGACTCGATAAAAGAAATGATAAATGAAAGATAGGAAAGATAAATATCACTCCTCATACAAAAATTGATACTCCCCCTTAATTAATACTCCCCCTGAACCATGTGGTGACAATGCCTCTCTTCTTTGAAATTGTATTGTACATGCTGGAGATCCTCGAGCTTTGATGAAGGTCTTTTGGAGTGCATTTGGAATGAAGAACATCTGAAATGGAACCTAAATACCACAACAATAATTCGCCACTTGGAGCAGACGATCATCAATACCACGACTACGACAACTTCACTGGAATACATACTTAACACGCCACGAGCGCGGATGCCCAATGTCGATGTAACAGTAGAAGAATCTTGGAATTGTCTGAGAAGACGTGCATAACGTGGATCGAACACGAACGGACGATATGCTGGTGATACGATGCATGTACCATAACTCTGACGCATGAACCTTGGGGGCTTGATGGGAAAGGAGATCATCCATCAAGGAAAGTCCCAAGTAGATCAACAACATGTGATGTCGAAATAGCAAATGCGGCTCTGAGAAGACGTGATGACGCAACTCGGTGAAGATAAACTAGATGAATCAACCTTGCAGAAGTAGATTGGCAGGCTTGTTGAGCTTCTGAAAATCTGAAGAAGCACCCATCTGTCTCATGTGAATGCAACTGAAGTACACCATCAACACCCGACGTACATAACGTGGTACGAACGCGGATAGCTCGGTGTTGATGCTGAATGAAGATCCTTCATTACTGTCTGGAAGTAGAGAACAGATGTGCTGAACAATGCGAAGCTCCATGAAGATAATAGCCTGGAACATATATAGCCTGAATACATATATCACTCTTCTCATACTCTCTCTCTCTCTCATACATATTCTCATCTCTTCCTCTCCTCTCTATCCCCCCCGCACACCAAATATGACAAGAGTGATTGTTTGGTGTGGAGAAATGGACATATGACCCCCCCTGCACTGTGGAAAGGAATACACACATGATATGGGTCGGTGGGAAAGTAATTGGTGGATTTGAGAGATTTTTGTGTATATGGAGATGTGTAATGTGGAGAATGAAACCGATAATAGGAGATAATATGCTAAATGGGTCAATGGAAAAATCCAATTAGGCTAAAATTTGGATCCAATTAGCAAAGATATGACCGATTAAGGATCTGAATAGGCATAATGAATATGGGGGGAATTAATAACTGGGTGATGCAGCCACGCTACGGAGAAGAAGAAAGAGAAAGGTAAATTTGCAACAAGCAAATAAAATTTTAATTCATAATCGACTGCCTGGACAAAGGCCCCAATGCTAATTATATAGAGGACTCTAGACTTGGCGTGTAAGTCAATAAAACAGGAAACTAAAATCCTAATACAAAAGAATTAAAATCCTAATAAAGAAATTCGGAATTAATAAAGCCATAAAATTCCTAAGTGCATAAAGAACAAAATAAAAGCCCATCTTGAGCCCAATAAGCTCTAATCAAGATTATCTTGGATTTGGGCTTGCTTTCTATGCACATCTTTCACGGATTGCATCACTGGGGGTAGACATAGATGGGAGGTGATGGTTGAGTGATGAAGATAGCCGGGAAGGTGATGAAGAGCAACAACTTGCGGGATGTAGCAAAAAAAAGGCCAGATTATGTCACTCAGTTGATGTAACACTTGGTCATAACGGAGGAGATGACAAGGGTCTCCTGCACGACTCCGGAGATATTGCATGCCAAGAGAATGCATGCGGAGCCAAGGGCGGAGCCTCTCCATGAGCGGCGATGAAGGCTGATCCTGAGGACTTCAGGAGATGGCCTGTGCAGAACTCGGTACTACCGAGTTGATGTTGTCGTCGATAATTGCGACTGTACCGAGTTCGTTACTACCGAATTGATGTCGGTAGTAGCAAGATCTTTCTGGGCGGCGGGTAGCAGGTTGATGGCGGCTGATTGTTGCTTGATGGCGATTATGGCTGCTGCTTCTATAGTTGGCGGCGCTTATGATGCTGTTGCTAGATGGTGATAGTGGCGTCGATAGGCGACGAAGGCGTAGAGATGGCTGCTTGGAGGCCGGCGGCAGGATTGCTGCTGGACGGATGTCGATCGGAGGTGCTGAGAATATAACGTCACTGCTGATGTTCGTGGAATACAGGCAACAGAGGTGGAAGGCGGGTAATGATGCAACAATGACAGTGGATATGTGATGGTCGGAAAGGAGATCACCGACTTTAAGGTTTGGATTTGGAAAACATAGATCGTAGGTCGGGAATTAGCGCCGACGTACTAATCTATGTGAAAGTGGAAGGAGAGCCATGGAGGCTGGAATTGCCTAGCGGGCAGCCGTCCTAAGCCATGGCAACGGCGGCGGCCGCCCGCAGGCAGGGGTTCTCCCCCTCGGTTGCTCTCTGGAAGAGATAAGTGGCGGAGGCTAGGGCTACGTGTGCGTGGAGAGGAGAGGGAAGAGGGGCGGCTGTTAGGTTTTCCTCAGGAGCGAACACGCTCTATTCACGCAGGAATTACTGTTCACGACGTGTACTGTTCACGCCGCCGTTACTGTTCACCGCTCTGATACCATGTTGAGAATAAGATTATATTGAACGCAATGGGATTAGATACAAGACTGGACGCCCTCTCCTTTATATAGGAGAGGGGAGACACCCTAAGACTTAGGACGCAAGTAATCTAAACGGGCTGAAATACAAAAGCCCAATAACTAATTAACCTATTAACTAAATAGGCTAATATAGACTCTCTAACAGTATCAACTTACAGTGATTACATATTTCACGTATATTACTATTTGTATACTGACCCTAGATATATGTAGCTAGCTATACCATCTATGTATACACCAATGCACTACATATTGGTGTAGATGAGTTTACTAATGTGAGATATAACTAAGTTTGTATATGTTCTATTGTTTTTTTTGCAATGTAAACAATGTAAGAGAACAACAAGTAAATAGAGATTTACTGTCATAGCTCCAAATCTTAAGCAACGTAATCACTATGCTTTATAGCATAGTTGCTGAATAGAAACTGAATTAAGATGCAAAATAAGAAAAATCAGAAAAATGTATATAAAGAATATAAGATCCAGATAAAAATGATTTTTGCACATAACATAGGCAAAAATCTTAATTTTGATATGATAGCCACATAGAATGTTGAAACACATAAACATACCATTGGACCTACAAAAATAGGGCAAGGTGGCAGCACCTAGGCGCACCCCTTGGGTGTCTTGCCGCCTAGGCGGCCGCCTTAACTACTAATGATTGAATCAGATGGAGTTCTGTCACCCCATGTAAAGGGTGTTAGATATAACCACGATACATTCCACCCCCCTCCTTTTCTTGTATGATTTTACAAACGATGTTCTTATTAGCTATTGACCATGTTCAGAGAATATAATTTTCATTTATTTTGTAATGCCATTGCAATAGTGTGATATAAGTGTGCACTATGTGTGTGTTTGACAGTCATGTCATTTTCATTTTTTATATAGTGGTATCAATAGGGTAATGCTGTTTCAAAATATAATTGACACTCTTCATTGCTTGCTCCTTCTTGTACTATATATACAATAGTAAAACAAATACTTTGAATAGTCTCACTGTCTTGGATTGAAGGAGTAACATAAATTGACTTATTCCATTCACAATAACCTGGGAGCCAATTGGTTGTGTTGGCCTGAAGATCTTCCTTTTTCCCATACATAGCTACTGATGCAGTCACCTGTTTGGTATGGTTATTATTGTGGTCCTTTTCCTTCAACAGGACTTACATATTTAACTTCTCATGTACCAGAACCCATTGCCATAGGTACCATTGTACTCTCTGAATGTTCTATGATGTGATTGTAACTGCAACACAGAAGTTATGTAATATTGTGTATAGATTACAAGTTTACAACTGCAATTATATCACATTTGTGCTTCTGCAAGGCATTGCTCCATGTCAGCATGTATATGCCATGTCAAGAACAAAACACTTGACATTTCGCCACACCATGCAAGAAAAACATGGTTCTATATTGCTGTGACAGCATGCCACCACAAATATGCCACATCAGCCTGTTACACATTATTTCTGCATATTGTAGTAATCTAAGTTACATTCAAACTCCCCCCTACTGAAAATCATGTGCAAGTTGCGAGGTAGCTGCTAATATGCTACCCACGTGTTACACCATAATGTCACTTGCTGTAACATAAAAAAGAAAGCACACAATTAGTCTATCACCCAAGACTCTAAGAGCACATTGGGAAAGAAATTACTGTAGCTCAACACAACTCTTTTGCATGGAGTTGATGTAATATTATTCTTCTCAGAAATAGCATTATATCAGTTGAAATTGACTTATATGTTGTTTATAATAACATAGTGCATGCAGTGAATATTTTTTCTGACACTTATCTCGACTGTGACTTTTCTCAAGTGTTATAGATAGTAAATTCCGAAACTTGTGTTTTTTAGCTAATTGTTTTTTTTTTCATGTGTAGTACAATACGAAGTATTACTACAAGATTGGATCAGGTGATATAGCCCGGGAATTTTCATTTTGGACTCCTCCATCAATTCATCCAGACGCTCCTTATAAATTTGGTGTCATAGGTATGGATTTTTATTTTAGTAACCATGGTTTAGTATGTTTCCAATTTTAATGATATGCATCATTTTTCTTGCTTACATATTCCGCCTTCACGCATAATGATTTTTTTATGCATGTTTTTGTTACCTTTAAGGTCTTTATTGTTTGAATTGATTAACTTCCGTATCAAAATTTTTATTTGTAGCCATAGAATATGATGCAAAGTAAACACTTGTGCTTGAAGTCTTTGGAATTTTCAAAGGAACCACCAATGTTTATGATCTCTCGAAACCAATATCCAACTAAATAAAACCAGTCATCATTAGCCACAGATTTTTTGAAATATCCATGAATTTCATGATTTTCTACAAACCTTATGAATTCTTAATTTCTTCCCAACATTATGTTAATTTAATCTATTCCTTATGATAGGTATCCAAGTATTATATGTATGTCTGCATGCACATAGGTTATGCATATATGTTAACATTTTTTCCACAAGAGCAATGATATTGAGGAAGCAGGCCCATACCGCTCACCATGCTGGAAACAAGACAAGGACAGAGGACAAACGCTGGAAACAAGCCAAGGTCGGAAGACAGGTGCACTCAAAACAATTCAAGACCTAAAACACCAGACTTCAACCCAACCATTTTGATTAAGTGAGTTGAGGCCTACAAGGTTTAATGAATAGCTCACAAGATTAATGAGTGAGGTCCCACGGACCATCCTAGCTTGCTCCAACAATGCCAAGGTTGCTTGAATTGGGAATCAAAAGGAAAGTATTAAACCTAAATAGTTGTCTTTCATCCTAAAAATTTAATGGTCTAGACTTTCCTTCTCCTCCTGATAGCACATATATGGCAAAGGCTTTGACATTGATAGAAAGTGAGGAGATCTAATGTGCTAATGCAATGACCGAGCGGAACCCCCCTCCACATGATGCTGAACATTAATGATAAGTTTATAATGCTTGAGTTAACTTGTATCCTTGCAAAACTACATCCCTGCAACACTACAGGAACTGGACAGTTAGATCTTATATTGATGTTGATATCATGGCTACTCTTAACAGTTCCAAGATCCTTGTCTTAGTTTTGGGCATCAAAATCAGCTTTGGTTGAAGATCACAGACTAGTCACTATCGTGGTTGAAGAGGAGAGTGCTGTGACAGTTGTGGGGATTGGTGCCACCATCTCCAACAATACAAACTCCAAGTCTGCTGTCCTGACTTGTTGTATCAATTTGTGTTCTAGAAAATCCTAACCATACATCTACCCGAAAACCCACTCCTAAAAGAATAATGAAGTTGGTACATGGAGTAAAAGGGACACTCCTGGGAGGGCAACTCGGGACAGCAGATTTGAACCCAACAATACAAGGACCCCCCTCAATTATCAACCTACTTCCTCCATTGCCTAAAAATCTCCCATGCCACCCTCCTTAATCTGATAGATTGCCATCCAAGGCTCTAGCCACATTGTTATAAACTCAACAAGCTAGAGAAAGGCCTGACTTTTACTACAAGTCAGACATTACTACCACACCATTATACCTCACCCACTCTATCTTTTTGTTGCAGCCTTAATGTCCCTACTAAAACATTCACCCCTATCCTTGTCAAAATAAGGTCGGTGGTGGCTTCAATAAGCACAAATAAATAGTACATTCTCTCTCCAATCATTTGTGCCAACCCCTTAAACAATCAAATCCCTTCCCATAGCTTTATCATCAGCAAAATTCGGGAAAGTATTCATAACTTTTGGTCAAAGTTCGGCCAACTATTCAGCAATCATCGGGAATAAGTTGACTTTATAATATATATATATATATATATATATATATATATATATATATATATATATATTCAGGCTAGAATACACTCGAGTGTATTCAGAGCAGAATACACTCAAGTAGTTTTTCATGATGCAATTCTTTTTTCAAAAATCTAATCCATTGATCCTCTTAAACATCTTGTGAATAGCTCATACGTAAAATTTGAGCACATTTGGACATTTATAGGTCATGTTATAAAGACCACAAAAATTATGCATTTCAAATTAGTTTCGCGCGTCGATTTTGTTGCCCTTGGATGAGTGACTTACACTCATCCAAATGGGCTCAAAATTTGTATGTCGCCTAGTTATAGTATGACAGTGAAGATCAATGGTTTACATCTTGCAAAAAACAGTCTTGATATGCAAACACACTTGAGTGTATCCGTGCGATCTGTACACTCGAGTGTATTCTAGCCTGACTCTATCTCTCTCTCCCCCCCCCCCCTCTCTCTCTCTCTCTCTCTATATATATATATATATATATATATATATATATATATATATATATATATATAGACACACACATTTATAGAGTCAGGCTAGAATACACTCGAGTGTACAGATCACACCGTACACCCCAATGGTGTTTACTTATCTGGACCATGTTTTTGTAAAATCTAAACCATTGATATTAATCGTTACAATAATAACAGGCCAGATACAAAATTTGAGCACATTTCGATGAGCGCAAGTCACTCACCTAAGGACAACATAATTGACAGACAACTAATTTGAAATACACGATTTTTGCCTCCTTTAGATGCATGACTTATTAGTGTCCAAATGAGCTAAAATTTATTGTATAGCACGTTCTTAAGATATTTAAGAAGATCAACGGTTCAAATTTCCAAAATAATTGCTTCGTGATGGAAAATGACTGAGGCGTATAGCGTCTTCGGTACATTCGAGTGTATTCCAGCTTTATTTTCTCTCTCTCTCTCTCTCTCTCTCTCTATATATATATATATATATATATATATATATATATATATATATCGCATACATGTAACTATTAAGGTCACTAAACATACAATTTTGTTGAGTAAAAAAGTAGGATTTTTTTAAAAAGAAAAGTTGAACAATAACAATGTATATAAGTATAACAATATGAGAGAAACATGTGTAACAGCAATATTGTTTAATGAAACATTGAGCATACATGGTAATGGTAATGACAAATAAGAAAAAAAAATGAAAATTAAGATGATGCACTGTTTGCTGAGGATCAGAAAAAGGGGAGGAAGGGGAAAAGGATGATGCCGCAGGATGGACTGTCGGGAGTGTGGGGGTTGGGGGTTATATTGGGGGTTCTTTGTACATTGTTTTGTAAAAAAAGAGCAAGCGAGTTAAACCGTGAAAAATCACGAAAAGTCATGAAAAATTGTATAACTGTGAAAAAGTCGGCAAAAAAGTGAAAAGTCGTACAAAAATCGATGACCAATGTATGAATCGTGCTGAGCATTTGGGAGCCCATGCAATCACAACGACTTTTTGTAAAAGTCAAGACTTTTGTTACAATGTGCAGGAGTGGGACTTGTCTTGCATCACTCCCATTCTTACTGCTCTGCTACCACTCATGTATTTGTTGCTCTTGCAGCTGCCTGCATTACAATTTTGATAATTTTCTTGCTCCAAGAATTTTGCATAACATTGGTTCTGTGTAATGCGTTCTAGACATAGGGATCCAGCAGATGAAAATATGTTTCTTTTACTAAATTAACGATTCTGATATCTGTTGAAGTATATGTTAGCCCTTCAGTGTGACATCGCTTGAATGGAATGGATATCTTTGATTCGTAAAGGTAACACAACAGGAGCTAATGCTTTGACCTATACAACAGAAAGACTCATTTCTTGAAGCTCTTTTAGAATTAGTAGAATGGTGGACTTGAAATTGATAGCAAATGTCAAGCCTGTTTAGAATCTTTGTAGTAGAGACATTATGTTTGAACTTAAACATAGAGTATTCTAGTTATTAGAATGTGTGGTATACAACTCAAAACCAATTAGCAATGGGTGAAGGGACCACACACCTTATAAGCGCAGGATCTACCTAGAGCTCAGAGGTATGAGACTATTTTAAATCCCCCCTCAAGTGCAGCCACTTTTGTGTGCTTGCACTTGTTATTTTAGGTAGGGTGAAGGGACCACACACCTTATAAGCGCAGGATCTACCTAGAGCTCAGAGGTATGGGACTATTTTAAATCCCCCCTCAAGTGCAGCCACTTTTGTGTGCTTGCACTTGTTATTTTAGGTAGGGTGTGGTCCTCACACTTGTCTTGTGGGGTCCGCTCTGATACCATATTATAATGTGTGGTATTCAACTCAAAACCAATTGGCAATGGGTGAAGGGACCACACACCTTATAAGCGCAGGATCTACCCAGAGCTCAGAGGTATGGGACTATTCTAACACTAGTTGCTTGGTGGTTTTAAGTATGTATCCCATCATATATTTCAGAAATTCGTCTGTGAAAATGTCTTTGGTCCTACCCATGTGCTGATTTTCTGCATTGTAGAAATTTAACATCTATTTGCTTATCTTTCTTTATGTATCAAGGCTGTTTTTAATATTTTTATAGTTACTTACCAATGAAGTCTAATATGATCAGGTGATTTGGGTCAGACTTACAACTCCCTTTCCACCCTAGATCACTACTTACAGAGTGAGGGACAGACTGTTCTCTTTGTTGGTGATCTGTCTTATGCTGATAATTATAAGCACAATGATGGTGAACGCTGGGACTCTTGGGGCCGCTTTAATGAGCGCAGTTCTGCTTATCAGCCTTGGATTTGGACAACTGGGAATCATGAAATTGAATTCCGCCCTGATCTGGTATTGCAATCTGTTCTGCTTCTATATATTTCAGTAACTCTTGCTTGTCAACTTACAACTCTAAATTGGGCTCATCTCTTTATATTTTTCTGTGCCTATCTTGCAACAATGTGCAAATAATAAACTTCTCACAATATATATTTCATGTATGGGTGAACACGCCTGACTATATGCTTTAGCCACTGTAATTTTTCCAGAAATCCAGTATTTTATCAGAAATTGCTGAAAGGAGATTTGATTAAAAAACAAGGGTGATGGTAAATTGGTAACCTTCTGTTCTGAATCATAAGACATTTCAGAGACCCTATCACTCTAAAATCCAATACTATTATCAGCACCCGATCCCAGATTACCACTAATGTACTCCAAGTCTCGGCCTTACAGACTAATTCACATTCTGCTCTACCAATAGCAACTATAAGTGGCGGAAAACAGTTTGTAATACTTCAGAAAACCAGAATGAACTTTTTCCAATTGTATATAGTGCCGATAAAACAACGTTCTTAAAGCCAAATAAAACTTCATCTTCATCAAGTCATACAAACATGATAACTTTTTAGTGAAGCTTCAACATTCCTCTAAATGTAAAAAAAATCAAAAGGATCACTATACACATATGTATAGCACGACATAGTTTACACATCATGAGCAGTTGTGAATACAAAAGGATCACTATACAAGTCCTCTCACTATGTTCCTTCCAAGACCTGGTATACAAGTAACGACACTAGAAAGTAGAAGCACACTAGAGTCTGCCACTCTAACTTAGTGTGGAGTCATCTATGCTGCCTCGACTGCTCCACAAAAGGCTCAACATCGTCCTCTTGAAGCTGGAAGGAACCCAAAAATATATAAAACAACCTCATAAGGCTGGAAAGTCTCAGTGAGTGAGAATGATCCCACTCCAAGAAAAACAACCTATAGTATAACAATATGCAATCCATTTAGAATAACTCTTTTATTTTCTCTATACTTTCCCATATGGCTCCTCATCAGAAAAATAACATCAGCTGTTGATCTTCTCGGCATACAACTAAAATGGTTATTTGATATTTGCGTTATTGATCTCAGCCTTTGCTCATTAGTCCTCTCCTAAAGCTTCATAGTGTGACTCATCAACTTGATACCTCTGTAGTTTTTGTAGCTCTGAACATCTCCTTTGTTCTTGTATATTAGGACTAAAGTGCTATTGCTCCACTCGTCTGACATCATTAACCACTTAGCTCCTTCACCCCCCATACTCTTCCATACATCAATGGATAATACCGTATGGACTGCATGCCTTTTTTATTTAATATTTTTAAAAGCATTCCTGACTTTAGATAACTTGTCATGTGTAAGTGATGTCTCTTGCATTCATGTCACTCGATTCTCTTATAGTATTTACAATATCTACATTAAAAAGATTATGAAAGTAGTTTCTGCATTGATTCTTAATATCATCATCCTTCACCAACACTTTGCCATCTTCATTCTTGATGCACTTTACTTGACTCTAAGTCTCTTCCTTTTCTTTATTCTATACGAGCCACTTTATATATATATCCTTTTCATCTTTTCTAGTGACCAATCTTATATATCTCATCAAAGTATCTGGACTTTGCCTCTTGAACTGCCTTCTTAGCATCTTTCTTTACTTGTTTATATCTTTGTAAAGTTGCATCATCTCTAGCTTTGGGCAAACTCTTATAGACCTCCCTTTTGAGTTTACTAATCATTCCACCACCAAGTCTTTTCCAGTGAAGGCCCACACCCTTCAGACTCTCTAGAAACCTCTTTGGCAATTTTTGTTATGCAGGAACTCATACTTTGCCACAAAGAATTAACATTAGACTCCAAGTTCCAAGTTCCCTCCTCGACAAGTTTATCGTAAAATGTCGATTTCATTTCTCCTTTAAGATTCCAACACTTGACCCTTGTATCTTGGATTCTGTTATGCTTACCTTTGTTGATCTTCATGTTAACATCCAAAATTACCAGCCTATGCTGGGTGGCGAGTTCTTCGCCAGGGATCACTTTACAATCCTAGTGTGCTTTTTGATCCAAGACGCCTTGTTATTAATCTCATTATAACGGAATTTGAAATGTGTCTAACTCTGTACTTGTTGCTTCCGTCCCATAGAAATAAATGCTAGGAGATTGTTTTTGTTTTAGCTAATTAGCTACAAATATATTATATGTTGACGCTGCTCATTCTGTACACATTTGATAAAGAGCTTAATACTAATGCATTTCTTGGTACTTGGTAGTGAAATTTCTGGAAACTAGAAGTTAAATGTTTGATCATATACAACCAGTTTGCTCTGAATCAATTAGGGTCTTATATAACTTTGTCCACAGTTACAATATTGTTGCTATTTTCTTTGAGGCAATATTGCTAATCTGATATCAGCTGACATTATTCTATATCTATTTCCAGGGAGAAACTCTTCCAATGAAAGCTTTTATGCACAGATATGCAACACCTTACAAAGCATCAGGAAGTACTTCTTCTTTGTGGTATTCAGTTAGGCGTGCATCTGCCCATATAATTGTTCTCTCCAGTTATGCTCCTTTCGGTGAGATTTCTTGGCATTTCATTATTTTATGTTTTTGTGTTCGGTAGTTTAAAAGTATCTACTATACTGATAGCTTGTTCAATTATCAGTTATTTCATTAATAATAAGGTTTTTAAAAACACCATCATTATTTGATTTCTTTCTTTTGTTCTTACATTGTAACATTTCCAGCAATGCTCAAAATATTGATGTCATGTAATTTTTTAGTAGACTTAGGTAATGTGTTACTTTATTGATGAATTTAATGTTATAAACTGTTTATTGGTGCTACACAGTGTCAACTTGGAATAGCATTTGACAAGTTTCTATATTATGTTGGTAGTAGAATTAGTGAGCTTTAATTCATGACCTCTTGGTGTGATCCATTACAAGGCCACACTATAATTTGGCCAAGGTTTTAGGTAATCTACTAATTTTGGCTCTAAATGAATTCTCCTTGAGTCCTTTCTGTGCCTGGTTCTGTGTCTATTACTTGATTTTTTATGTAATGAATCAATTGAGTTGACAGTATTACCATTCAACAGTGGGATACGTCAATTTATTAACCTTAAAGTTATTTATTTATATCATAAAAATACATTTTTATAATCGAAAATTGGAAGGAATTTGCTAAAAATGGTATCAAGATTGTTAGATAAGAAGCATGTGTGCGCTACTAGTTCCGTGAATGAAATTAGTTAGAGGTAACCCTTGAAGTTGCTTGGCATATAGCTTAAGCTGTATTATATTTGTGATAAGTAGAAGGTAACAAAGTGTTAGGATGATTGGAAAAAGGAACTGCTCAAAAGGCAATGATGTTTTCCAACAACACACTGAAAATGAGTGTCAAAATCATTAGTATATACATATTATAGCTGGAAATAAGCATTCTTTATTACATAGCCAACTTGAATTCCTTTCTTTTTCTGGTTAATGTATTGTGTTTCTTGTGAACCCTTTGCAGTTAAATATACTCCTCAGTGGACATGGTTGAAGCAAGAGCTTAAGCGAGTTGATAGAGAGAAAACACCTTGGCTTATAGTTCTCATGCATGTTCCATTGTACAACAGTAATGGTGCTCATTTTATGGAAGGCGAGAGCATGAGGACTGTTTTTGAGCGCTGGTTTGTTCGCTATAAAGTTGACATTATTTTTGCTGGTCATGTTCATGCATATGAAAGATCGGTATGGTTCTTGACTCCTGATTATCTCATTATTAGCAGTAGCATCTTTGTAATATTATAAGCTGTCTCTGTTATTTATAACAGACTGTTGAAGTTGTCTTTTAGTAGTGTTGAAAATCTCGGAAGTAATAGTTGTCCCATGTTTGTCATAGTCAACACAGCAACTCGTCCTTTCCTGTGATTATCTGACTGCAGCGTTCAATGTCCAGACATCTTAGTATGTCAGTGTTTGATCGCTTCCATCAAACAGACTTCATTTGTTTGCTAAATTTGCACTTCTTTCCCACTTTTGTTTCTGATTTTTTTTATAAATATGCATCATAAACTAATCTTCCAATCTGTGCATTCTCACAAAAGGGAAAGCAAGAGCCATAGTTCTATCATTTGATCAATTTCCCATTGAGTAAGCCACCACTACTTAAAGATGAGCTTTGAATTATCTCTTATAAACCAAGGAAATGTGACTAGTGCAAATACATTACCCTGATAGTGTTGTACTTGTATTTTAGGAACTAAAATTAGGATATCCAAAAGTCCATTTGTGCCACGACTTGCTTTAAATTTTTCACAATTTTGTCAGGGTGCTTCTGCACTTATTGGTTACTGCTGCTAACTTAGAAAATGTTTAAAAGTTAGGGTACATGACTATTATTTGACAAGAAACAAATTATATTCAAGGTATATTAATGTATGATCCTACTGCCCGTTTCAACAAAATGATCTAATCAACTCTGTATATATTTCTAAACCAAATTCTACGGGTTTTTTCTGTTCCTTTCTCAAAATTTGAGTAGTTCTTGAATTGATTATGTGTTTTCTTTATGTAGTACCGTATTTCCAATGTACATTACAATGTGAGCAGTGGTGATCGCTACCCTGTACCTGATAAATCAGCACCTGTTTACATTACTGTTGGAGATGGAGGAAATCAAGAAGGTCTTGCTTCCAAGTAAGAAAAGCGATGCTCATTACTCGGGAGAGATTGTGTGACTGAAAATTTCGCACACATATTATCTGTGAATACACAAGAATATAATATGTGATTCCTGTAGGTTTATGGACCCACAACCGGATTATTCAGCATTCAGGGAAGCTAGCTATGGTCATTCAATGCTTGAAATAAAGAATCGAACTCATGCGTTGTACTACTGGAACCGGAATGATGATGGGGTTAAAGTGCAAACTGATACTGTCATATTACACAATCAATATTGGTGAGCATAAAACTGTTTCTTTGGTACGAGATATCGGTTTTTCTTGATAGAGGTTATCTATTGTCTTTGTTGATGAAGTAATAGTGTAATCGGTCAGTGACCTACTGAATTTTCAGATTGTCAATAGTATTTTATAGTTTTTGAAAGGCAGTTTTTCTAGCATAGTCACAAATTCGGTTTTCGGGCTGTGCTCCGCTGAGCTGCAAAATTCAGAATTTGGGAATTATGCAGGAACATCTGGTAAACAAGGTACAGTAAATGTACCTTCTACTATTCCGGAAAAAGTCTGGGAAATATCAAACGATATACATATAACATATACACATATACATATCTACACAAATATATATACACACACAAATACACACAGATTTACAATTTTTTCCACAATTTTAGGATCCCAATATTCTTGGGCTTAGTATGCCGTTTGCCCTTTTTTTCACGACTTTTCATGCTTTTTCGCGCTTTTTCACAATTCGGACGATTTTTCGTGAAGTTCACAGTTTCCTCACGAATTTTTAGCTATAAGTCGCCTGCTCATTTCATTATGTTTAACAACAGATGTAATGAACGCCTGACCTTAACTTTTCCAACATCCTCAGTTTCCCTGCCACCCTCTCCCTAAACCTTGAGATAATCAAACTAGGGATTCTTCAATCCCTCCAATGACCCTTGACCCTCCTGCCCTTCTTCTGTCAGGCAACAAGGTTGCAATAAGCTCCCATGCTAAGCAGCTGGACGGCCCCATCTTCCCTCTTTGCATGTTTCTTTCTTGTTTGCCCGAAATATAAAAAAGTTGATTCCATGCTGCATGTTCATCTCTCTGTGTGTGTACGCATACATACATATACACATACTAGTAAATCCACATGTTGACGTGCACATGTGGGCGATGAAACTGATGTACTTTGTATTCGAGGTGTTTGTCAAAATAAATACTACTACTTAATAAAAACCAGCAATCTATCCACATAAAATGCAGGGAAATTTTCTAATGTCTGCGAATATGTTTAATATCAAACACAATTCTCAGGTAAAAATATTGAACATGTTATGCTATCTTTATTGTTTATATATTTACATATCTAAACCAAATTTAAGACTTTAAAGTGCTAAAAATAAGAAATATTATCATGCATCTGAGAGGTAGCTTTTCTAACTACTAAGAAACACAAATTTAACAAAAACTGAAACCAATATGTAAATACATATCTATAAGTGAAATAAATTTCAGAATGGCATTTCGGATATATATCACTGAGATTTATCCATCATTTGTCTGAGCCTCCATAAAGTAACTAAATTTGACAAAGGACATTTTCTAGTAAATATTGAAAGAACTCTCAACTTTAATATTGCTCCACTCCGTTTGCAATATTCTTATCATTTCCTTTCAGTTTGCATTATAGTCTCATTCATTTACTTTGTTGAGATGGAATTTTAAATTACCATTTGGTCCTGCACACACGTTATTCACCATGATTGTTCATTTTAGAGAGGATGTGCCCTAGCCACATGATTTTATTCCATTCATTTGTGGTATTGGTTATCTCCGTAGTGAGTAGTACGGACAATAAAGGCTTGCTCGATTATTAGGCTTGTTTGTGATAAATGTAAGATGATTATGTCAATCCTGTTTATGTAGTGGGTTGTAAATGGTGGATAAGCTTCTTGTTTCATGTACTAACTTTTGTCGGGAATTACATGTTGGATACATGGAAAGAAACACCTGAGGAAGAGATGATGTTTCTCAATTATCTTGTAATGTACTGTAGTATAATCTTAACAGATAGATCACACGTGGCATGCATAATGCCTAGTGCATATCATGTGTGGCATTGGACTTAAATTGTGATGTTGGAGAAGATAATAAATACATAAGTGCTGGCGGATCAGTCGATTCGGCATTCGGACCAGTAGTCTAATCAATTGGTGTGGTTGTATTCCGCGACGTAAAACAAATGAGGAAAGGATGGCAGTGCATAGATGGTCTACTGAAACATTGTGAAATTCAGAAAGAGAGATTGAGACGGGAGAGGAGTCACTTGGGATGGGTGATGGATGTACTGTATTGTAGTTTATGATAAGAATTGCTCGCGAATCATCACCAAGTAATTCCGTGTGCTTGATTAACACAATGAAGAAAATCATGTCCTTCTTAGAGCATAGAGTTATAATCATGTACTGAACAATTTCTACGGGACATGGAAGAGAGATGAGAATCAAGATGAGAGAAAAATACAAAAATAGAATAGAATAGGAAAAACAATGAGAAAGCAATAACGATACCATGGCTCCTTTTTTTCCATTTGACCACGTTCTATTTTGGAAAATCAATGGAGTTGAACAACTGTTACAAGTATTAGTTACCCATTTAGCGGGATTGTGCAAAGATATGAGGATAAAGATTAGAAGGAAATAAATAAAGAAAAATGGATATAATGCATTCAAAAAGGAAAAATAAAGTCGGACCATGTCTTGATAAGTATAGGGAGTCAAATAACCAATAGAACAATTTGTTTGTGTATAAGGATAGAGATAATAGGGTAAATAAAGTAGCTGAGAGAGATGACTGAAAAAAAGACAACGAAATGGAGAAGAAAATGTGGGAAGAGGAAGTTAAAGAGAGAGAAAGAGCACTTAATAGCTAGCTCAATTGAAAACGTCTACTTTGGTTATAGCTCAGGTCATGGGTTCGAATCTCACTGATGCATTAGGGTGGGTAAAAAAAGAGAGAATTATTGTTACAAGATTTAATCCGAAGTTGTTTTGACTGAAGAACTTTTCAAAATGCAATCGTGTGATAGGTGTAAATGATTGACTCTTCTTATAGAAAACATACATTAATTGTGTATGGCATTGGTTCTGAAATATCGTCAAGATAGTAGGAAAAATGTAACTAAGTAAAGAATGTCTATTTATTTTCTAATCTTTGGAATTAAGCATTATCGTGTAAGGTAAAAGGAAAGAAAAAAGAGAGAGGAAAATAAGATTCCAAATTTAAAGCACCTATCTATATTAAATGATATAGTACTTTCAATATTTTGTTTTTGTATGTGTGCTTATCCACACATGTTATGCATGTAGATGATCATTGCATATTGAGTTATTTTTATAGATCTTGTATCTATCAATATTACAAGCAAATATACGTACAACGTTAAATGTATCCATATATATACAAAGAGTAAGGAATATACATTTTTTATACTGATTTGCAAGTTTATGTTAATTAATTACATAAAAAATCCTTCTAATGTTATGAAAAAAGTAATTTTAGGAAGATCTTCAAAACTGGAGTTGACATAGTATTAATATGTCATGTTTTGTTCCTTGATTAGGATTTAGCAAATATTTTATGTTATCAATCAAGATTTCGGAGGCTATGAAAGTGTCACAACATGTTACAAAAGGAATGCAGATGAAAACTATTGTAATTGAAAAAGAACACCATCTAATAACTGTACTGTTTGTATTGAACATTAAACGATTACTGTTGAAAATTATTTATCATGAGATCATGTCCCTCCCTTTAATTCGTTTTCATTGAATATTAGAAGTATATATATTCTTCATTTTACTTAAGTTTATCAAAAATAACATCTAACACTGAAAACTATTATCATTGTTAACATATATTCCTGTTTTATATGTTCTGTTAGTTGTTTTGTTATTTCCATATTATATGTGGACCTCTCTGTAAATGTTTCAGTGTTATATATATGAGGGTGCACACATTGTGCAACCCTACGCTTCCCAAAACTGCTTTGTGTTTCACATGGCATGATTGATATCTATGCTCCAACTTGAGGGGGAGTGTTAACATATATTCCTGTTTTATATGTTCTGTTAGTTGTTTTGTTATTTCCATATTATATGTGGACCTCTCTGTAAATGTTTCAGTGTTATATATATGAGGGTGCACACATTGTGCAACCCTACGCTTCCCAAAACTGCTTTGTGTTTCACAATCATAAGATCATGTCCCACCCATATAGGAAGTCGCCATGCACTGAATACAAACCATAAATCAAGTAGTAAAAAAATAGGATAATTATAAAGGTTGACATCATTGGCAAACACAAAATAATATAATTCATTTTTGCACACCGAAGAACGACTCCAGAAACAATGACAGGAGAAGAAAACGAGGCTACATGTTTTAGAACATTGGTTTGTGTTTCTTAAATGAAGAAAGTAACTTCAAAAGTCTATCCAAATGGCAATATTTGCATTTGCAAAGACATTTCTTTGGTATGATCCTTGTTTTGATATTTCTCATAGCAAATCACCCTTTCTCTTGCTCTTTTGTCTCTATCTCTCTTCTACCACCCTTTTGCCCTTCATTATTTGATGCTCTCATTTGTCTTTGACAAGCACTTGCCCACATGTAATGTACCATCGTGGTATTAGGCTTTAATCCAACCACTGCAAATCATTGTCGCTGCAACACTTCTTTAGACTGACGTTGCCATGGACTTTGGAGAAAGAAACATGAAGCACATGCGGTTTGGGAATGGTGCTTGAAACAACTTGATTCACACCTCTTTACTCCAATTCTACCGGAAGAAGAACCACTTGTTTTTGAGATTGAAGAATTTGCCAGCCGAGATTGGTACTGCATTCCAAGTTGTTTAGATCAAGCAAATGGCAAGATTGCAACTACATGTTAGGGGTATTGCCTAATAAAATAGGAGCAAGATATATAGCTAGACACCACAACTCCTCATTGGGCCAGGCGGCATGCAACGAAGAACTCATGCTGTCATTACTAGTTTTGCTATCTATCTTCAGACAATCATATCTTCACGATGAAGATTGAGAGTAATAGTGGTAGTTGGCTGACTGCAACCATGTTTAGCAGGATCCAGTCCTAGTGACGAACGTGGTTCCTTCAAAAGAGTGCTAGAACTGCAAATGCAAGAAAGAGATGTATAGGCAAAGGAGGAATATCAAAACGTGAGAGAAGGAAATATTAGAAAGTGAAATATTAGGAGGCACACCAACCTAATAGTGGTGCACTGTCTCCAACGAACAGTGGCACCCAGAAAAGCCGTGCGATCTCTGCAGTTGTCTCCAGGCAAAGCACTCGTTACGTTGGCAAGTGATTCACCTAGCCATAGCTACACAAGGACATGTTTGACGAAAGAAACATAGAGGATGATTGGAGGAAGAAGAAAAAGGGAAGAAATTTCTGTCTTTTGCAATCCTCCTATCTCCATAATGCACTGCCACAATGCCTGTATATATAACGGCCGCCTGGACTTCCTGCCGCCTTTCCATTCCTAGAAAAAACTGCTTTGATGAAGAGGCACCATGATAGAGAAAGAGTGTAGTGTGCCGTGTTGTAGTTACACTCTACCTTGTATCATCAGCTGTCTCCTCATCATACCTCGACCCTTCAAAGAACCAGACACACTTGTCCAGCGTGTCACTGCCCGTTTTGTGGATTCAAGAGGCGAGGGAGGGAGTTTGTAGTTGCAGGGCATCCGTAATGGAGCTCCACTGCCTTGCCAATGTCTTCCGTGGCTCTGTGTTGGTGGCGGCTCCACTTGGTGTAGTGCCATTAATCTTCTCTAATGGGCAGTGGTGTAGCGCCTTTAATCTTTTCTACTGGGAAGGAGCAGTGGATGCTTAATGATGGCGATCCGTGGTGTCATGGAGAAAATAAACATGAGGAATAAGCATGCTAAAAAAGTGGGAGAGGTGATATGCTCAACTAATGGTATCCATGACTTTATCGGTTTGGACAACAAATATGGTGGTGGTGGTGGTGGGTGAGGGGGGAAACAATGAGTTATTTCATTAATTACGAATTCAATTAAATGTCCATGTTGTTAGTGGGGTAGGTGGTTGTTAATGATTTATTGTATGCACTTAATAAATTTTATAAAACTGAATTGCATCCATCAGATGTATAGAGCAGAAACTTATTAGATTGCAACAATAGGAGGGTCAAACATGGCAGTTTTGTTGAGCATGGATTGTTAGGACTATAAACGTGAAGTTTTAATGGCAACTAGAAACATGTAGTTGCGACAAGAATGTTGTTAGTGGACATGATAAATGATGAAGGGAGAGAAGCGAAATAAAAATTGGAGAAAAAAAATCTGAGAAGAGAGTGTTAAGGAAGTTGCAGTATGTTGAAATTCTAGCAATCTGATTGGTTAAGAGGTTTTGTAAGTGAGGGAAAATGGACTATTGCAATTAGTCAGAAAGATTCACTTATTTTATATATATATATATATATATATATATATATATATATAGAGAGAGAGAGAGAGAGAGAGAGAGAGAGAGAGAGAGAATACACTCGAGTGTACAGATCGTGCGGTACACACAAGTGGTGTTTGCATATCAAGACTATCTTTTTGCAAAATGTAAACCATTGATCTTCATTGTCATACTATAATTAAACTACATACAAATTTTGAGCCCATTTGGATGGGTGTAAGTCACTCATCCGAGGGCAACAAAATCGATGCACAAAACTAATTTGAAAAACATTATTTTTGTGGTCTTTATAATATGACCTATAAATGTCCAAATGGGCTCAAATTTTATATATGAGTTATTCATAAGATGTTTAAGAAGATCAACGGATTAAATTTTAAAAAAAATTGCATCATGAAGAACTACTTGAGTGTATTCAGCTATGGTACACTCGAGTGTATTCTAGCCTGACTCTCTCTCTCTCTCTCTCTCTCTATATATATATATATATATATATATATATATATATATTATGAATGGATGCATATTACAATGGACTTATTCCCAATTTCTTCTGCGAATAATAGACCGAACTTTGACCGAATTTAACGATTTATTTCTCCATTTTTACAAAATGTTGATGTATACATATATGCATACTAGACCTCAGTCAGAGTCCTAAACAATGTAAAATGAGATTTATGTAAAAGTTACGTATAAAATGGGAAAAAATGTCAAATTCGAATAATTCACGAATAAAATGGGAATAAGAAATAGTCCAGGAATTGGAAGTTATTCAGCCATAACATACGGCTGAGGAAAAATCACATTTTAAATGCTACTTTTTTGGAAAGTCGCTGATTACTGTGTACAACAAATAAGCCTGATGTACTTAGAAATGTTCTGAAATATGGAGTCTTACACCAGTATTAATAACATAAGAATTTAGCAGGTTCTAAAAATTTGAATATTAACAGACTTCAAAGCCACTTATAATAATACAAAACAGAAACACCAAAAAATGTACCTTCTGGAGTTCTGATCTAGGCCTCATTTATTGGGTTGTAGTCTCACAACCTCATGCCTCACGAGTTAAGATATAAAGTAATACATTTATAATATAATCTGATTTGAGAGATATTCCCTCTTATGAGAAAACTAGAATCTAGACTCCTTCCTGCTGGATTATAATGACTCTTCCGTCAAGTTTCAATCCCAGTAACATGGTGTCTACAAACATTGAAGATCAGGTGATATATTGAGATTTGACAAAATATTTTAACTTGCTTTTATACTATTATATCCTGTAAAATATCATCCTGAAGATAATATTGTGAAAGTAGATGACTCACCATCATCTTAACTATACAAACATGGCATTGTTGATGATTTTTCTTAGAACAACCTTCTTAAATTCCGGAAAAACAGTTGCTTACAGGGTTTGAACTATTTATCTGTGCATGAGATTATTTTTATATCCGTTTAAGGTCTGTCTCTTCAAATTCATCCCTTAATGCATGCATTGGATACAAACTTGGAGAAGAAATTGTAGGAAGCCAGTCACTATGACTACTACAGTACTAAACTGTATTTGGAGATTAGTAATGGAACTCCTCCTTTTCACTTGGCACAAGTCTAGAGGCTAATACTACTAATTGGCTAGCTCAGTCATGAACTTATGGTAAAGAGGCGCGCTGATTTTTTTTGGTTTGCGAGGAGAGGCTGTATGGGGACTGTAGCTACTGATGATTCTCACTTGTGTTATAATCAGACAGTCTAGAAAAGATAAGTTATTGGGGAATGTTTATAAGAAAGGCTGGATTCTCCGGATACCTCTGTAGCTTGAGGTTCTTGTGAAATTGTTAAATATGTTGGAATAATTGTCAATACATTACAGCATCATGCATGCTTTTTCCCGAGGTCGAAAGTTACATGTCAGTAATGTATGGGCGATAAGCAACTAGTTGTGGGAAAGCTTGGTCTAGGATAAGCACATGCCTCTTATGCAGAGAGGATGAAGAACTGTGATCACGTTTTCTTTCTGCTGTTATTTCTCAGATATTAGAGTAGAGATATCTCACGTCCACATTAGGCGAATCCATCTACCCAATATTTACACTATACTTGATTAATGGATCGAAGGAGGCTACATCCTGAATTCACTTTATGGAAAATCATCCAATGTACTGGAAAATCTAGAATATATAAAGCCGTTGCCTGTTCTGAGACATCTACCTCAGGAAATACGACATTGTTAATCGAATGATTGATTCTACTATTTCCTGGATCACTTATTTTGCAGGCCTCCTGGAAGAAGACTTTCCTTTTCCTTCAAAAACACCAGACCAAGCAACCTTGACGCCAGCTCTATGGATCTGAATCCCACCTTGCCAAAGAGCACTACTGTGCGAGGAGCTGATGGCCTCGGAAACTGATGCTCCAATGCAGCATTAAATGTCCCTTCTCTGAACGGCTGTTTAATTTCTTGCTTTTAAAAGTTTGTTCAGCAGTCACAATCTCTGCTGCTCCCCTTGCATGGGGACCTTATCCATTTTCTGCCCACTATGCTAGTGGCTGCCTTTTCAGATGCATTATCGCCGATTGGGCCCTTCCTTCTATGTATGAACTTATTTCTAGTTAAAATTTTCATAAGAATATATTATAAAATAATATTAGATGGGGTGGGCTAACAGGATCTTAAAATATCTGGGACATTATGGTATCTTTTGTAGTGGCACAAGCCAGTATGACACTAGGTGAGCTTTACGATGATTAAACATTTTTGTGAAGGAGTTTCACAACTATACATGAATTTTGTACAATTCTGATAAGCCTTCATGATCTAATCTATAGTAAGATTTACTGGGAGTGCTCTCAACTTTGACATTTTCTTTCCTTAGGTAAAGAAAATGTGTACTTCTTCCTTGCCTTTTCTTTTCTACTGCATCATGGTTACACCAGCTACCACTCGTTCACAATGGGTTTAATTTCTATTCCAGGCTGTGACAATGTTCATCTTCTTTTGAGTAATATGTTTAAAAGGTTAGCATGGCAAGGGAACAAGGTGTGTGGATGGTGTTCGTGAGAGTTTTAATTAGTTGCTTATGCTATTGGTTGAGGGAGCGGTGTTAAAAGAAAAGTTTAGATGTTGGAATGCTTTATTGTAGGAGGGGGTGGCAATGGGAGAGGGTTTTGATGGCTTGACTATGCTGTAGGTTGGGGGTGTGGTGTTAAAAGAAAGGTCCAAAATGTTGGAATGTCTTATCATAGGAGGTTTGGAAGCAACGATTGAGATTAATGTGGATAAATACTCCTGTTCATATGATCACACGAAGATTGATTTTCTGGACTATTACTAGGCAGGTATTATTAGACATCTAATATACAACTCAAATCCTTTGAAAAGGTAAACAATACTAGGAGGGTGGGTAGTGGGTAGATAACCTGATGTATAGCCAGAATCTGTTGGTGTAATGTCTTTGTTCTTGTTTATTGTTTTGGGGTCTTTTGTCCAAGAAGAGTGGAGCTATATGTCCTTTTATGGATGCTATTAGAGTTAACAGAAACACAGTTAACCTTGTGGTTTGTTGATGATGTGAATATGAATTTAGAATTAAGTTTGGAGTGGATCACTTGTTCCCAATCTGTGAGGTATTCTGGAATCTGGACCATATAGATTAAGAGCTGCAGCTTAGATCAATGCCTATTGATCATAAGCAGGAAGCAAGCTCATGAGATGGTGGTCTGTATTGTTTGAATGGATTTGGTGGTGTGCTTATGGATGGATTTGGTGTAGCAGATTTGGGAAGTAACTGCTATATTCTTTCTTAAACTCTCTATCCTTCTTTGGCGATAAAGACGAGGAGAGTAGATTTTACTGTCTTTGTTGAGGGAAGATTATGGATAGGCAGAAAGAACAAGCTGAATGTCTGCTCTGTAAGCTATTGGGTTTTGATGTGAACCCAATCTCCTGTACAATCCTCTGAATTTGGGTAGGGAGAAAGAACAAGCTGAATATTTGCTTGATAACATCTCGGGGTTCTTGATGTGGCAATCTGTTAGTGCATTCTCTTATGTTTTGGATGGAAGAAAGAATAAGCTGAATGTCTGCTTCTTAACTTCATGGGGTTCTTGACATGGATCCAATTTATTGTGCAATTTTCTTTTTATTCTAATGAAAATATGACTTTGGGGTCCTTCTGAAAAATCATTCTCCTCTCTGCTCTCCCTGTATCGTTTTTATCAGGTCTATGCTAACAGATTTCGTTTCTATTAAATTATGTGCCTCTTGCATGGATTGTTGTCATAATTCTGGGATGCTATCACAATCCTCTCTAAGCCTTAAAAACGACCTCAATTGAAACTTTGGGGCAGCTGGTACATCGTTTTTTCTGTAAACTACTCAATTTGCTTAAGATATGTAGCGACATCAATTTCATCTGAGTGAAAAAGTTGTTACCACTGGTTTGGCGTGTAATATATATTATATTAACTGAACTTTATCAATTGCTATACTCCCTGCTTGAATGCATATCAATTTATATATTTTAGACATAATGACAATAAGATGAGGTAGGTGTCTCTGTACCTGTTCATTTGACGAAATTCTATAACTGACCTGGTTAAACTTGTCCAGGGTAAGCAATACTTCCAGGAGGAGGAAGCTGAAGAAGAACCGGCACTCTTGGCCTGCAAACACACAGATAGCATCCTACTAGTAATAGTCTCTCGCTGTATGCAGTGTGGTTCCTACAAATTTGACCGTTACTGTTCGTTCTGCTTCCAATTCGTTGTTCCTTCGTTGGCGGTTCTTTTTCGTGTAAAATAAGTCCTGGGGCTTGTAATGTATATGCTGATGTCTTTTCATGTGCTTCGATGTGGGTTTCAGGGTGTGCAAATGACCTCTGAGATTATAGTGTAAATGATATGGATCAATTTCGGATCACTACCACTGTAAATAATATTCTACTTCTGAGAGAGAGTTGTGGCTAGTTTGTAGTACTTTAGCTCTGTACGGCTTCAACTGCTGTTTTAATTTTACTTCTGAAATTTGAATGGGGAGAACTCATTGTTGATCCTACCAACCTGTTGGGGGGCTTGTGGGCCAAACTAGAAAAGTAGCGGCTACAGCAAGTATGTTTCATCAACTCTCCAAAGAACAAAATGTCGGAATGTTCATGTGCTCTTTTATCAGCGTGTGTGCGTTGTACAAACTTTAGGTACTAATCCCCTGTAAAAGGATGTATCTTTGCTGATTGGAGGCTGCGTCCCTGCAATCTGTTTAGAATGTAAATTCCATGCATCTCTTCTTCGCAGATACTGCATGGTTGACCATATTTCGTTCAATACCAACATCCAAAATGGCGTCCTAGATGATTTTTTTGACCTGGTCCTGAGCTGCCAAGGGGTTTCAACAGTCCTTTGGAGGTGGTGATCAAGCACAGGGTACATCTGATTTCAACAAATTACGGCCTTTCATATTCACCATGCACAGGGTGAGCTGTCCGGACACAGTACCTCGACTGACTAATGACGTTTAGTTTTAACTTTTAAGCGACAGCAGCCGTCTCATAGTACCTTCTGTTCTTTACATGGGGCCTATAGCCTCATTCATGCCCGGGTACGTAAATGAAACAGATGTAAGGAGGAATATTACACAAGACTTGATTTTTGACCGTATTCTAAGTGCCACAAAAATGAACAATGATGTAAGAATCTTAAATTGGTTTGAAAAATTTACAGATCAAACTTGACTGCTAAAAGGATTTCGATCAAACTTAACAGGTAAAATGTGAAAGTATATACTAGGCACACATTTAATGAAGATCAATAATCATCTGATTCGATCTTGATGTCAGGCTAGTGTTTGCTCTTTAATAAAAACCATACTTTCATAACGTGAAATAAATCTTATTGTCTAAAAATTAGATGATTATTATATGTAATAATTAAATATTATATATATATATATATATATATATATATATATATATATATATATATATATATATAGTCAAGCTAGAATACACTCGAGTGTACGGATCGCATGAATACACTCAAGTGTGTTTGCATAGCAAGACTATTTTTTGCAAAATGTAAACCGTTGATCTTTACCGTCATACTATAACTAGGCTACATACAAATTTTGAACCCATTTGGATGAGTGTAAGTCACTCATCCAAGGGCAACAAAATCGACACGCGAAACTAATTTGAAATGTATAATTTTTGCGATTTTCATAACATGAGCTATACATATCCAAATGTGCTCAAATTTTGCGTATGAGTTGTTCACGAGATGTTTAATAAGATCAACAGATTAGATTTTCAAAAAAAATATTGCATCATGAAAAACTACTTGAGTGTATTCCGCTCGGGATACACTCGAGTGTATTCTAGCCTGACTCTCTCTCTCTCTCTCTCTCTCTCTCTCTATATATATATATATATATATATATATATATATATATATATATATATATATATATATATATATATATATATATATATAAAGAGAGAGAGAGAGAGAGAGAGAGAGAGAGAGAGATGTTAGAATACACTCGAGTGTACGGATCACACGAATACATTCATGTGTGTTTGTATATCAAGACTATTTTTTTGCAAAATGTAAAACATTGATCTACACCGTCATACTATAACTAGGCTACATACAAATTTTGAGCCCATTTGGATGGGTGTAAGGGCAACAAAATTGACGCATGAAACTAATTTAAAATGCATAATTTTTGCGATCTTTATAACATGACCTATAAATGTCCAAATGTGCTCAAATATATATATAGTCAGGCTAGTGTACACTCGAGTGTACCGGAGGCACCGTACACCTCAGTCATTTTTGAAGATACAATAAATTTTTGAAAAATCTAAAGTGTTGATCTTCTTAATTATCATAAGAACATACTATATAATAAATTTTAGCTCATTTGGACACTTATAGGTCACGCATCTAAAGGAGGCAAAAATCATGCATTTCAAATTAGTTTTGTGCGTCGATTTTGTTGTCCTTGAATGAGTGACTTACACTCATCCAAATGAGTTCAAATTTTGTATGTGGCCTATTATTATTGTAACCATGAAGATCAATGGATTAGATTTTGGAAAAATATGGTCTAGATAGGCAAACACCATTGGGATGTACGACGTGATCTGTACACTCAAGTGTATTCTAACCTGACTCTCTCTCTCTATATATGTATATATATGTACATGTGTGTGTGTGTGTATATATATATATATCTATATATCTATATATATATATATATATATATATATATATATATAGTCAGGCTAGAATACACTCGAGTGTACGGATCGCACGAATACACTCAAGTGTGTTTACATATCAAGACTATTTTTTGCAAACTGTAAACCGTTGATCTTCACCTTTATACTATAACTAGGTTACATACAAATTTTGAGCCCATTTGGACGAGTGTAAGTCACTCATCCAAAGGCAACAAAAATCGACGCGTGAAACTAATTTGAAATGCATAATTTTTGCGGTCTTCATAACATGAACTATACATATCTAAATGTTCTTAAATTTTGCGTATGAGTTGTTCACGAGATGTTTAAGAAGATCGACAGATTAGATTAAAAAAAATATTGCATCATGAAAAACTACTTGAGTGTATTCCGCTCCAGATACACTCGAGTGTATTCTAGGCTGACTCTCTCTCTCTCTCTCTATATATATATATATATATATATATATATATATATATATATATATATATATATATATAGTCAGGCTAAATACACTCGAGTGTATTCGGAGCAGAATACACTCAAGTGTATTCGGAGAAGAATACACTCAAGTAGTTTTTCATGATGTAATATTGTTTTTTTCAAAAATCTAATCCATTGATCTTCTTAAACATCTTGTGAATAGCTCATACCTAAAATTTGAGCACATTTGGACATTTATAGGTCATGTTATAAAGACCGCAAAAATTATACATTTCAAATTAGTTTCGCGCGTCGATTTTGTTGCCCTGGATGAATGACTTACACTCATCCAAATGGGCTCAGAATTTGTTTGCAGCCTAGTTATAGTATGACAGTGAAGATTAATGGTTTACATTTTGTAAAAAAATAGTCTTGATATGCAAACACACTTGAGTGTATTCGTGTGATCTGTACATGAGTGTATTCTATCCTGACTCTCTCTCTCTCTCTCTCTCTATATATATATATATATATATATCAACTAATATATTCATATAGAAGTCATTTACAATACCCATAATAAATATAATGTTGAGATAATTTGAAATATCGTCTATTATTCGACTAAATCATGGCTAGAATATTTTACTTCAGTATATTTATATGCATATATACATACATACACACATACACATATATAGCGTTGGTCAAGTTCGGCCTGATCGGTTAACTAGTTATCCATACTATGACCAGACCAAATAAGGACAGTTTGAACCCCTTTCAAACCAAACTTGATATAATACATATTTAGACCGGAGATAGCTAGGCAGTTTGGTCAAATTTAGTTTGGTCTGATGGTCAAATTTAATTTCCTATCCAGCCCTAAAATCTCATAGTGTTCTTTTCTGCACAAGTTTTGTTGGCATGCTATTGTGGACGTACAACAATTCTGTCGGATAGAATTGCCATTAGTCCAACCGTATAAATATTATGTTGGTTTTGTTGGAGTTTACAAAAATCTCAAATCCTGCACTTTTGGGAATTTACAAGTTTTGTTGGATTGTTATTTATATCACAAATGGGCCGGCTGCCGCCGTCGAGCTGTTTGCTCGTTTTATTCTCTGGTTCTAGCCATAAACTAACAAGCAGCAGATCATCTGGTAACCAACAAATCTGCCTTTTTTTCTCTTCCAGTCAATAGCCTCTGCTGACTGCTCCGCTGCCACACACCGTTAGTTTTCTTCTTTAAAAGCTGTTCTCCAATCCAATATTTTATGCTACAGCCAGTTCGTCGGCTGTGGCCCTTGGGCTTTTAAGTCTATTAATCTACATTAACTTACATCGAAATTAAATTAAACTACTGATTTACAACATTTGTTAAAAATAATGATGCCTAAAATCTGGATGAAGTAAATATAAATTCTTTATAATGCAAGACGAATCCATCGAACCAAACGTCTTCCGAACAGGCCAATGATTTGCTGAACTGGCGTGTGGATTGGCTCTATCTGATGTGACATAGCCTTACCTAATGCGGCAACGCGTAAAAATCGTCCCATGACTCCAATCAAGTTGCAATTCACGGCGTTCCCGGAGTCGGTTGTCTCACGTAAATCATGGGGGCCGGTGGAAAATACCATGTACAACTGGACGGGTGCTTTTCAAGTCGGCTGCATGGGGCATGTTTGGATTACCGGATTTAATCGGATTATGATATATCCTGTATTTTCATAATACTGCTCCAGGAAAATGATGCATTTCCAGATTTCCAGTAACTCTGCGTTTTAGCTTTGGTTTCGATGGAGTAATGATCTGGAGTAATCACCAAAAATGCATGAGAACGGGTGGGGACGGCGGTCTTGCAGCAGGCACAGATTCAAAAAATAATAAACAACAGACCCCAACAAGCGGGGCATGAGCTGGAGCCCGGCGTCCGGCAGGTTTGAAAAGGAGAATGAAATCCAAACTTTACATGGACGGCTGTAAATGCAGGAGTCTGCCACATTTCCAGCTCCATAAAACCAAACCTAAAATTCTTATTGCGGGATGCAAAAATGCAATCCAATACAGTATAATCCACCAAATCAAACATGCCCATGGTGGACCACGGCTGCGCGTTGATGCTGTATGTGGCTCTTTCAAGGACCTATTTTTCCGATTGATGTCTATAGTATAATATCCTTAGTTGATTTAAATGAGGCAGCTTCTGAAGTATTCATGTCACTATTAGAAAATGATAAATAATCTTATGAACAAAGGAGACCTAGATTGTGTCTATTTTATATAAAAAATAGAGTTATTAGAATGTAGTCACAAATTTCCCAAGTAGAAAATTGACATGCTTGTAAAAAGAGGACTTGCAGGCACTATAGCTTTCTTAGGGACAAGACGAGCATTCTAAAATTGTCTATAGACAACACTCTTTTCCATACTAAAATCTTGGAAATGAGTCACGATGAGGAGATGGAGATATTTAATCGGTATACCAACAAGTTTAAATAGGCACAAAAACATTTGAAGGCTTACAAAGAGGAATGTTAAAATATGCAGAAGCTGTGATCTACAAAATATGAGTTGGACAATTATGTACAAAATGAAAAAGAAGGTGGGGGCAGAAGCTGGATGAAGTCTGGTCACTGACCATTATAATCGTCTTGAAACCGTGGCTGATTGTGCAACATCATTACATTGACAGTCGTTTTCATGACGGCGAATTCTGCTGTATTGATTGGTATGTAGATGTTTTCATCAACATTCAGCATATGATTTTGGACACCTGACATCAACAAAGAAAAATATTACTGCATAAACACGACCCTGCCATAAAATATGCTGTCCAGTACCCTTTTACTAATGTATATAGATGCTTTCATCAACATTCAACATACGATTTTGGACTCTTGACATCAGCAAAGAAAAATATTACTGCATATATACGACTCTGCCATAAAATATGCTGTCTAGTGCCCTTTTACCAATGTATGTACTGTTTAACCAGCATTATTATACATTATGTAGCAGTTGTTTCTTCCTTGGACATGCAAAGAAGGCTGAGAACATGACTTGAGACGCTTTCCTTTGTGGACAACTGCAAATTTGAGAAAAAACAGGACTCGAGGTTATGTATATGGAACAATGATGGAGCTCTCAGCTGCAGAGGATTGATTAGAAGGTACCTTCGCGGGTAAGAAGAGAAGAATCAGGAGAAGCAGCCCCAACGTTTGTCCTGGGTCTTTTAGGTCTAGACATGGGTACAGGGTTGATTGGCAGTGTTGATGCAGGTTCAACATTCCAATGGGAAACCCTTTCAGGTCTAGTGATTGATGAATTTTCATCCCAGAGCACCTGAAAAAGAAGAGTAATATTAGAAATAAAGAGCATTCCCCAAGCTTTGATTGATGCTCAACCAAAATTATTTAGAATAGGAAGGAACCTTGAAGCGCTTCCACTCAGAATCTTGCCATCTATCAGTATCAATGTCACCAATCTCAGTGACGGTGCCTGTAAACCTGCCAGATCAGAGCATGTGATGAGTAACATCCTTTTTTCTACAAATGAATGCAGAGAAAGCAATCAACAGTGGTAACTAAGTCACCTTTTCTCAGGGGACTCTTCACCTTCAAATTTCATTCTGAACCTCATCCCTATAGAATGGTTGATCTTGAGTGATTGCACATAGTGATCATAAGGGACAATAAACACTGCTGAACTTGTTCTGGTAGTGCAAAATAAACAATAACAACCATGAGAACACCGATACATAAGTATTTTTTTAGCCGAAATCAAACACCAGAGACAAAAGAAATAAAATACAAGAGCGAGCATCGTGCCTGGGTTTGTAGTAGACAGTAAACATTGTTCCAGTAGAAACGACATGCCATGCTGTGGTAAGTACACCAAGGTGCATGCTGTGAGTAGATATGACTGAAGAAGACACATTGGCCTGGTGCCTCATAGCCCTTCGCACATCAACCCGTAGCTCACCATTCTCACCCCTATAAAAGCATAGATAATGGATGAATACTTCCAAAATTGGCACATTACTTACTATAATAAACAGAGGATTCCAAAAAAATAACGGAAACATAAAAAATTTAGGCAAGACACGAGGTGGTTGCAATCGTTGTTAACAACAACAAATGCAACATATAATAAACAAAAGTATAGTGGAAAGGGGGAAAGAAAGTCCAGACCAGCGGTGGGAGGCATTCGTCGGCGTGCTTCTTAAGGACGGAGAAGCCGCCGTGCAAGCTGGTATCTGACGCTATGAGCACCTTGCAGAAGGAATGCACCCGTGGTCGCAGCGCAGGAATGGCGGGGGGTGGGTCCTTCTCCGCCGTCTCGTCCTGCTGGCAAGGGAAAAAATTAATCAGACGCCATGGGCGAACGGACGGACGGAAGCCAGGGAACACCTAGAACCAGTCCCCACTTTCTTGGTTGCTTACCTTGACCTTCGGCATGAGTGTGCTCTGTGCAAACACCTCGTCTGTGTCTGGTTCTGCCTTGAGGTATACGTTGATGACGCGGCATAGGATCTTGGACGGGAGGTTGTAGCACTGTACTTGGTGACCGACCACGGGATCCATGGTCGCCTCCACCTGCAAGAAAGACATTCATCATCTGGGAGGGGAGGAGGAAGTAAGGAAGAGAGTGGAAAGCAAAGGGGGAGGAAGAAGAAAAGCAACAGCAGTAGCAGTGAGTGAGTATTGTTATTCTGCTAACCTGCTCGACATGTTCCTGTAGGAAGTAGAACACCCTCTCCCCTTCCCTGGGTACGAACACCAGCGGGCCAGCACAGGCTCGCCACAGCTCGCCGTAGAGCGGATCAACGACACAGTCTGCAAGGAGAAGTGAGAGAATCGCTCACGCTCATAAATCATCACGGAAAGAGGCATTTATTTGGAAAAACAGAGGAAGACGGAAGAGGGAGCAAGAGAGAGGAGAGCACCTGGTCCAAGTCATACATGTGAGCCAGCTTCCTGAACACTGACCTATGCACGAACAGCAGCTCCGCCTCTTCCGTGGTGGCGTCGGGGTTAGTGACCTCGGTGACGATCTTCATCTTGTTCTTGTGCGCGTGCACATCCATGGAGTGGGCCAGTTTAAGGTCCACAATATCATCAGATATTTGATTCATGAAACAATTAAAAGATTATTGAAGGGCACCTCAGCTTGGTGTGGAGCTCGATGTGGAACTCCGATGAGGCCGAGGATCGTACCTACTGCTGGTTCATGAAGCCGCCCTTATTTCTTCCGCTTCAGCTTCTCACACGACAACACTACTCCATCCTCTCAGTCAGGGCTTCCACGTGTGGAACCTAGCAGTCAACAAAGGCGGTGATGCTGATACAGAGAGGCGGTTCTACTGATACAGTCAAGTATACACGTAATTCTTCTCGCAAAGAAAGGTATAAAAAATGTGAGAAATCATACGAATAGTCAAATATTTGCCTAACAGCGACCAAAGGACTGGTGTGTAATTTGGAAAAATGTTGGCAAAAATTGCAGCACTAATCCAAAACGGCTCGTTATATATAGTATAGATGTCTCATGGATTTTAGCCTATTCCACGTATTCTTTGCTGGTGCACGACATCTTACAATGCATGGGAACAGCTACAACATTCTTGTATAGTCTCCTTCTACTGATTTTATTACTGGAAATGCTTCATGACGTGTAGGGTGCGATCATGCGCGTGGTAAACACACACGATTAATGGTTTTCAGAGGATTTGATTTTCTTTTGGAAGTGGAGAACGGTTTTGTAGTGACGTGGCAGCTACCATTAGTGAGATGTAGTCAAAAGGGTGAAATGAGTGATGGATTGAGAGAGAAAGTGCGGGAGAGGAAGAAAGAGAGGGACACACAAAGAGTCGAACCCTCATTTTTGGGAGAATAAGGGTGAGGAAAATTGAGAAGGACGTTAAAGGAAGAAAGGCGGAAAGTAAAGAGGGAAGTATTAACAATGATAAAATGACGAGGGATTGAAGTAAGAAGGGAAGTAATGTGGGAGAGGAGAAGTAATAGGAGAGAAGAGTGAAGGAATGTAATAGGGAGAGAGGAGGGAAGTGACGAGGGAGGTAATGTGGGGAGAGGATGATGTGGAAGTGATGGTGGATGTGGAAGAAAGTAACGGGGAAGACGATGGAAGTGATGGGGGAAGTGTCGGGGTAGAGACGGAAAGTAATAGGGGGAGATGAGGAAAGTAATCAGAGAAGAAATGACGGGAGGGATGAGGGAAATAATGGGAAAGTTAGGAGGAAAGTGAGTAAGGAAGTGATGAAAAGAGGAGGGAAGTGAGGATGAAAGTTATGGGGTAGAGAATATGGAAGTGAGGGAGAAGTAATGTCGGAAGGAAGGAAAGTAATGACCACATCTCATAGTTGTCACCTTAATACCTCGCTTCTTAGCTACAATATCTCATTTTACCATGTGCACCTTGTTTGTATAAGATGACACCTCATACTAACGACCTTTACCTTGTCTTGGCGACCCAACACCTCTGTGACACCTCATTTTGATGATTCAATGCCTCATTTGACAATTTAATGTCTAGTTTTGACAACAATACACTTAGGCTTGATGATTCAATACCATGTTCAACGACTCGACACCATGTTTTGGCTCCTCGAGCCTCATTTTTTTTGATATAACACCTCACCAGACACATCTTTAACCATTAGACACGTCCTTGTCAGTTATACCTTTGCACACACTAATTGTCCTACCACTAGACACATCTTTATTGGTAAAGAACTTGATCTTACAGATCTAGATCTGAATCGGCCACCAAGAAATCCAAATAGATCAAGAAGAGATTCAGATCATTCATCAAATTGCTACAAAGTTGTCTTCTTCACATCATCTTGTTGTCTTGTGGAAGTACTTCTTCAAGCCTTGACACATGTGCCTTGGCCTCTAATTCATCTTATAAATGAGGGAGAATGTGATGTACCATCTTAGCATCCATGTCAAAGAGGAACAAGAGTTGTCTACGTGCTAGTCATCCTGAAACTCTCATTCTTCTCCTATTTTTGACAATAATCCTCTG
This sequence comes from Alisma plantago-aquatica, assembly GCA_963693085.1. Taxonomy (NCBI): domain Eukaryota; kingdom Viridiplantae; phylum Streptophyta; class Magnoliopsida; order Alismatales; family Alismataceae; genus Alisma; species Alisma plantago-aquatica. Next base: position 162,270,515 of record OY856411.1, read on the forward strand.
GGTTTCTTTATCTCTCTTCAAGAGAGATATGATGGCCAACTTGTCTCACAAGTTGTCTCAAAATATGTTTCCAACCCTTTAGATGTGCCCCCTTTATATAGGAGAGTCATGGGCTTGGAAAACCCTAATTTAAATCCATATCCTAATCACAATCTTAAGATAGCCTTGATGCTAAAAACTCGGTCTGGAATTTTGAGCGACTGATTGAGTTATCCAATTAGCCAATTAGGTTCCTGTTGGGACTCAAAAAGCATTCTGATATGCCGACCAGGTTACCGGATCGCCAATCTGATTAGTACAGTTCCATATATGAATTGCTCTCCAACTTGAGACCTTCCTTGCTGATTTCTGATCGGCCAACCGAGATACCCAATTGATTGACCGAGCTAGTATAGTATAAAATGTAGTTGACTAATTAACAATTAATTGATCTATTGACCTAACAAATCAGATCAACTGACCGAACATTCTAGTCCCTCGACCAGATAGGAAAATTAACCTATTTATTATGTTGAATCATTCTAATCATTTTTTGATTATAAACTTCAATTCTCTTATGTATCCTTATGCATGTGACCTGATAAATTCCTAATCAAGTTGGTAGTGATGTTTAAAACAACACAAGCAAAGATTGGTGTCTAGACACACATCATTGGCACCCAAGTAACAAGAATAAGTTGGAGAACAACTTTAACCAATGTTACCATGACCATATAATCCCTTTATCATAGATATCAAGGTTGAAACTGATGCTTAGAATGTCATCCTCTTACCATGTTCATTGAACCATGGAAGGATATTAGAGATATTGTGAGCTCAATATCATATACTGACTCACATGAGCGTGGTCATGTATTTTATAGCTTGTTTATCAAGCGACTGGCATATCACTCCTAAGGAGGGAAAAATTCCATCTACATCACTAACACTATTTCCCATGTGTCATAGTGCACCCAATGACTACCTTTCAACAACCCTTATTAAGTGCACATTGGGATAGTGGGCAAAGAACACACAACATGTGACTACTCTGGTGACTTCATGTCTAAGGATCACAGTCACCACTGTCACATTGAGATATGACTCTAACACGTCATTACCTGACTTACATATGTCAATATGAAGGTGGATGTATCCAATATTCTCTAACAAGTATCCATGTATCTTAGTTGATATCCAATATCATGAATAAAGATACATAGCCATCACTCACCGTGCATGCTAGTCTTGTGCAATATATTTCTCCTATAATATCAACAATAATAAATGTCCATGTTTGAATACTCTTGTCATACATATGATCTCATGTTTGAGTCCTCAACCCAAACCATATGTCATCACGTCAAAACACTCTTAGGAAATTATTAGGTTTATTCATTATCTCAATACTGAAACACACATAATAGGTGGAAATGCCTTTTATTAATAATCAAATAAAATACAAAATATCCCTTTTACAATCATCATATGATGGCTCTCAGGACATATAACCAACAATCTCCCACTTGCACTAGAGCCAAGCACACATGAACCTAAGTCCAATCGATCTAACATCATCATCATGCTCTATTATGAAAGTGATTCTGTCAGAGGATCAACAACATTGCTTTCAGTTGGTAGTCTATAAATGTTTATATCTTCTCACTGTACAATCTCGTGTATTAGATTGTAACACCCGAGTACATGCTTGGAATTCTAACACAATCTGGGTTCCTTATCTTGTGTAATAGATCCATTGTTTCTCTACTACATCTTAAATGGTTGGAGCCATTCCAAGTTCACTAATGAACTTCTTGATCCATATTGCTTCCTTTGCTACACTATCGACTGATGCAACCTTATTTTGGGGATTCATCTTGTGTCTTCTTGCACTTCAATCACATATCAACTTGTTATATTACATATTATTTCCCCTAATATGTGTATTTCTATCAAATGTACTTAAAGATGTTCTTTGCATGATTTTTAGGTACTTTGACCATGATTTGGATGGAAGGAAGGGGAGGAGGATAATCTAAGGATTTCTTCACCCTTAAAGGATCCTAAAGAGAGTCCAAGTGCTTCCCCAACATACCATAAGTGGTCAATGATCATTCTAAAGATAGGAACATCAAAGGTGAGCAAGTTAAAGATCAAAGTACAAGGAAGAAGATCCATTATGACCAAAGTCCACCAGGCTAGTGGTGAACACCACAACAGTGGCCCTGACCATCCAAAATTGCAAATTTATCTGACTTTCTCATCCATTTTCCACCTCTCCCGTTCCAATCCACCACGCCCATCATCTCCCACTCCACCACATTTATGATGACCAACAACCCTAACACACTTTTCCTCAGCATTTTCCATTATACCCCCACTTGACCTAGTGCTTCCTCACCACCTATGGATACTTGGGTGGTGTCTGGAGCACGAGGCTAGCTACCTCTCAGTCACTCTTGGTACCAATTATTCATTCATTTCATCCACTACTCCATTCCACTTCCACTTCATCACCTTCCACCCCAAAACCCTTCTTTTTAGGATTTTGGCAATTTCCCACCCCACTTCCATGTCATCCTACCTTAGAGGAGGGAGGTGCTCGAGTTGTTGCTGCTAGGAGGTGGAGAGGGAGGATCCTCCACTGAGATACTATGGCTTTCCACTCTACTCCTTCTTTATCCATGTTTTTATATAGCCAAGCCCCTAGGTGGACCGTTTAAGGTAAAAAATGTGACTTTGATATCATGTTGGAGGAATGTATTACATTGTAACATCCAAGGTCTTGAGGCCTTAGATGAAATGATCTTAAAAGGAATGGTTGGACTACCCATATCACCAAGGTGTACCTCATTTTCAGGGAGCCCATTGTAACATCCCTGACCTGGGTTATGAACTAACCCTAGGTGTTTTGCTTAATTATGTAATTAGACACTTGTGGTTATCTTTTGATATGTAATTAAAGCTTCTGAGGAACATATATATTCCATTTCAGTCCTTTATGAACAATGTTGTAATATTGTTTTGTTATATATGGACTTATGTGCAAATTACCCAATTAGAGGGGTTAACTTGCAAATTGTACATGTTAAGATGTTCCTCTAATGATAAGACATCATGAGAATGAATATTATGTAGTAATATGGATTCTCCAAGCTTGGGCACCAAGATATAGCTTGTAGAGCAATCCTTGTGCTTTAAAACCTAGTTTTGGGGTAAAGTGCAATTTACCCAAAACATAGGGTGCAACATGTAAAATATACCATCTAGAGTATCTCTCACGACTCTTGGCATAAATTAGAGCTATGATAATGAGGAGGGCGCCTCATTTGAATGATCAAATAAGAAAGATAACCTTTATAATTAAATAACCAAGTTTTATGCAAAATGACCCTTTTATATGTGCAACTTAGTAAGGTGTTTGGCTTCTTTTCCTCTAAACCTTGGATAAGGGAGGAGTTTTGCTTAAGGTAAGAAGGGAGGAACGTGACTAAGGAGGGGAGAAGGACCTGTCTGAGAAATAAGGAAATCATTGTCCTTGCCTTGAAAATATACCCAAAATATATAAGTACATCCTTTTTACAAAGCAAGGGATCGTTTCCCTTCATTCCTCTTCTTATCTCTTTGCTTTGGCCAACTAAGGAGGATCTCAGGAGTAGAGGAGAACGGCCAAGACTGAATTGGGTAAGTTTTGATTGCCATCTAGCTCAAAATCATGGAGGAAATCTTGCTACAAGGTTGGTTTAGTAGTCTTCCTTACATAACTCTTCTTTCTAACCATCTTCTCCATTAAAATCTTGAAGAACGGACATTGAGAAACCTGTGGAGCTCAAGCCACCTTTAAATCTATGAAGCTTGGAGCTCTAGATCTGATTCTAAGGTGGGTTTTATAACTCTAAACCTTAAAGTTTTGTTTATGCATCTTCTTTCTATGAAAACGTTGCTTAATCTTCTTCCTTAGACTTTTCTATGTGTTCTTGCTACCAAAACTGTGAAGAACAGTCCATGTTCTTGAGGTAGAAGAAGGTGGCGTTATTTCCAAAGTTCATCCTAATCTTACTTTAGCAAACGGTCCTCCACCTCTTGCCCAAACGGTTTGCAAAAACGTTTGGAGGCAAACGGTTTCAAAACCGTTTGAGAGTAAACGATCTCAACCATGAACGTTTGGAGAAAATGGTCTCAAGACCGTTTGGATGAGTTGACCAAGAGTTGACCATTTGGAGGACTATTGTACATAATGTGGACTAATCCCTCACCAAAAATCATCATCTAATTCCAAGTAAATCATCAATTGAAGGCACGTTAGTCACCTAAACCCTAATCGGGTTTATTGCTGATTTCAATGGTGCAATCATGTTGAAGTTTGGGTTGAGTGGCCCAAATGGTTTCAAAACCATTTGGGGATCACCCAAACGGTCTCAAGACCGTTTGGTGATCACCCAAGACCGTTTGGGGTCAGGGCATGACCCAATTGAGTGATGGTTCAATGGGTTCAACATCAATTAGACTCATGTTGATGTATGTTGAAGGATGGTCGTTCCAAACCCTAATTCAAGTGCTCCAAACCCTAATTGGTGACCAATTGAAGTTCAATTGAGGGTCAAATCAGTAAGGATTAACCTAATTGACTCAATTGATGAGTGGTTAACCATTGCAAGATCAATTGAGGGGTTCAACATTGAAAATCCTAACTCAATTGGATAGGTTGAGGCACCTTTTGGTCCATGTAGTTTTGAGGGTGTTTGGACCAAACGGTCTCAAGACCGTTTGGGACCAAATGATCCCAAACCGTTTGGTGACCATGTGGTTTCAAGATTAATTTGTCCATGCAGTTTCAAGGTCAAAGTTGGCCAAATGGTCAACAAGACTAAACGGTCTTCACCTCACCTAGGGCAAACGGTCTTGATGGTGTACTTGGCCATGCGGTCTTGAAAGTCAAAGGGACCAAACGGTCAACCACTCCATGCGGTTTCAAAACCATTTGGAGGTTGAAAGTCCAAAACCGTTTGGGGTCTTTTAAGGTCAATAATGTTTGATGCCTTAGTGGTAAAAATGGTTTAGTAGTTGATTATCCTAAACCCTAAAGATACCTAAAGTGATTAAGGGAACAAATAATTAGTTGGTTGATGCATGTTATGGTCAATGGTGAACATTACAAAAGTACCCTTAGTGGGTTAGTATGACTACTACCCTTTCATCAAGCAAACCCTAATGACCATAATAGTCATGACTTGACTTATGATTATCAAGGTTGATTTGACATAACCTAATCATGAGAGATGTAAACATCATCTAATAGTAAGAAGAGAGAGAAGACTCCTAATATGAATGAGAATCAGGTAAAATACCTCCAATATGTATGAATACACCTAATTAGGGTATGATCCTTCATAGTGAGATCATGGAAACCCTAATAATGGTAATTAATGAATCTTAACCTAATTGAAGGCATTAATGAAAGTAACCTTCATACATGATAATGGAATGACCTCAATTCACTATAATGTGAATAGTAAACCCTAATCTAGGGTGATGGTATGAAATGAATAGTAAACCCTAATTTTGGGTTATGCTTTTAAGAATGAAACACTATACATAATTATGGAGTAAGTAATCATTATGGTTTTATAAGATTAAGGGGTTGAATAACCCTATTTGAATTAAAAAGGAAACCTAACCCTAGAAACCAGCCGTGGTAATATGACACGGTCGTGGTGATTCCTTTGTTGCACAACCGTGTAATAAGGCACGACCGTGGTGACTTACTCTTGCACGACTGTGCAAGATAGCACGGTCGTGGTATTCCATATATAAATTGGAAAGAACTTTTATTGTGCTGGTATAGTTACAATATGCATATTATCAGTAATGTTACCCATGCAGGTTTTCATAAAGAGGTGATCATATCCAGGTAAGGGTTATGATGTCATATGCATTGAAAACACTTTATAAGCTTTAAGAGTAATGATATGCTATATTACCTGGTAAGTGGTAACATATGAGCTTGATAGGCTGGATGAGCCATGAGAAATATATGCATTGTTATAATCAAAGGTCATATTGTTAAAATGACTGGTTGATAAGATGTTACTTGGTAACAAGTGTTATGATGATTCAAGGGTTTGATCACCCATATTCCTGAATCACAATGATGAGATGGTTAGGGATTGATATCCCAATGTTAAAAAAACAATATGTGATGAGAGCTTGATACAAACAGTACTCTTTCTTTATAGCAATTGTCTTATTGGTTTATGTTTGAAAACATGCCTGATGCTAAAAGAATGCCATAATGTACTTAAATAATAAAGTATAATAATATCATGTAGAGCCCTGATCATAGATCCATCATTGTCAGAAATTAAATGATGGTGAAATAGGTTTTCCTAAGGGAACTCCTGGAGCACATACTTTTGAGTATGTGGGGGTTATGGACGCGAATATCCTTACGCCCTAATGTAGGATTTGATGTAAGATGTATCTTTAATCCATCAATCCTTCATTATATATTTATGCCGGGATGATGTATCACTAATCTCCCGATGATGTTGTTAATGCCGCAATGGTGTGAGATAAACAAGAAATCCCTCAATGGCGAAAAGAGTACAGAATGCCACTGCAACTCTAATAGCGAAGATGCCAGAATACCCTGGAAAGCTATTATAGCAGAGACACGAGATGTCCTACATGTCGATCCTCACACTGACTGAGGAAGAGGAGGTCATAAGAATCCATCTCTTTTGATGACCTATGTATGGTACCGATGCGATTTCGTAATGGTCAGTTGGAGTATGAGTGGTATACCTCATATCCTCAGGGCATAATAATGTTTGAAAAACATAATCAGTCGTGTAGCATAACTGCTTAGGTTGAACTACGAGAAACAATGATCGATGATACACTGTTTATAATGTTCTAGTTGAATAACTAGTATACATGTTCTTCATATTCTTATTGAGATATGCTTTGATATTCAATTATGTTATAATGGAAATGATTGCTTAAAGAGAATGTTGCTTTACTTAGTTAAACGTACTGTTGAATGTTTAAAGTTATATTGCTTATTGTTATTCCTTGCTGCAATAACAAAGCTTCTGGTGGAGAGTTATAACTCTCGCTGGGACAATTATTCAATTGTCTCACCCCAGTGGGATTCGAATTTTTAGGTGGTCTCCGAGGACGAAGGAACCCATCCGTGGGTGAGCAGCAGCAGCAACAACATCAGGGACAATAGTGATCCTCAGGTGGAAACACTGACTGTCAAGTCTTGTAGATAGTATGTCCTATGTGTCGTCTCTGTACTCTCATGTCCTAGGAGTCAGTAGACCTGAGGTTTTTGGCTTAATGCCTCAAGATTTTGTATCTTGCCTTGCATAGATAACAGGGCAATTGATGTATGTAATCACTCGAGATGTGATTTTACAGAAATGTAATGACGAATCATGTTGTAAACAACTTATCATGTTTCCTTATGAAAGAGTTTTATAGTTTAAAGATCTCTTTTCAAAAAGTTTTAATTTTTAGTGATTTTTAATAATTTCACTGCTAGTTAATCGCTTCCGCATTTGTTGATCTCGTTTTCGCGATTCGATTGTCACACCCATCACTAAAGAACTTTGTGGTTAAGCATGCTTAGCCCAGAGTAGTACTAGGATGGGTGACCAGTCAGGAAGTTTATCCTGGCTTGCATGTGAGTGAGGACAAAGCATGTAGTTGAGGCTAGTGGTGGTATGTGGGGTTAGTCGTCAATCTTGAAACTCTATTAGAGCCTTGGGCAGTCGACCCGATTGTTACAAATGGTATCAGAGCCAAAACCCCTTTAGTAGGTGGGGCTTACACAAACATGTGGCATGCCAGTCTTGAGTCGTGCGGTCTAGGCAAGTTGGAAAGGACTATTCATGGTGATGTAGCCACCCTTGTCCTAGTATTCTGTGATTGGGAGTTGGGTGTCCATGAGTCATTCTGGGTCTGCTATGAAATGGGGTAATGTTATGATGCCTTATAGTTGAGCCTTGATGAGGTATGTGGGGGGGATTGTAACATCCCAGGTCTTGAGGCCTCAGATGAAATGATCTTAAAAGGAATGGTTGGACTACCCATATCACCAAGGCACACCTCCTTTTCAGGGAGCCCATCACTAAAGAACTATGTAGTTAAGCATTCTCAACCCAGAGTAGTACTAGGATGGGTGACCAATCAGGAAGTGAGGACAAAGCACATAGTTGAGGCTAGTGGCGGTCTGTGGGGTTAGTCGTTACTCTTAAAACTTTACTAGAGCCTTGGGTAGTTTGTTTGATAATATTATTTTACACTTTTATATAATTTCCCATGGATTACTTGTTGGTTTATGCTTGAAATCACCTAGATTCTAGGGAATTAGCTTGTACATAGCTATTTTGGGGAAAATCTCCTAGGTCCAGCCAGTGGATCCTTAGTTAATTACCCATCTTCCTACATATTAATACATTCTCCAACACCTAGGTGAGAGATCAAAGTATCTAGTTTAGAAGCATTTAGTACAATTGGTTTGGAGCTTCTTAAAGGCCAGATGGTAGGTAATGTGAAGTGTAAAACCCTCATTTACACCCTCCATTACTACCCTTGGCCCCCAATATCTCTAAGAGCTTCTATCCCAGAAATCTAGACTTGATCAGAACCTATTAGAATTCCCACCTAAACCCTAATCCAAGTGAGCCTAGTAAGGGTGGATAGGAGGTGATAGGGATTGGTTCCCATATACACACCCTATCCCATCCATGGTAAATTAGTAGTTTAGGGCAATTATCTAGCATCTAACTTGTTGTTTGGTTTGGTGATATGAATGAATGAACATTGCTTTCATATTATTACCCCAACCTAGGTTGCAACCACATTACTCCAAAAGGCTTACACTTTCCATAATTAATTAAAGCCCTAATTATCTCATGTTTGGTTAATGCTTGCTTAGCTAGTTTCCTTAATTGACTTCTTAGTTAATTGCTTTGTTCTTACTTGTTTAGGTCCTTAATTGCCTTTTCCCCCTAAATTGCTAGTTTAGTGTAGAGTTAGATCTAGAATTTCTTGCCTTAGTGTAACTTTATCTCTTTCATTGCTTAGATTCCTTTCTTTCTCATTAGAACTAAATCGTCTAGGGTTAGAATAGTTTTTTCTTCCTTTCTTCCTTTAATTACTTGTTCACCATTAGTATAACAAACCAAAACCAACCTTCATACCCTTGAAATCTAAACTCCGATTTAGGAACCTAGAACAAACTAACTTAGCTCTAGGACCCCTCTCTCCCTTGGGTTCAACCTGTATCTTTCCACTTTCCTATAGTATGATACAATTGTGTACGTTTGTGGGTATGTGTTTGAGTATTTGAGCATGTCATCGGCTAGGATCTTATAAATTTTGTAAACCCAAGTGTGTGCATCCTGAATGAACACCAAGTTGGAAACAATGTACTCGTCCTATATCTATCTATCTATCTATCTATCTATCTATCTATCTATCTATCTATATATCTATCTATTTATCTATCTATCTGTCTGTTTGTTTGTCTCTCTATCTGTCTGTCAGTCAGTCTATCTATCTATCTATCTATCTATGTCTCTGTCTATCTGTCTATATATCTGTCTGTCTGTCTGTCTATCTATCTATCTATCTATCTATCTATCTATCTATCTATCTATCTATCTATCTATCTATCTATCTATCTATCTATCTATCTATCTATCTATCTATCTATCTATCTATCTATCTATCTATCTATCTATCTATCTATCTATCTATCTATCTATCTATCTATCTATATAGCCACTAACTCTTGCTTGTAACTTTTTTGGCTTACATATTATTTTTTAAGTAAAACATAGATCCTAATTATGGTCGATAATTTTCCTTGTCGATTCAAAATCTTGCATAAGTGCAACCTTTTACAACTAACTCTTACTCATCACCATACATTAGGAATTTATCCTTAGTTTTTCTCAAGTACCTAAAATGTTCTTTACTTCTATATAGTGACCATCACCACGATCCAAGTGGTGCCTACTCTTTATGCTTAAATCATATGAAACATATGGGTGTGTACATTTCGTTGCATACATGGTAGATCCAATTGTTGGGGCATATTTAATCATAATCATGCATGCCCACTCTTCCCAAGAGCTAGACATGGGATTTAGAGAGACTTATTGCATATAACATGGGTAAGCTTCCTCTCTTAGAATTATGCATGCTAAAACTCTTAAGCACTGTGCCAATGTATGTAACTTGGATTAGGTCAATAAGCCTTTTAGATATATCTCTATAGATCTTTATTCCTAGAATATAGGATGTGTTAGTTATGTCCTTCATGAAAAATGTATTGCCCAACCATGGTTCAACCAATTGTAGAGTAGGTATGTCATTTCCATAAATTGTATGCCATCTACATACAATATGAGAAATACAACCATTCTCTCACTAACCTTCTTGTAGACACAAGGTTCATCTTAATTTTGGATATAGACAAACTATTTTACTGTCTCATCAGAATGACAATTCCGACTCTAAGATGCTTGCTTTAATCTGTAGATTGAGCTTTATAGCTTACAAACTCTGTGTGCTTCATTTGGAGCAATAAAAATTTCAGGTTGTGGCATGTACGCATCCTCTAGAAGATTCCCATTAAGGAAAGTAATTTTAACATCCATTTGCCAAATCTTATAGTCAAGATAAGATGCAATGACAAGCTTGAACCTGATGGATTTAACTATGTCAATTGGTGAAAAAATTTCACCATAGTCAACACCTTGAACTTATTTGAAACCTTTTCCAACCAATCTAATTTTTTGGGTTTGTACATTACCATCCATGTTGGTATTCTTCTAGAAGACCTATTTGCACCCTATGAGTTTTACCTTTTAGGTGGATCCACCAAGATTCATACTTTGTGGGTATACATGGAGTCCATCTTAGATCTCATGCTTCAAGCCATTTCTCATAATCTAGTTCCTCAATGCTTCATAGTAGGTTGTTGGTTCATCATCCTCAATGACCAAGACATCATCTTCTTAATTCATGATAAATCCATATCTCTCTGGCTCAAGATGTGTCCTACTAGACCTTTGAAGTTCTTATATTACAATGCAAAGTTGAGGTTCCACAATAGTTTGTGGTTCCTATTGTTCCTTATCTACCTTTATAGGTTCAATGTTGCCTTTTTTATCCTGAACTTCTTCAAGTTCTATTTTCCTCCCACTATTTCCATTGGGAATAAATTTCCTTTTTGAAGAATACGAAATTCTAGCAACAAACACTTTGTTTTCAGATGGAATATTGAGGTAGTGACCCTTAATTTCCTTAGGGTATCCAACAAAGACACTTCTAACCAATTTGGGAACAAGATTTTCACAGAATGCCATAAGCTAATTTCATTAAAGACATATTGGAATGTTTCCCATTCCATATCTCCTATGATGTCTTTTCAATGAACTTGGATGGTACTCAATTTAAGTGTAAATGTGGAGGATTCAAGAGCATGTCCCCAAAAGGATATTGGGAGATTATCTAAACTCATAGTTGATTATACCATATCTAACAAGGTGAGGGACCTTCATACTAATGCACCATCATGTCGTGACGTTCCATGTGGGGTCAATTGTGATACAATACCACAATCCCTCAAAAGAGCCTCAAACTCTTGTCTTAAGTATTCATCACCTCAATCTGATCGAAGTGCTTTAGTTCTTTTTCCAAGTTGATATTTTACTTCACTCATGAATTCCTAGAAAATTTCAAAGGATTTTGACTTGTGTTTCATTAGATGCACATGTCCAAACCTATTGAAGTCGTCCGTATAATTAATGAAGTACTAATATCCACCTATGGAACTTGTGCTAAAAGGTCCACACACATCAGTATGTATGAGTCCAAATAAGTCACTAGCTCTCTCTCTATTTCATATGAAAGTTTCTTTTGTCATCTTTCCTAATAAATAATATTCACATGTCTCTATTACTCAAAATCAAAAGAGTCCATATAACCATATTTATGGAGTCTACGTGCCTCTCAATTACGTGCCCTATATGACAGTGCCAAAGATATGTTTTGTTTGAGTCATTGATCTTAACTTATTTGTATTTATGTTATACACGTGACTCAAGATCGAATAGATAAAGACAATAAGACATAGGGACAATGTCATAAAAGATATCATCTTTAGAAATATAAATTTGACCATTGTTTATTATAATGCAAACCTTTCTTGTCCAAACATGATACAAGAATAACATTTCCATTTATGACAGGTACATAATAGCAATCCTCTAATTCTATTACAAGCCCATTGGGTGGATATAAACCATAGGTGCATGATGGATACTTATTTATCTATTTTTAAGCAACTTTTCATATCATTTATTTAGGACTTTGTGTTGATATTTTCTAATATTAGGAATTAGTTGCATTAGTCTTGCTTTTGTCTCTTAAATTAGAGTTTTAGTTAGCTTTGGTCGCTTACTGAAGAAAAACAACTCAATTACACCCATTCACTACAAGGATCAAGAACCCTTCAGAATTACTCTTTAAATTGAAGATCAAGGAACCTTCAAGTTCATATCTCAGCTTCTTAGAATTTCAATTGTTTGACTGACATTGTCAGTCGACTTGATAACAAGAATTAGTCAAAACCAGAATTTCCAATTGGTCAACTGACCACCTAGTCGACTGACTGAACCCGAATCAAGAAGGATCATTATCGCAGACGAATTGGATGACTCACCTTGAATTGGTCGACTAACCTACCTTCGGGCCGAAGAATAAATACACCCAATCGACTATTTGATCCCCCATTCAAATGATCTGCATAAAATATGTGCCTTTACCCAAACATTAATTGACCGACTAGCATTGTGGATCTAGTTTTTCTAGCCTCCGCCAGGAGTGTTTTTTAGGGTTTGGGGTCACATTCCCTCCCTATAAAAGGAGAAGTATAGGATACATACAAGTCATCTCATACTCTTTCACCCCAGAGCCTCATTTGGGTGCACAATTCAGAAGGGAAGGAAGGAGCCGTCATCTTCCTCGAGTAATCTGCCACTTTGTTTCCAGACCTGACAACATGACTATTTCCATCCTTATATGTTCCCTTGTGATGATGCATATCATGTCTGAGCAGACCTTCATAATGGGTCATGGCGAGTAGCCCCATAGCCCCTATCTTATTTTTATTATATTTGACTGTAAGATTCTATTGATTAGAGGTTTTTCTTCCAATTATATACATTTTATGTTCAGATCAATTATATCATTGTTTGGTGAAGAGATCATAGATCTCAATGTTGTATGAACCCATAAACTCTTGAGGATATCCCTAATGGAACTCTATGATTTATCTATCTATTTTATCTTTTTATTTATATATCTTGGTGATGAGATCCCAAATTTATGAGTTAGAACATTGGTTGAAACTTGTAAACTATTGATGAGATGATAGAGCTTTTATTGGATGATTGAAAAATGATCTACAAATTTCTAGATCCTAGGTTTGTGGAAAGTTCAACCATTGTGACATTTGTGTTATGCAAGGACAAAAATTGTTATGGTCATAATCTAATTAATTAAAGTTTAGGAATTGAATCAGTTAAAGTAAATACACTGGTCAATGATGGTAAACCCCTAGACCCCCAATGTCTTTTCACTAATTTAATTAAAACTCAACTTAACTAGTTTGCTTCCTATATTTCCATTTTCTATATTATCTTTAACCACTATCTATAAATTGGGTTTTAAGTATTACACTTAACAATTGGTTTGCATAGAATTCTTAATCATATCGTTCCATGTGGTCGACCCTTATTTGTACTACAATTAACTTGTTCGCTTGTAGGAGAGTGGATTTCCACTTTAAAGGCTAAACTCTAGGGAATCATATTCTCTAATGTATTTATTGTGAAAAAAACACACATCAAAATTTTGCACCGTTGTGGGGCCAATAGAGTTACTTTTGAACTACCATTGCTTTGAATAATTAGGACATTTTATTTTCAATTGATAATCACTCTTATCTACTTAATTATATCACTCCTTAAAACTTAAACATTTTATGATCTCTTTTTCACGTACTAACGATTTATGTAACATTCCCAAGGTGTTGGTTCTACACCGTTTGTATTTGACCCAGTGATTGACAGAACCTTCCATCATCTGAACTGAATCCATCGATACATGATGTACAAAGAGGAAATCAACCATTTGATAGAATGATCCCTTGTCACACAAAGAGAGACCCTCCTGCCGAGTCAAGGACAACCATAGCTTCTAAATTGGAAGCCCAAGATGCCATGCTACAAGAAGTAAAGCGGTAGAAGCAACTTAAGGATTTCTCAGTCTCTAAGTACTCTGACACAATACATCCCATCGTGCCTCTGTTATCACTGCTCCACAATTCAAGATCTGCATGCAGTGGATCCCCGTGCTTCAAATTCATGTGTTTGCTATCAGGATAGATGAGAACTGTCAAGACCATCTTCAAAACTTCACCAATCTTTGTTCCTTGCACACAATTCTAGGCATCTCTGATGACACCATCAAACCATGACTACTCGAAATTTCCTGATAGATCTAGCTACAAGTTGGTATAATGCGATGGAAGGAGATCACCTCACAACTTGGGAGACTCTCTAGGTCATGTTCCTTAAAAATATTATCCCCAATCCCTCACCTGTCAATTTCAGGTACAAATCACACAATTTGCTATGGTTCCTGGAGAAATCGTGGGTGAACATGGAGCAATTTAAATAAATTCTTCACCGTTCTCCACATCAAGACATCTTCCAAGTGCATTTGATAGAGACCTTTTACTGAGGTGTTGATGAAAACAACAAGATATTCTTTGACACCTCATCCAAAGTAACTTTATGTTCCAAAACATTGACAACACCGAGGAAGTTGTCAAAAGAAGTGGTGATACACAAGCCCAATCAAATCAAGCACAAGGTGGAGTCCTCAAGATGACCAAAACCAAAGATATTTCCAACCTCAAATACATTTCCAAAAGTCTCAAGACGCTTGCTCTGCAACAAGATTGTATGGAGTCCTCTTTAAATACCTATGAAAGAAGAGGATAGTCATAACATATACATCTAGTAAAATCTACATATCTCCTCTAGTAGGATTGTAAAGGCATGACCATTCCACTCTGCAATGTCAACTCCTTTACACGCCATGCCAAAAATGCTACCATACAATCTGAAGATGGATCATCTTAATTACATCTGTAGAATATCAAGTCAGTCCTACTATACCCCGAGCCAGACTAGAAACCATCTTGGATTCTAGTATGGCAATTTAGCCGGTGTAGAGAATGTATCACAAAAATGGCCTTGTCAAATGAATGACCAAAACTGTTGTCCTCTAGGGTTCCAATACAATAACCAACATAACTATAGGAACCAAGGCAAATATCAAGAACAACAATTTCAGAATCTAAATCAAGGCCCTCAACTGCAACAACCTACTTCCCTCCCTCTAATGACAAGAGGTTCTCTACTATAAAAAAGATCCTCTAGTAACTACAATCCACCATTGCTAGTCAACAATCCATGATCACTAGTCAGCAAGACTATAAAAAATCCATTAATCCCCAACTATATCAATTGATTTCATCTCTAAGACCTCCTGAAGAAGTTTCTGTAGGACATAACCGAATCCAAAGCATCTGGAACAACTTAAAGTCATGTCAAATTGCTCTGGGCTTATCCCTCCAGAGAAGGTGATACCTTTTACTATGAAAATGAGAAAGGTTGACAAAGATGATGCGATTATTTCCCAAACCAAGATAAATACTCAGAAAATGTCCACGCCTCTACCAGATGTTCCAGTATATCAACCACGTGTACCTACTAGGGTTGCTTGAAGCAAACCTGATAGGATTCTAGGCTTGAAAATTTATATAAACCATTAAAAAGTTGTATGTCAATATCCCATTACTCAGTGTGATGAATAAAATTGATCAGTAACAAAATTATACAAACTCATGCTTAATCACAAAAAATTACTTAAGAATTTGAAATAATAAAATTGTCTAGAACATTTTCAAATATTTTCTAGAATAAAATTCCTCACAAATACAAATACCTAGGTGGTGCATTTTCACACACTTGGATCTTTTGATATTTATAAAGACCTAGTCTAACACACTCACTTAGACTATTCACACTTCGCCCCCAAGTGCACTGGGTCATGTTGTAGTATAGGCAAGTGGCAAGATAAGGGTCGATTTGCAAGGAGAGAGGGGGCACTAGAGCTAGGTTAGTGTGGGCTACGCTCCTAAAGTAGAGATTATGGTTTTTAGGATTTGTTGGTTGATTTGGTTGATTACACTACAATGCGAGCAATTAGACATGAAAGTAGATTAGATAAGCAAAAACCCTAAGTTGACCCTAAACAAGCAATGCTAATAAGCAAGGGAAAATAACTACTTAAGCAAGAGAACTAGGATACACTAGACTAGAAATTAAGGGACTAGGGAAATTATAGACCTAAACTACAACTATCTAGATTAAGCAAGCACAAATATGCACTACTACCCTAGCTAAGACTAACTAACAAGAAATAAGCAATTGAATAAAGGGAAATTAAAGTAAGCAACTAAACTAGCATAAGCAAGCTAAGAGAGCAAATGGATTTTAAGTAAGTTATGGGAAGAGTGTGCCATTTGGGGGAATGTCACATGAATCCAAGTTGTGGGTTGATATAACATGTAAATCCTATCCTTTCATTCTAGATTGCCATACCAAACAATAGTTCAAATGTAATGAAATCACCCTAGACTATTGGTTGGCCATGGATAGAATAAAGTGTGGGAGGGGAACTACACCCTTTCACCCCCTATCTAGCCTTATGAGGCTCTATTGAACCAAGGTCTAGGTGGGATTTCTATTGGATTTAACTAATCTAGGTTTCTAAGGTAAGGGTTACTGGGGAAATTGAGAGCCAAAGGTAGGATGGGAGAGTAGAGATGAGGGTGTTTCACCTCATGTTACTCAACATCTAGCCTTTAGAAAAATTTAGGCAATTGCACTAGTCACTCTTACACTAGCTACTTAGATCTCACACTTAGTTGTAAGAGAAGAGATTTGTATGTAGGAAAATAGGGTGCTATCTAGTGATCCACTAGTTGGACCTAGGAGCAATTCACAAGATAGTCATATCCAATTCATTTTCCCCTAGAACCTAGGTGTTTTTAAGCATCAAACAACAAGCAATCCATGTTTAGAAGCATAAATCAGAAGTAGAATAATGGAAAACAAGATAGAAGCAAGATACAATAATCATCGAATGAAATTATGTTCATTAAAAGTTACATCTCCCAACATGGTATCAAAGTGAACTTTTATCCCCTAAACAACACACCAAGTGAGCTTAGCTACTCATAATCAAACAAAAGAGCAAAAAGGAAAGAACAAAGAGGAAGAAGGTCATGAATTCTTGTGGAATATTCTTCTCCTTCACCTCCTAGCTACTATAGCTCATGCTCCTTCCACCAGGGTGGATGGATGGAATGGAAATATGGGGGATTATGGTAGAAACCATAGAAAATTGAGGTTTTGGGGGAGTCAAAGGTGGAAATGGAGTAGGGTGATGGAAGAAGGTAGGCAAAGCTCTTGATTCTAGAGAGAGTGTAATGAATGCTCAAGGGAGGCAAACCTAATGCTATGCCCCCACTCTAGTATATAGGTGGTGAGGAGGCACTAGGGTAAGTGGGGTATTATTGGAAATTTAGTGTAAAAAGTAGTAGGGTTAGGGTAGTCACCATGACCGTGGTGGATGAGGGTGATCACGGTCGTGGTGGGTTGGCACAAGCGAGGTGGTGAAGGCTAAAACAACACTTAAAAATGTGACATTGGAGGCTCAATGGCCACGACCATGGTGGGCGCCATGACCATGGTGGGTGGAAGGTAACACATGCATGGAGGGGAGCACAACCGTGCTGGAGGGAGGTGAACATGACCGCTTTGCTAAGGAGGTCATTTTTTGGTACTGAACTCCACATGCATGTTGATCACCACGGGTGAGGTAGGTAGGAGGCTCCATGGTTTTGTTGACGACCACAATCATTGTGGTCGGGTTGCTGTGCATTGTAGACTCCCCTCGCCATGATTGCGGTGGATGCAATGGTCGTGGTAGCTCTGCATGGCCATGGCTATTTTGATGGCCATGGACGTGGTGTTAGCATTGCTACAACTTGGAATTCTCCTATAAATTGAGCATCTTGGCAACGACCTGGCATGATACCACGACCCATTTTGAGGGCCCATCTGCTCATTTTTTCTCCTAGCTCATCCAAATGGTTGCTTTTTGCTTTTGGCCAATTTTTTCCCCATGCAAGAGACACTTGGGGAAGATCTGGGTCTAATCCTAGGGTGTAGAAACTCAAGGATTCTCTCCTTATCTCTCCTTTACATCCAATGCATGAGTAAAAGTCCTGAAAAACATACAAAAAGTAGCCATAAGTGCATTTGAAATGAAATTTCATATTGGGGAAATAACTTGCATTCTATCAATGTTTAGATGTGATAATAATGCAAAAAGACACAAGATGAGGCCCTAAAATAGGGCTGCATCACTAGGGTCTTTTGAGATTTCATGTTCCATAAGTGATTATACCTACCAAATGGGTCTAGATGACCTTCAAGCCAGAATCTCTATCATACTGCTTAGCCTATGTAGAAAACTCAGCTTTACTGATGCACATCACACTATGATGACTATCAATCTTGCTAAATCTTATGCAACCAAGCTAGTTGGTATTATTGAGGATATACCAATAAAGGTTGAGGAGTTCTACACTCCTTATGATTTTCTAGTGTTGGACATCAAGGAAGATTGCCAATGTTCTCTTATTTTTGGTAGGCCATTCCTCATCATGGCTAGGACCTTAGTTGATGTCAAATAAGGACTTATGACCGTATGAGTAGGAAATATACCTTTTGACTTTCAAGCTCTTAGAGGCTCCACAAAGTACACATGAGAAGAAGAAGTATACTTCCTTGACTGCATTGACAAATTTAATTTGATGCAACAACAACTCTTCCTTTTAGAAGCCCCATCCATTCTTGAGTGCATGATATCCTTAGAGGGTGATCACAACAAAAAGAAGTTTGAGAATGAACATCTCTACTCCTTTCCAGAAGTAAAATCCTTAACCATAGAAGCGACATCCCTTCATTTGGTGGCCACTCCCGTAATGCATATCCCAATATCTCAAGAGCCTTCTTTTCCGCGAAAACCTATCTATCTATAAATCCAAATATATACCAAATAGTACCCACTCACTACCCCCTTTCAATCACCAAGTTCTGGACCATGAAGACTACACCTCATGAGTTGACAATACCTCATGTCAATCAAGAAGAATCAAATGGGGACACAAATTATCAATTTCCCAAGTACAAATATTCATAACACATCCCCATAGATGCTAGCTACCAATATGATGGGATGGCAATGCATCCACTAAACCTCAACCCTGCACCCCTTAGCATGATCCTATTGATCCATATTAGATCTCTCATGACCATTCATCTTCATACATCAAGCAGTGGGGACCGATTAGGTACAACTCCAACTATTTCCCTTGGTATTCTGACATATATCACACAATTTCTGGTCAGTTGTAGGAATCAAGAATCCAAGCAATGATAAGGGAGTGGCTGAAAGGAAAATAACCAGGACAATATGGGAGTCCCACACAAGCTCCAATCACTGCTCCTCTGTGGTTGACAACACAGGTGTCATGCCTCTGACGTTAAATAGGGAACTTGTTTGGAGACAACCCAACACAAATTTTCCCCTCCATTTTGGATTTAGGATTTTCTCAGGATGAGAAAAATTCTAAGTTTGGGGTGGAGGTGGGTGGTATGTACCTATTCCACCCACTATATCTTCTCTTTTAGAATTATTCACCATGTTATATAGTTTACCTTTAAAATTTTCATTTTTTTCTCTTTTGTTATATATATTTTGGCCTTTATCTAGTCATTTGGTTGTTCATGTAATCAAAGAACCCCTTGAATGGAAGTGACTTCTCTTGTAACAATTTCAAAAATTGTAATTCTAGGAATGTTCTTGTCACCTAGGACCTTAAGTAATACTACTCCTTTGAAATAATGGCAAGACATGATAGATATATAGTAATCAAACACAATATGTCTTCACTTTAGTTGTGTAAATAGCTTGTGAATTTTCTCAATTTTTCTTATTACAAAAAGATCAAAAAAAATGTTATGATACTCCCAATGTACTAAATTCAAAAATATGAGAAGCACAAGTTCAGCCTCTTCTACATTTCTTCTATCACATTCTTATCTCTCCATTCTCAAAAAATAATCAAAGACCATAAACATTCCAAACTCCAAGTTTGGGTGGCACACTCATTCTCCCTCTACTATTTCTTCCACACCCCTCATATTTAATAGGGACGCACCACCAATAAAGAAAAGATGCCAATGTGCACACCAAAATTACAACCAATACAATTATGACAAAGAAAATAAAAACATATCAAGTAGAATAGAGCAGAGGACCTTTTTCCATATCCCTACTCATTGTGCTTTTCTACCTAGGGGAATCTACATAACACCAATTCACTCAATCAATAAATTATGTTCTTGTGCAGAACTTGTAAGAATATGTAGGAGTACCAAAAATAGAAGGGATATGACATTTGTTTCCTTGAAAGTCCTAAAATGTGAACAAGTTGTGAAATTATTTTTGGTGGATATGTGAAAAAGTTGTGTTTTGTGATTTCAGGAAATCATGATTGCTTTGTCATAAAAGATGGTAACGATAAAGTAGTGCTATGCGAGTGAGGAGGACAAACTATTAGTATTACTTGGTGTATGTTTTTGATTTTGTGTTGGTCAAGGATGGGAAACATTTAAGTTGGGGCATTGATGAATGCACATTCATTTATATTTAATGCATCTTTTAGATCATTTATTTAGGACTCTGTGTTGACATTTTCAAGTTTTTGGAGTTAATTTCTTATCTTTCTTTTGTCTCTTAAATTAGAGTTTTAATTAGTTTAGGTCAATTATTATAGAGAAACAACTCAATTACACCCATTTACTCCAAGGATCAAGAACCCTTTATAAATACTCCTTTTATAAATACTCCTTAAATTGAAGATCAAGAAATCTTCAAGTGCATATCTCAACTTCCCAGAATTCCAATCAATCGATTAGCATCCCAGTCATTCAACTTACCAACAAGAATTAGTTAGAATCAAAATCACCAACCGAACGACTGACCACCCAGTCGAGCGACTAAACCCAAGTCAAGAAGCCTATTTATCACAGACGAACAAACCGACTCACTTCGAATTGGTCAACTAACCTGCCTTCGGATCGAAGCATCAATCCACCTATCAAACGATTAATCCCCAATTGGTCAACTGATATGCATAAAAGTTGCATCTCTACCCAACACCAATCGACCCAATGGGCATCCAATTGTCCGACTGGTGCTGCAGATCCACTTTTCCCATCCACAACTAGGAGCACTTTTAGAGTTTGGGGTCACATTCCCTCCCTATAAAAAGAGGGGGATAGGTCATATACAAGCCATCTCATATCTATCACCCCAAATCATCCTCTGGGTGGAATATCTAGAAGGGAAGGAATGTGTTATCATCTTCCTCAAGGAAGCTGCCACTTCATTGCTATTTTTGGAAACATGTCTCATTTCATTATTATATGTTCCTTTGTACTTATGCATATCATGTCTGATTAAATCTTCATACTGGGGCATGAGGATTAGCCTCATAGCCTATCTTATTTTAATTGTATTTGACTCCAAGACTCTATTGGTTACATGTTTTTCTTCCGATTACGTACTTGTTCTATGTTTTTATGAATCATATCTTTGTTGGGTGAAAAGATCACATATTCCAATGTTGTATGAGCCCATAGGTGACGACATCCCTAATGATTATCTATGATTGATATATCTAATTTATATTTTTAATTATAACTCTTGGTGATGAGATCCCAAATCTATGAGTTGGAACACCGGTTGAAACTCATATACTCTTGACGAGATCCCTAATAGAGCTTTACAGAATGGTTGAATAATGATCCAAAAATGCCAAGATACCTAATAGAGCTTTACTAGATGGTTGAATAATGACCCATAAATGTCGATATCTCTGATTTGTGGGAAGTTTGACCCTGTAATTCTTGGGCCCACTGCCCAAGGCTGAATTGCCCTCACTCACGCATAAGATAGGATCAACTTTCTGACTGGTCACCCATCCTAGTACTACTCTAGGTTACGTATGCTTAACTGTAGAGTTTTTTAGTGATGGGCTCCCTAAAAATGAGGTGCACCTTGGTGATATGGGTAGTCCAATCATTCCTTTTATGATCATTTGATCTGAGCCTCGAATCTTGGGATGTTATAATTTCCCCCACTTAGACTCTTGATGTACTCGTCAAGGCTCAACTATATGGCCTCACAATATTTCCCATTTCAGTATAGACCCAGAATGGTCCATGGGCACTCAGCTCCCAATCACGGAATACTAGTGCAAGGGTAGCTACATCACCATGGACAACCCTTTCTAACATGCCTAGACTGCACGGGTCAAGACTGGCATGCCACATGTCCATGTGGCCCCCACGTACTAAAGGGGTTATGTATATGATGCCATTTTTAATGCCTGGGCCCACTTCCCAAGGCTCTAATAGAGTTTCAAGAATGACGACTAGCTCCACAGATCACAACTAGCCTTAACTGCATGCTTTTTCCTCATTCACACGCAAGCAATGATCAACTTCCCGATGGGTCACCCATCCTAGTACTACTCTGGGTTGAGAACACTTAACTATAGAGTTCTTTAATGATGTGATCCTTGAAAAGGAGGTGCACATTGGTGATATGGGTAGTCCAATCATTCCTTTTAAGATCATCTAATCTGAGGCCTCAAATCCTGGGACGTTACAAACTCTTTCAAGATCTGTGTTCTACAAGGACACACATCCACATGATTTTGGTCTAATTTATTAAAATTAAGAAGTCAAATAGTTAAAGTAAATAAGTGGTCTATGGTATTAAAGCCCCATACCCCAATATCTATTCATTGACCAAATTAAAACTCAACTGAACTGGTTTACTTCTACAATTTCCATTTCATATTTTAGATTTAATCACTCTCTACAAACTAGATTTAAAATATTACTCTTAGCAATTGGTTCAAATAAATATCTTAATCATTTTGTTCCATGGGATCAACCCTTTTCTATACTATAATTAACTTTATTTCTTACATGTGAGTTGATTGTAACTTTAAGGCTAAACTCTAGGGAATCATATTTTTTGGTGAATTTGTTGTGGAACGATACACATTAATGCCTACTACAATGGCAACAACTCTTGCTCCATTTTCAATGTATAGTTCCACCTCCTCTCTATTCAAGGATCCAGTTCTTTTTAGATCCTACATATATGATCATATGTGATATCCACATCCGGTATCCAATACCCATGGTGAATAAGTAGATCAGTTAATTTTGATAACTTATATACTTGAAGCGGAGATCTCTATCCCCTACTTTTTGTTCTTTAGTTCCTCAAGGTAGAGAGGGATACATCTATCTCAATGTCATGTCCAGTGACAATGGTGACACTTGCCTCCCTTAGTCACTCCTACTTTTACCTTAAATACATAAGAATTTTGGGTAGCTTTATAACTTTTCTTAGCTTTACCTTCGCCCTTGGACTTTTCTTTTCCTTTGCTAACTATTAACATGAATTTTGTCTTGTCTTTCATTTGCCCCTCAGTTGTTTTCAATATGCCAAACAACTATGTCAATGGGTGATCAAAATTATTCATGTTGTAGTTCATGAAAAATTGTTTGTGCAAATCTACAAAAGATTGTAGGATCACATCTACGATGAACTCTTGACCCAAAGAAAATCCCAGTCTTGCAAAACTTTCCACATACCCAATTAATTGAGGACATGGGCTCTAGTTGGTTTGCCTTCTACCATCTTGCACTTAAAAATCACCTTGGAGACATCATACCTCTCTTTCCTTGCTTGTTCTTGATACATATTTTAGAAATGTTTTATCATCTCAATAACATCCATAGTTTCATATTCCTTCCGAAGGTCATGATTCATGGAGTATAGCATGAGGCATTTGATGTCCATGTCATCTTAAAATGCTTCTTATGGGCTTCTATTTCCACCTTAGGTGCATTTAGAGTTGGTTCATTATCACAGGTGTGTCTAGGAAATA
Organism: Alisma plantago-aquatica; assembly: GCA_963693085.1. Classification (NCBI taxonomy): domain Eukaryota; kingdom Viridiplantae; phylum Streptophyta; class Magnoliopsida; order Alismatales; family Alismataceae; genus Alisma; species Alisma plantago-aquatica. The sequence goes on from OY856411.1 coordinate 162,294,762, forward strand.
GATCTCACACTCATGTGTGAGAACAATTTTCAAAATCCCGAACCATTTGTTGAAGTTATTACCATTCAAATTTTCTTTCTCAAGGTACATATTGCAACCAAAAATGATTTTTAGCACTCCTCATTGATCTATATGGAACATAATTTGCATGAATCAACAAACTGATTTGGATATTAAAATTTATTTCAAAAATCTAATTAAAAAATGAATTTTGACATTCATTAATCACACTCCCACTATTTTTCTCAAATTAATAGATTAACTCAGAGGATTACATCAAGCAATCTTCTAGTAAGCCAAGATCTAAAATACATTAAGTCATGAGTCAATTATGGCTGATCACTCACATCTTAGTTATTAAGATAGGTAATAATTACCAATTACATCCTATACAATTTTTGAATAGATGGTTGCACAACTCTGTGTCAATAAATCATCATATAAATATATGCCATCTTTATGCATGTAGGTGCTTAATCCTATTAAGATCACCTAGTCAAGTCCAACCTAAGAACAATACAATAAGATATGCACCCTGCTGAGCATACCCACATACTTATTATCACACTTCCCCAAGGTAGACAATGCACCATGTTGGTATTCCCACACTTAATCGAACAAGGTATTCTTGTGTATTGCATGTGGAAGGCATCTTAAAAATTGATGTTATATTGAGGGATATATATATATATATATATTATGTATCAAATCACTATAATATATACATTATTATACATATCATATACTATAACAATCATCCCATGCAACAAAATAGGATATGACAACTAGAACAACAACTTGAACCAAGAAGTATTGTAGGAAAAGAACAAAGAGATCCACATCTAAATGCAATCCTAAATCTTCACTTTCAAGGATTTCATTCGCTCAATCAGGAAATCCAATCAACCGATTAGTAGTCCTTGATTTGGGCAGCTCTTGTGTTGTTGATGGATTCATCATATTATCTTGATCAGGAACCCTCCAAGGACAATCCTCTTCGACATGGGCTTCTAATTGTCTCCTCCTCTCCACCACGGTCCATCGATGATGTCTTTACATCATCCTATTCTAATTTCATAATTAAAATTTACTTGGAGAATGTATGGATAGAGGCATGCCATGCAAGTCATATACATGTTACATGATATTTGATTAAAAAAAGATAACAATATTACATGTTTTAGATAACACCACAACCGATCTAATTGTCATATCCACATCTACCATACAAAATGATTTCAAGGTGTCACATTGGTAATATAATATCATATCACACATGACATTAGGTGATTAACATGGATACAATAAAAGCATATAACATCATCTATAAAACCACTATAGGGTTTTCTGGAAGGGGCATAACTGAATAACAAAAAAGTTCCTACCTTTTGTACCCTAGTTGTTAGGTCCATTAAACATTGTTTAACAAAAGATAAGGGAAATGATAAAGGTTATACCTTTACACACACTTGTGTCACAAAAACTAGACACGTCTTTATCGATGAAGAACTTGATATTTTTGAATAGACCCGAATCGATCACTGAGAAATTCAAATTGATCAAAAAGAGATCCAAATCATAGACCAAGTTGCTTCACAGTTGTCTTGTTTACATCAACTTATTGTCATCTTGTGGAAGTGTTTTTTAAGCCTCCACAAATGTGCCTTGACCTCTACTTTGTCCACACAGATGAGGAAGAATGTGGTGCATCACCTTTCTAACCAAGTCAAGTAGGAATGTGAGTTGTCAACGTGGTAGTCATCCCAAAATACCCCTTCTTCTCCTATCTCGGGCAATAGTCCTTTGGGTTTCGTCCTCTCTCTAAAAGAGAGATATGTTGTCCAACTTTTCTCAAAAAATGTATCCAATCCTTTGGAATGTGAACTTGTTATATAGGAGTGTCATGAGATTAGAAAACCCTAATTCCAATCCCATTCCCATTCATAATATTAAAATAGCCTTAATATGGAAAGCTCAGGCTGAAATTCGATGAGACGATCAAGTTACCTGATTGGCCGATCAAGTTCAACTGAGACTCAAAAAACATTCCAATCAACCGATTAGGTACCAACTCAGTTCAAATATGGATCTAAATTGCTTTCCAAATTGAAAACTTCCTTATTGAATTCCGATCAGACAACCAGGATACCGGACGACTGAAAGGGCCACTCTAGTGTAAAATTCACTTAGCCAATTGATAGTCAATTAATCTATTCACCACCAATCTGATTATCCAAATGGACAATCTAGTTTCCCTATCAGATAGGAAATCAATCTATTTATGATTCATAACCATTCTAACCATTTGTTTTACTATGAACTTCAATTCTCTTATGCATCCTTATGCATGTGACCTGATACATTCCTAATTGTGTTGATATTTATAACAAAATAAGTAAATATTGGTGTCTAGCCGCACATCATTGCCACCCAAGTAATAGAAATAAGTTGGAGAGTAACTTTAATATGTAAAGTGATCAATGTTACTATGACCATATAATACCTTTGTCACAAATATCTAGATTGAAATTGAGGCATGGAATACTATGCTCTTAACATTCAATTCCATTCCTTGAACTAGAGTAGACTATTAGAGATATTTTGAGCTCAATATCATATATTGACTAACATATGCATGGCCATGCATCTCACAATCTCACTTATCAGGTGGTCCAAATATCACTCCAAACTACAAAAAAATATTCCATCTACATCATTCACAATATTTCTCATATGTCACAATTCATTAAATCACTATCTTTGTTTACAACCCTTCAGAGCACGTTGGACTACTGGTCAAAACACATAAAAGAACATGTGATTACTGTAGTGACTCCAGGTCTATGGATCACAATCACCAATATCACATTTATATGTCTTTGACATGTCATTACATGACTTCAATGTGTCAATGTCAAGGTGGGTCTATCCAGTACAACTTGTTCTCTAACAAGTACCCATGTATCTGAGTTGATATCCAATATCATGACTAAAGAGACATAGCCATCACTCACCATACATGCTAGTCTTGTGTATTATTGTTCTCCTATAATATCCATAATAATAACCAACTAGGGACATAACAAAAATGAATACACTTTTTATATATATGATCTCATATTTAGGTCTTCAACCCAAACCATATGTCCTTGAGTCTAAACACTCTTAGGACATTAATACGTTTATTCATTATATCCATATTGAAACAAACATAATAAGTGGAATCACATTTTATTAATAATAAAATAAAATACAAACTATTCTTTTTTACATTCATCACGTGATGGCTCTTTGGGTGTATTACCAACATAATGATCATAAAATACTCTTTTGAATATGCAAGTTTATTCACATATTAATATCAAGAAATATCGGTTATATACACTAGAAGAAGGATACACATGAAGGGCTCCATGCCATTAGCACACCCACACTTGAGATCTTATTCCTCTATGAGAAGGCACATTACATCTAAGTTGAACATGTCTTTATAAGACCAAGATGATAGTATGTGTAAGGACCCTGAACTGGGTTTTGAGCTAACCCTATTTATTTTTCTTAAGCATGTTGCTTAGCACCTTGCTCTAATCATCTAAGATGTAATTAGGGAATGTTGGGATCTTGAGTTCCTTATTTGAGCTTGATGCTTGTGTTTTGTGGAAAGGTTTGGTGCAAATTGCAATTTACCCAGGATAGGGGTTCATGTGCAAGTTTTCCACCTTTAGAGTGTTTTTTCTCTCTCTTGGAATCATCTAGAGGAAAGACAAAGAGATGGACATCTTGTTTGAACCTTGGATAAGTGGTGACATCCTTGGTTATGTTTTGCTTTCATGTTTGAGGTGTATCTTACACCTAGGAGTGTTGACTTGGGCTTGAGAGTCTTGGAGAGACCCTGTATCGGTTTGTGTTTGTATTGAGGGACAACATATCAATTTGGGGATGCCTTGAGGAGGCCTTGTATCGTTCTGTGGTGACTAGAGATGTGTCATATCAATTTTTGACCCTAGGGTTTTATCCCTATCAGTTTGAGGAGGGAGTGGATGAGTGCTTCGACCTTGATTACCCTTAGTGACCTAGTGGGTGAGACCTAGATATTATCACCATGTTACATGATGTTGCACGTGGCTCTTTCTTTATGGACAAGTGTCATCTAGGGTTCTTAGGTGGTGACACCTTCCCCTTGTTCTCTCTTTCATCTCTCTTGTATATATACTTCTTTCTCTCCATGCAAGGGAATCCTTTGGCCATCTTTGCTTCCCTCTTCTTTAGTGGATGATATTAAGCTTAAGGAGTGCTCTCCCTTAGAGCTTGGTGGATGAGCCTAAGCTTGTGGTGTGCTCTTTTCGTCTTCTTCCTTGGTAAGCCATGATCCTTAGCTCTTCTTTCTCTCCATCTTTCTTCTTCTCAGCCATGGACCTTGGTTGCTTCTCCTTTCCTCTCATGCTCTCTTAACCATGGTTCTATCTTCTCCCTTGGGGTGTTGTGGTGATCGAGCTTGGAAGGTATTCTTCTACCTTGAGCTCATGAAGATTGGAGCTTAACCTTAGAGCTTGGTGGTGATCCTTGAGGTGGGTTATATGACTCTAAACCCTCTTTATTATTGTCATCTCTTTATTTGCTATGTTCTTTCTTCTTGGCTTGTTATTGCTCGCATGTTAGTAACTCCTTTGGCTGGTTTAACGCTCTATTTTAGGAAAATGAACTTTGTTTAGTTTCTACCTTGGTGTTGCACCTTTCTATTTTTCTTATAACGCCCGTCCTAAGGTAGAAGATGAGTAGGCCGACACATAGGAGGAGGCCTATATGTAGGGTAAATCGATGTGCTTGAGAGGCCAATGTGTTATGGAGGCCGACATGCTTTTTTGGCCGATATGTTTGGGTGGTTATCATGACCTATGATGCCCCCTGGCCGTCATGACATGAGGGTGACAAATTGATACACCATGCGACAGGTCGTCACGACCCTAGAGAGGCCTAAGTCGACACGTTATGTGGATGCTAATCGTTATGCTTTGCAGAGTGTTAGTCATCATACCTTGATTATCTGTCATGACCTAGAAGTGCCCTAAACCGAGATGTGTTGCAGATTTAGACGCGTTGCTAACACTGCTTCATTGGGTATTGCTACATGCATTCACTACTACAGAAATAACCTTTGGCGTCGATTATTTAAGGCCTAAGGCATCAGTTTCCAAGCGACACCCAAGTGGGCACTGCTAAAAGTCGACACCTTCAACGTCGGTCCCCCAACCGATGACATAAACCTTCCCGCCACCAAAAACATGCCAGCAAGGGGACTATTGGCATCAATTCTTAAAGAAAACTGACACGATAACCATATTAAAAACGTCGATTATTAAGTAACAGCCGACACCATACCCCTTCCCGCCACCAAAAAGGTGCCAGCAAGGGCATCATCAGCGTCGACTTTATATAGGTAACCAATGCCATATCCATAGCCACAACGGCCGTGCTACCCAACACGACCATGGTACCTGGACAGAATCTACTAATAACCGACACCATTGACGTCGGTTTGTATACTAATAACCGATGCCATATCCCCTGCCACCACGACCGTACTTCCCAACATGACCGTAGAACCTGGCCGCAATAGGCATCAGGTTTACAGATAACCGACACCAGAAGTGGATAAAGACGTCAGTTTTACAGTAACAACCGACACCCATGTGTTTTGTTGTCGATTTTACACAAATAACCGACGCCTATGTTCTAATTTTTTTTTCTTATCAGTTTGTAGGCCTGCTGTATGGCTGGTCAGCAGGATGTAGAACCTACAGTTCAGTTCTGAACTGCAGGTTTACAACATCCATTGATATCAGCCAACAACAGGCCACAAACCTGCAAAATTAACAAGATAAACAATATTATATATTTATCATGTGATTCACACACATGTATAAGCACACTTAATTCATATTATTTTTCATCACACACGTGTAGAAACTAATAGTTCCATTTCAAATTTCCTCCATTTTCACACACATTTAGCAACATGCAATTCCATTCATTTCATCTCTTTTCACATTCAGACACATGTAGAAACATTCATGTATCGATCATATTCACATTCACACATATGGCAATTCACAAAAAGTCATTCACATTCACACAAAAATAATTATGAGAAAAAAGTTTAGAAATATCATTTTTTATTCATCATCGTCATTATCCCAATTATATTTAAAAATTCCCACTACTTGTAGGGCTTCTGCCCTTTGTTCTCTTACATCATTTAACTCATCCATTAATAGGGAGTATGTACATCTAATAACTTTTCACATGTAGTGAAGTAAGTTTCAAACACTTGCAAAGAGAATGATGTATATATATTATTAATAATATATAATAAGATTGATATATTTCATATTATCTAATGAGACTACATATAATACATGATGTATGGTATCAATTTCTATTGCGGCATGTTCAATAATTATGTTCATAAATCGCATCACATAGTATCCACATGCCCAGCCATTGTCTTGTGTAGCACACTATAAATTGAAACATACAAAATATTCAAAAATACAAATAAGCACAGTTCACATAAATAATATATACATTGGAGTCGGGAAATTACTTTCATATTCTGCCAAGTTAGTGGCTGGTTCTTTTTCTTGGGGATCTTTCCTCTAGTTTTGGCGTACTCTTGTAAATCCCTACATGTTAATGTAACACATTAAATTGCATACTTAAATAGTAATGTAATAACATATGTTAACCGATATAAAAATATGAAATATTTCTCACGTGAATAATGGCTTGTTCATTGCGTGTCTATATATATTCAATTCCTTCCCTACAGGATCTAGATAATAGACAGTGAATGTCTCGGGGACAATAACTAGTAACTCCCAATGCTTACCACTAGAGGTAAGAAAGTTATAGATTAATAACTCAAAAGTCATAATAAAAATGTATTTTTCTTAAGTCCAAATTATAAGCAAAGTAAACTTACCTGACATTGAATGGAGCTATTATCACCGTCTTCTTATTTTTACCAAAATATTTAAAAACATCACAGCAATATGAAGTAACTGGCCTAGGGTTTTTAACTACAAGACTAATCAAAGATGGAACCAAAAATCCCACATGGAGAAATGAAAAATATGTACATATCATGTGTAAGTGGCTGCAAAACATGTATTACGTATGTATTAATATATAAGAAACCAGATCACTGTATATAAAACAAGGTATATGGATGTATAAATAAGATCTCACCATATCCACAACTCTATCATAGATGTGTTCATCCAATCATAATGAAACAACTCCAAAATATCTTGTATAAATATCTTGTTATTGTATGATTGACCTGCATTAATACGTATGTAAAACTTGTATTACGTATGCATTAATACGTATGCAAAACTTGTATAAATAGATTGTTATTGTATGATTGACCTGTAGCTTCCTCTGGAATAGTAACATTTATAGGGCAATTTGGATCATGTTCACCTATCCAATCTGCCATACCCCTACAATTAGGACCTCACGAGGCGTGTAGGTCCTTTGGAAGCCAACTTGGTACTTCAAGAGGTGGAGGCCAAGATGTAGCGGGTGTCTTTCTTTTTGACATGTATATATAATTTCATATCAATTGACTCATATATACGTACACACTAACAAATTAACGTAATGTAAATTTAGCATACAATATTAGTATAGATGACATCCGCTTTGGGTCACAATATCACTCTGCCTTCTGCCTCACCAAGCGTTTCAGAATCTGGGTGGGCATATGGCAATGTAAGATCCCTCCATTTGGGGATTACACTTATTGAGCTCACATGAACCAAACCATTTGGTACCGGAGTCCCGTGAAACATTTCCCCTAGAAGGGGTGGGTAATCTGACGCCTCTGCAATGACATGTTCTTGACTTTTTAGATGGCATGGCTTCAACCCCTATAAATTTACGTAAAGAATGTTATATGCATATATACACAAACTCCCAACCTCTACAAAGACTAGCTACTATGTCATAAAAATACTTACAGAGGATGTGTTAGGTGGTGGGTCTACAAGATTACTCCCAACCTCATAGTAGCAGTAATAGAAGCACGGCACGTCATAGGTACCGTCTGAGTGGCCATCTGAGACACATGTCACTTCACTATTACTTCTTAGACTTTCCTCTCAATTAACTCATCTACCTATACATGGATAAAAGAAACACTAGCTATCGATTATTGAATTCCCTTTCGCAATAACATTCTAAAAAAAGAATAGGTTACCTCAACTTGTGAAAGTCCCGCTTTTAGGACATGTTTGCATTGGGATGGACCAAAGAACGCTTTGATGCCCACACCATCTCATGCACCCCTAACACGTCCAAGATGCTCTGGGTTACCCAGAGAAACTGTCAATTCATCCCTTGTGCTCTCATGGATGAACTTGCCTTCCTTCCTCTGCTCGTGCAGCTCCCGCTAATCGCCATCAACAAAAATTGGTAAGTAAACATAACGATAATCAATATCGATCGATTGCTCTAAGAGGTGAATTTTACCATTTTTGTAGCCGCCTCAACAGTTTCAGGCTTCGTTATATCTCTCTTATTGTTTTGCCTCCCAACTATCCACATAGCATGGTGAGGCAGAGGTGCGTGACCAATAGTAGAGGAATCTTGAGTAGCAGCAGACTGAGCAGTAGACTGAGCAGTATACTCATCCTGTAGTCTTTGGCGAATGCCTGCATAGCCTCTTGGACCCATTGTGTGGTCATGCACATTCAGTGCACACCTTGCTCTTTGACATCGCTAATAGCCTTGTTAGTAAGCACATTGATTTGGTTAGTAACACTAAAGGTTAATCTTGAATAGGTGAATACATAAGAACATATATTAATTAAATTGGGAGTGGCGCTTAATACCTTGAATTCATCCATATTTCTTTGCGTAAAAAAATCCTCCCACTCTTTGGGGTCCAGGTAGTTCCATTGATCAGGGCCTGCCTTTTTCCTAAATTTATTTTTTTTAAAGAGAATACAAAAAAAAATTATTACTGTAGAGTTAGTTAAAAAGTGATCAATGTCTAGAATTGGAAATCAATCAAGAACCTCTTCTCAACATTACGTATGTAATCTCGGGTGAGATTTGTCCTATAGTTCCTTAGGACCCTCCCACACTATTGCATCACACATTTATGATGCAATTTTTCATCTAGATCAAATATACTCTACAAAATAAAATTGCTATTAACTAGTATCCTAAAAATTAGTAATCTACAAAAATAGAATTGCAAATAATGATAACTCATGCATAGTTTCTTCCAGATTAAGTCTTTCTTCCCCTTAGGAACTCTATGCCAGGATTCAAAAATAGGACTACAATGGCTGCGAGTAAGAACCCCAATATATGAAATAAATGAGTTGTGGTTCACTCCAACTAGATTTCTTGCATGATCAAAATCCACAGCCAGTTTGGGTCCATTGACCCTTTACTGTAGTAACTTGTTCATCATTGTGATGCCCCTCACTTTCTCAATTTTTTTTGCTGCTCATCAAGTGCCCCAATTCACATTCACATTGTAAAGTAATTCACATTGTAAAGTTCACATTCACATTGTAAAGTTCACATTCAGAAAAATAAAACATATAAAAAATATAAACATGCATGCATCTAATATTATGATCTTTAATCAATTAGCAATCCTTCATTGTGATCTTTGTGCACATACAAGTCATCATTAGCTTCAATATTTGGTGGTGTTGGCAACCCAATTGAGAATGGATTGGAGTCATCATACTTATCATAGTACTATTCTTCATCTATATGATCTTCAATGAACTGTATTTTACCATGAAGAACAACCGACCATTTATCATTTGCAGGATCATCGATATAAAATACTTGTTTCGCCTGTGATGCCAATATAAATGGTTCACCCTTCTCGCCAATCTTTTCAAAGTTCACTAATGTGAAACCCAATTCATCCATTATAACTCCTTTGGTGTTATCAACCCAATTACATTTAAAGAGTGGAATTCTAAAATCTACGCAGTCAAACTCCCATATGTCTTCAATGATATCGTAATATGACATTTTAGCTTCACGTGGACTCTTATCCTTTGCACTTGCAAAAAACAATGAAGATGCTTGAAGGGTGACCCCACTGTTTTGGATGACACTCTTATCATCTTAACGCTTTGTGTAATATGAGAATCCATTTATGTCAAACCCTTCATAAGACATAACATTCAATTTTTGTTTAAAGGGAAGGCATTTGATAGTTTCAGTAAGATTATCTGGTGTTTGAGATAGTTGATGTAAGACTTTACCTTCAAACCACTTAATAAATGTATTGTTATGCTCTCTAGCAAGCCACATTGAATTGGCTCGAGGATATTGTGTCTTTATGAAATTGGTATGTTCCTCGATATAAACACTCACTTCGTCGATGTTGTGTGAAATATACAAGTGACCTTGTTCGAACTACTCACAACTGATTACTTTCATCTGCGATCCCAAAATTCCTTTACCAAAATGCTCCTCAATATTCTTTTCATTAACATGAGCGTCATTAGCACTCAGAAAGTCATTGCAAAAATCCATAACCTCTCTCGCCACATAACCCTCAATAATACTCCCTTTAGGCTGATAACGGTTTCGAACATCACCTTTAAAAATGCTCATGTATCGTTCAAAGGGATACATCCAATGCAAGAAAACTGGTCCCAACATTTTCACTTCCCTAGTCAAGTCGACAACAAGATGTACCATGATATCAAAGAACGAAGGAGGAAAATACATCTCAAGCTGACATAGGATAACAACCACTTCTCTTAGCAATTTATCAAGAGTATCAAGGTTAATAACTTTGCTGCACAGGCTGTTGAAAAGAAACAATATCTAGTGATTGCAAACCTTACATGCTTCAGTAATATAGATCGAGTTGCCACGGACAATATTTGTTTCATTAGAGTGTGACAATCATGAGATTTAAGACCTATCAACTTTAGATCTTTCATTGATACCAATCTACAAATGTTGCATTAGAGTGTGACAATCATGAGATTTAAGACCTATCAACTTCAAATCTTTCATTGATACCAATATACAGATGTTGGATGAGTACCCCTGTGGCACCTTAACATTTACCAAGCATTCACAAAAAACTTTCTTCTCCTTTCTAGACAACGTGTAACAAGCGGGAGGTAAGTATGTTCTCCGATCACTACTAACTACTTCTATTAATTATGTCCTTATTCCCATTTCACGTAGGTCCATTCTAGATTTTATCCCATCTTTAGTCTTACCTACTATATTCAACAGAGTACTGATGACACTATCACATACATTTTTCTCAACGTGCATGACATCGATACAATGCCTGAATGCTAAAGAACTCCAATAAGGAAGATCCCAAAATATTGACTTCTTCTTGAATAAAGATTTGTCACTCCGTGTGGCCATCATACATTGTGATCTCTTACCAAATTCATTGGCAATGTCTTTTACTCTTTCATAAACATCCTCTCCTGGTATAGGTTTAGGTGCACTTCGTTCCTCATTCCGTCCATTGAATGCTTTGCGCAACCTACAATACAGATGGAATTTTGGAAGAAACCTTCGATGATTAAGATATACAATCTTGCCACTGTGTTTTAGTCGTATTGAATCAGTGTTCTCTTCACATATAGGACATGCTTTAGATCCTTTGACACTATATCCAGACAAATTCCCATATGTTGGAAAGTCATTCACAGTGCAAAACAACATAGCGTGCAAATGAAATGTCTCTCTTCGTGAAGCATCATAGGTCATCTCACCTTCACCCCTGATTCATTCCATCTGTACAAAGCCCAAGTCTTAGATTCCTAACTTCTTCATTGAATTCAAGGTACAATAAATCAATCTTCTTCCATTGTGGGGAATCAGACGCATGTCGTAGGATCCCATCATTATTTTTCTTAACATCTGCATGCCACCTCAAATTCTTCGCATCTATCAGATTGGCATACAAGCGTTGAAAATGTGGTATTATAGGTAGATACCACATCACCTTGGCAGGAGAACCCATTTTAGACTCCCCCAAAGTCATCAATTTATACCTTGATGCACCACATTTCAGACAATATTTCAAATCCACATAGTCCTTTTGATATATTACACAATCGTTTGGGCATGCATGTATCTTCTTGGCCTCCATTCCCTTTAGGCACAACAATTTCTTCAACCAGTATGTTGAGATTGCCAGCTTGTTTCCTTCAAGAAGAATTTCTTTCAACAAAGACAATAATGACGTGAAGCTTTTATCGCTCCATCTATTGTTAGCTTCCAGCTTATACAATCTCAACACAATGCTAAGCTTCATCAACTTACAACCTATGTATAACAATATCTCAGTATCATGCACAATGTTTCTAAACATGGGAGGTGGATCGGTATGTTCTACCCCACAACTATCCAACATCACATCAATGATGTCTACTGGAACTGGTTCGTTCACATCTACGTCATCGGAGGCAATTTCTTCTTCCACACAAGCACTTCTATCGACATCCACTGATTTTAGGTTTGAAACTCTCCATGCCAGTGCCATTATGTATAGCCTTGTATAATCCCGTTGCTCATGACATGACTTTTGATTTCGTCACCAGTGCTGACTTTCAAGTTGTTACCGCAATGCCTACATGGACAGTAGAACCTATCTCCAGGTAGTTTCCTATGTTCCTCGGAAAATCCAATAAACTGATAAAGACCAGAAATAAACTCTAGGGTGCAACAATTTGGAATGGACATCCATGATCTATCCATTCTATGATCAAAGAGAAAACAAGTATATATTAGAACAAGATTAGGGTCTAGGGTTAAAAGATTAGGGTTTATGGTTAAAACTATAGGGTTTAAGGTTTTATATATAATAAATGGTTAAAACATCCTAAGTGAGATTAAGTGTTCAAGAACAGTCCCAAACTGGGGACTATCCAAGATTTACTCCTAATGAGTAAATCTTGGACGGGTTTCTAGGCCAACAAATACATGTCTTGTCATTCTTATATATAATAAATGTGTACCACCTATCCCATTCTTGAACACCTAATCTCACTAGTAAGTGTATAATGTGTATTGGGTTTTCAAGCAAATTTCGGCAGCATTTCCCCACTGTTCTCCAAGTACATATGTACTTAGAGAACAAACGGGGAAGTGCTATTGAAATTTTCTTGAAAACCCAATACACATTATACACTTACATCCTATGTCAGATTAGGTGTTCTAGAACAATCCCAAACCGGGGACTATCCAAGATTTACTCCTAATGAGTAAATCTTGGACGGGTTTCTAGGCTAACAAATACATATATTGTCATTCTTATATATAATAAATGTGTACCACCTATCCCATTCTTGAACACCTAATCTCACTAGTAAGTGTATAATGTGTATTGGGTTTTTAATAAAATTTCGACAGTATTTCCCCACTGTCCTCCAAGTACATATGTACTTAGAGAACAAACGGGGAAGTGCTACTAAAATTTTCTTGAAAACCCAATACACAGTATACACTTACATTCTAAGTGAGATTAGGTGTTCAAGAACAGTCCCAAACTGAGGACTATCCAAGATTTACTCCTAATGAGTAAATCATGGATGGGTTTTTAGGCCAACAAATGCATGTATGTTGTCATTCTTATACCTACAATCCTAGTTTCCTCATCCATATCCTACATTTTGTGTAACATCATTTAATCATGCCTGTCAGTAAATACTAAATAGTAAATAAACCATGATTCCATATATCAAAGATATGAATCAAAATGAAGCCTAATGTCACATTGGGAGAGTGAGAATATTATACCTCACTTGAAGGTTGAAGAAGAAATATATGCAAGTCAGCAAGTCAATAACACCTGCAACAACACATTGGGAAGTTAGTCATCCATAATAAACCTTACATGTATTCAAACCTTTCACAATTTTGGAAACTTTGTTACTTGTAGATCTAAGGAGAGGGAAAAGGTTACTTGCATCATTATCAACAATCATTAAATTGAGTCTTATTGTATTCACATTGTTACCAAAAGGTTACTTTATATTATTGTGCACTAGGTTTTGAAAAGCACAAAGCGAAAAGCGTGCGGATCGCCCCCTTGAAGCGGAAAGCAGGAAGCGGGTTTTGAAGTGGACACTTTTTGGAAAAGTGGCCCACATTGCTTAAAACATTTTGAAAAAATTAGTGATTGTCATACTACTAACAAAAAGAAATATTACTCAACAATCAAGTATTTTGAATAATATTTTACTGCATCGAAATTAGTTGTTTCAAACAAACATGATATTCGTGTATACTATCACATTATATTCAATAAGAACAGATAACTAACAAGCAGGTATTGTAACATGTTAGAAAATTAAAGAACATCAGATTACTTCATATGTTAATGAGTACTAACTCATGTTACATTGTACTGCAATATTGATATATTGTATCATCATACAAAAAAAATTACATATCATGCAATTCATATACTAACACTATGAGTATATGAAAGGATTACAAAGCATCAAATTACTTACTATACAAGTGAAACACATGTTACTTTACAAAACTGATACACTCCAATATGGTACCGATATAGACCATGCAATTAGTAAAAATGACAAAATTACATACCTTCAAAAAACTGAGTATACCAGTAAGTGTTGATGGATGTTACTTAATAATATTAATGTACTAAGTAAAAATATTAGCTAAATGACTACTGATTTATGACAACCAATAAAAGAATTCATACATAAATCTTAACCTACTACTACAATTGATGTATTAAAAAGGATCACAGACTCATTACACCATACCATTAGGTACTAGCTATAAAGATGTTTTGATAAGAATTTCAATATGTAATCATTTTTATATATATTTTAAATAACATAACAGTAACCGTAGTCAGTTCCTATATGTCTTTTGATATGCAATGCTAGCATACAAGCAATGGTTCTGAGAAGGAGGCAGAGTACTAGTAGTAGTATAGTCGTGTATGGTGGAGGCGAATGGGGATAGAAGCAGGTGGCGCCGCTCCTCGGAGGAGAGAGATGAAGACACATAAGGAGATGGGGAAATGGGATGATATGGGGAAAGGAGATTGGGGCGATATGGGTGGGATATTGCTTGGCCTTGGAGAGGCGAGAGGAACAATGAGAAGAAGAGTAGGGTAGTAGGCGGTTGCGACAGAGAAGGGAGTGACAGAGAAGGGAGCGGCAGGGTAGTAGGGCCGACTTACTTGCGGCGGCAGGAGCGACAGAGAAGGGAGTGGTGGTTGCGGCGGTTGGCGGCAGTGGGAAGAAGACGATCGGCGGTGTGCGCGACAATAGCCGGCGGCGGCAGGAGCGGAAGGCGACAACAGTAGGAATCGCCAGAGAGACCTAAATCAAAATTGGCAATGAAACAGAGAAAGGAGAAGAGTCTGGCTCGTGCGTATTAAGTTAACAACATGCGTCAGTTATTAAAAAAACTGACACATAAAACAATAGGCGTAGGTTCCCACCGAAACACTGACACCTATCTTCAATGATAGTCGTCAGTTCCAACTAGAAACACCGACATCTATCTTCATATGCCTACAAAAAAAAGTTCTCGAATTATGACCGTAGTCGTCGGTTACCAAAGACCAACCGATGCAAATGGGGGGTGAAAATTTTCATAGGGATAGCATGCGAAAACACATTAGCATCGGTTTTTGCACAATAACCGACGATAAAAGTGGGCCAAATTTCTATTTCACAAAAACCTTTAGTCGTTAGTTGGTTTGTTAACAACCGACACCTTATGTTAAATTTTGGAGGTAATTTTTTTCACTGGGAAATTCAGACTTGGCAGTCGATTTTAGGCATCAATTGCTTATTGAGGAACTGACGCCAAATAAAAAGCGATACCCGTGTCTGGCCGCTCTTCACATATAGATGTTGGTTTGTGTATTGAACCGACGTTGTAGGGTTTAGGCATCGGTTTCTTGGATACAACCGACACCTATAAATATGACATTATAAGCCATTTATGTACTAGTGGTTGTTGTTGTGATAGCCCATCATGGCTATGGAAGCGTCTCAAAGAGTTGAAGAGTAACCATGACGCCCCATTGGAGTAGAGACGAATACACCTCTAGGACGGTGTTGCCTGATACCCTGGAACTGTGAAGCCTTTCCAAACCGTAACGGCTCGATGTTACCTGATACATCTTTGCGTTGCCCATCATAACTTAAGCGTTGTTGTTCCTGATACACCCTAGTGTTGATCGTCACACCCTCCATAGGCATTAACTGATACATCCTTGTGTGTTTGCCCGATATACCTTCAAGAGAGGTTGCCCGTTACATTATCAAGAACCTAAACCGATACACCTCTTGGTGGTCCAAACCGATACACCAAAATAGAGTCTAAAACAATACATTGGGTTGGTAAGGTGAGATCGAGGTCACATGGGGAGGATTGAAGGGTATGCTTGGTTACTCAATGATGCACACATGCGAACAATATATGATATAGAAGAGTGTTGTTTGGATAATATATTAGTGTTGTTAATTACTCTCTTAAAATTAATACCCCATGGAAGAATGTTACTATGAGTGGTCCATCCACAATTAAAGGGCTTAGCCTTAAATTCTCCATCTATGTGAGGAGTAATGGATGTGGCGTTTAATGGTGGGATACCCATATAAGCCATGGGATAATACCAACCATGTGTTCCTCTTAAGGTAAGGTTATAATCCATGGCAAGTGTCTTTTATATTTCCTTTTCATATAATCTTAACTTGTAGAGTAAGGATAATGATACAATTATGTGTATACATATGAGGGTGGTGATAAGTCTTGTTAGAATACATGGTGGAAACCTTGGTGTAGAATTGTATAACAAGTCTAAATCCTTTATAGGTGCCTTGTAGATAGCTTGAAGTGATACCCTCTAGTTTTGTAACTTATCGTTCCTCTCCCCTTGGTAGGGTATTGTAAGAAGTGATAATATGTGTGTCACCTAGTGATGAAAAGCCTCACTAGTGCAATGGTAAAAATGCTACTATAATGCACTAATGCAAACCACACATAACATGCATTTATTAAATAAGTGATAATTGGTACTGATGGTACGATAATTGATAAATATTTAACTAATGTTGTTCAAATCTAATCAGTTCTAGAAAGATGGGTTTTGGTGTGATTAGGGTTTGGTGGTGTAACCATGAAGTGAAACCCTAATCGATACCTTGTGGTGGTAGTTGAGACACACCATGTTGACGATGGGGTCTCATAGTGATGATGTGATACTCTATGGAGTAGTTGTAAGTATAATGTGAATGTTATGTTTATATACTACATAACATGTTATATAACAATAAAGAGAAACAAGCTTCTATGTATCATAACATACCTCATATGATGATGTGAGTGATAATTTAAAGAAGGTTGTTGATCCAACCTTGTAAACCCTAATCGGGTGAAGAGAAACCCTAATTATTATGATGTAAAATGTGTGATGTAATATGCATAGCATAAGTCCTATGAGATGATGATGTTGATGATGCATTGCCTTCTTGTTATCAGTTTCTAACCATGCAACTGATACTAATTGATGTACATAGCCAGTAATAGCTATGGTGGTTATGATATAATGGACATTGGTCCTTGTGATGAACATTGGTCCTTGTGATGGACATCGATCCTTATGATGGACATTGGTCCTTGTGATGGACATTGGTCCTTGTGATGAACATTGATCCTTGTGATGGACACTGGTCCTTGTGATGTACACTAGTCCTTATGATGGACATTGGTCCTTGTAATGGAAGTTGGTCTTTGAGATGTACATAGGATGAATAAAAAGCATAAAGAGACATGATGTGACGAGATAACACTTAATGTGATTCAATTTGTTCGATGATGAATTATGCCATAATTATGTAGATCATGTTTAGAGGTTATACGTTGCAACTTGATTGATGCTTAAAAATGTTTAAATTGATCTAATTAATCAAGTGAAATCTAATAGTGTAGTTTCCCTGTACTATAGATCCATTCCAATGTCAGTTTTATTACTGGATGGTGAAATGAGTTTAACTTGGAGCACACATTTTTGAATATGCAGGGTACAAGTCGAGTAATTCCTTGTATCCTTAAATATAGTATGTGTGAGATGACCATGTGTGAGTCGATCTAGATATTATAAGGATGGCCATGAGTGAGCCAGTCCTCCTTTTAAGATCGGCCAAGCGTGAGCCTGTTCTCCTGCTGCCATTACATGTACTAAGGTGGGCTAGATATTATATGGGTGGCCATGCGTGAGCCAACCTCTTCAATGTGACTATATGTCACTTTAGCAGTTGATTGATATGTCTCTGCAATGATCTCGTGTACCGACCATGAGGTGTGGGAAGGTCATGGATTCCAACTCTTCCATTGACCTTGTATGACACCAATTTAGACTTAGCAGTGGTCGGTTGGATTTGGGTGGTATGACTCAAATCCTCAAGGCATAATGAATATGTAAATTGCTGTGTAGAGTACATGTATAGGATCAAACACAAAAACATTGGATTAAGCATTGCCTTTCTCTTGTACTGTTTCGTTTGTAACAGTCATACATGTTCTTCATATTCCTTTCAAATTATTAGTTGTTTTACTTTTCATTGGAAAATGCATGATATTGATCTAGTTACTTCACCCATGAGATATATATGTCATTTGGTTAAATATTGATTTAGTCTGCTCAGTTATCTGTGATAATAATAAAGTTGGTAGAGAGTTATATCTCTTACTGGGACTGTGTGTCTCACCCCATTGATTAAATAACTTTTTAGGTGGACTTGTATGCCAAGTTAAAGATCATGTGGTTGAATTTAATACAAGAATAAAACTACACCCATTGAAATGTGGTATGTGGAAAGTTTCTAGTAATAGAGTCCTATGTGTCATCCCTGTACACTCAGGTCCTTGGGGGTGTTCTTGACGTGTTTTGTAGACATGATGATCGATATGTGATTTTTGGCTTGTGTGCCTCTGGTGGTATGTATATACATGTGGAACTGTTATCTTATGTAACAGGATGTTTGGAATGTGATGATGTAGCACCTTGAACATAAATTATGAAATGTAATTGTTGGTCCTTGTGTGACTATTCTCAACTCGTGGTGCTAGTTGCAAAATGGTTTTAATTTCTTGTGATTTTTGGTAATCCGTTGTTTATGGTTGATCTGTTG
This sequence comes from Alisma plantago-aquatica, assembly GCA_963693085.1. Classification (NCBI taxonomy): domain Eukaryota; kingdom Viridiplantae; phylum Streptophyta; class Magnoliopsida; order Alismatales; family Alismataceae; genus Alisma; species Alisma plantago-aquatica. The sequence continues at coordinate 162,313,979 of OY856411.1, forward strand.
GGTTTTAGGAGAGACAGAGAAGGCAGCGAAAACAAAACTTTTCTTCTCCCAAAATCCAGAACAAAGGAAATGCGTCAACGTCTATACAATAGGAAGGATGGTTTGTAGAGGCGTACCTTGTCCCGAGGCTTGCTCGGCGACATTATCTCATGGATTGCATGGTCTTCACCTCCAATCTTGGACGGTGTCTGTGCAGCTCCTGGTCTCACCGGGACTGTCGGGATTGACATCTATCCTTTGAGCAGCAGAAGTCTCCCGCCTCTGTAGTAGTCCACACGGACCACATGGAACTCCGATCTCCTTGTCCCATAAGGAATCAGAAGGAGTCACACCCTCCTGTCGGCATACTAGTCACCGACACACTCTCCTGCCACCAGTCGCTTTTTGCAGTTGTCTTTCCCTTACTGTGCCTCCCTTATCAGGTAGCACTTACTCGGGCTCTCTCTCAGTTACCAAAACTAGAGAGAACGATAACTTTACAGAGCAACTGGTGCACGGAGTTGTTCACCAGAAAAGCCCCCAATACCTCTATATATAGGAGGGTCATGGGACAGGGTTCTCTACCTCGGGAAATGCAGGATTAATGTAGGAGTAGAAGGGTTCGAGATTTTCTACAAAACAACCAACTTGCGCCAGCTGAACCGATCGTTTCAACCCTGAAATGATCGTTTGGTGACCTCAACCGATCGTTTCAACCTGAACCGATCGTTTGGGACACCTGAGCCGATCGGTTCATCACATGAGCCGATGGGTTCGTGGTCCTGGTCCAACTCAAATTGACTTTCAAATTTGTCTTCGAGTAATCAAATATTAATCCTTGTCCCAATTGAATTTGTACAAGTGAAACAAATTGTATTTGCAAAATATTCTTCTCACTTTCCCAATGATCTCGGTTAGACCAGTTGAGCTGATCGGTTCAACTCTTGAACCGGTCAGTTCAGCCTATCTTGAGCTGATCGGTTCATCCCATGAGCCGATCGGTTGGGGCAGCAGACTCATATAAATCAGTCAATCGCAGTTTCAATCATTCTGATACTCTAATCAATCAGTCCAACACCTTGAACACTATGATATTGAGCTATCAATCGATTGAGTGTTTAATTGAACTACTAAACTCCTTTAGTAATCAATCTAAACATCGCTATGTGGATAAACTCCTCTTCCAAGTTAAATCCTATGTGTGTGACCCTACAGGTCCATTTCACGTTGGCAGTGAAAGTCCATAACACTTATGACTTCACAAGCAAAGAGCGGTGCCTAGTCGCACATCAGTGCTACCCAAGTGAAATAGAAAGTTGGAGAACAACTTTCAATCCTACAATCCGTATATGGTGTTACAATGAATGTATAATTCCTTTGTCACTGATATCCCGAATGAACTCATGGCATGGAACAATCATCCTGTCAACGTTCATTCACTTTCTTGATCTCTGAGTAGATTGGAGGAGATATGTATGACATCAATATCACATACTGTTTCACATATGCGTGTGCACATCTATCTCAATCCTACTCATCAAGTGGCCATGGATATAAAACTCCCTCAAGAGGGACAAATCCCATATCTATCACTCACCCCTCAAAAGGCCCATGTGTCAAAGCCACCCAATCATCACCTTTATAACAACCCATGTTTCAGGACTGCGTTTGATGATGTCAAAGTGTACCCAACGACATGTGTTGAGTGTAGTGATTTCAGATCTAAGAATCACACTCACCACCATCACTGTGAGAACTGATTGTGACGACCATGTCATGGTTCCATGTGTCAAACTCACGGTGGGTCTGTCCGGTGAACTTGTTCTCTAACAAGTACCTATGTGTTTGGTTTGATATCTCCATATCATGACTAATGAGATTCTGTCATCAACCAACACCACAATATAGTCTTCTGTGTCATTGTTGTCTATCTACCTTCCACAATGACATCTGACTAGGGATATAATGAGAATGTACAAACTCTTAGCATCCGTATGATCTCATCGTTCAGGTACTCAACTTGAAAGCATATGTCATTGAGTACTGTCATTCTCTAGAGATTAAATCTATTCTATCATTATCTCATATGACTGAACTAGAAAGAATTGGAATCTTGCCTTTGATCTTTATCAAATCAATATTAATGTATCCCATCAATCATCCCATGATTGGCTCTCAGGGCATACATACCAGCAGACTCCCACTTGCACTGTGATCCAATCACCCTTGAATCATATTCATAGTGATATTCAAACATGTCCCACATGTTAGTGTGCTCTAGTGCTAACATAGTGAGTTATGGCAACACCTTGCCAAAGTCGGTATTAACTGCATGTCTCTTATCTCCTCATTGTACGTCACACGTATGAGATGGAGTTGCCATAATATGCAATCTAGTATTCCTTTGCTAACTTTTAGCCACATTGCATGACCAAGTACTCCTAACTTGTCATCAATGACCAGAATAACTATAAGTTCATCTCATTAACTTCTAGATACATAAGTATCCACTACTGTTCTCTAACACATGGATACTCGGCCTTTCCTTTTAAACGACTTTCTTAGAACGTTTCCATTAACAAGCATTCACTTATATATATATCTGATATATATATTGCGATTAATTTTCTATCCTTTTCGTAAGTTCGCATTAGTGTAACTCTTTACAGTGAACCCTTCCTTATTTCCATAGAACTAGCACTTCTCAAGTACTTATCAAGTTCTTATGGTATTCCAGTAACCCTTACTGGAACTAGATAGACATCCACTCGTCATGTCCCACATACGAGTTATCATGATGAGCATATCATATTGTGATGTCCTACATACAAGATGATAAATGCATTTTTGTTCTTTCCATGTCCATACATGCAAGATAATGGGATGATTACATACATGATAGATCCATATCTATTCTTAGTGTTTCCATTCTTCATAAGAATTGGACACTTGTCTTTGGGATACCAACTCCATGTAACATGGATAAGTTTTCTCCCAATGAATCTATGCACACTAAACTCTTCAGTATAGATTTCCAATGTATGCTTTCTCTTTTCCAGGTCAAGAGGTTTTCGAGAACTATCTCTATAGATCTCTATTCCTATCACATAGGAAACGTCTTTATCTTCCTTAAAGATAAATTTCCACTTTAGATTTCCATTCTAGAACATTTTTCATTTCACATCAACATGTGGAATGTGAATACGCTCCCACTAAATCACAGATCTCTCTTTATCTTTGACATATTAGTCAAACCCTTTGGCTATATCATCAAAGTAAAGATCACAGTTCTGAGTTGCTTGTACTCAATCAATCACATTGATTAGTCCATTGTAACTTATAGACTTCATTTGCATTAATGGATTCATAAACCTTATAGGTTGTGTCACGTACACATCCTTGTTTTATTCCTCATAGGAATGCGGTTTTAGTTTCCATATGCCAAATCTTTTAAGTTGCAATTAACAAGCATCATTCTTTTCAAAATGTTATCCATGTGTCTTAACACTTAAGACTCTGTCTTAACACTTAAGACTCACACTTATGGATTTTATCCCAATGGGTGCTACCATCAAGGTCATACCTTATGGTTTACATGGAAGTCATTTAGGATGTAATGGTCATAAACCATAACTCAAAATCCGGTTCCTCATATTCATCTAGATAGTTGACTCATCACATGACCAACTCATCACATAGATAATTGAGGTGTATCTGTCAAGGATATAAGAACTCACAATTCCTTGTGATTCTTAATGTCCTTTATTAGTGTGGGGTATTCTTTATTTAAGAAGAATTTAGTTATTTGAAAATCATCCTCTTACTCCTTAGAGTACGACTCCTTTTGATTTAGACATCACCATGCCTTAATCACGAGCTTACTATGATACACTATCATAATCACTCACAAGGATCTCAAATATTTGGTTCAAGTATTTCATTCACTGATCTCATCAAGAATTAACACTTTACCAAATTTATACTTCATCTATGATATTCTTGAACACTTCAAGATATTCATATTGGTATTTCTCTAAACACCGTTTGAAGTATTAGCATTTGCTCCAATAGGTATGTAAATACATCACATGTATTATACCTAATAGGATAATCCTTCTCCCACTACTATTAGTGAAGATTGATTGATCATGTCTAAGAGATTCATGTCTCTTACCGGTTCTCTAACCAAAAGTGTCTAGATTATCCATCATATGGAAACTAGGAATGAACTTCTCATGATTTATGCTAATTTGATTGTTTGAGTTATCAATAACTTTTAGGTATCATTTTATCTTATGCATACCAAGTACCACAAGATAAACAAGGCATTGCCATAAAGATCATATCTTTTGAGATTGAAACATCAACTTTATTAATTGCAATCATTATCATACAATATGCAAAAAAAAAGTTTATATCCTTTGGAAAATATGAAATAGCAGTTCATAACTCTATTACATGCCTTTAAGGCTGAAAATAAACTAAAGTACTCCTACTTATGGTGGCAACATTTGCCCCGTTTATTGAGTGCTTTACATTTTATATCTTGGTATCATATACCTAAAAATGTTACAAGTTTATTTAATGACACCTTCAGGTGGAGACGTTTGTCGCCTCCTTCTTCTTTAGTTCTTTCAGATAGAGTGAACAATTCCTTTTCCAATGTCCTGACTTTTGATAATGGTGGCAATTGCCTCTCTTGGTCACGCCTCCCTTTGCCTTGAGAGCTGAAGACGCCTTGGGCTCCTGGCTAGCATCAGAACCCTTCTTAGCTTTGCCCTTGCCCTTGTTCTTGGACTTGCCTTTCTTGCCGTTGATCATCATCACAAACTTAGGCTTGTCCTTCTTCATCTGTGTCTCGACTGTCCTCAACATGCCCAACAACTCTGTCAGTGGCTTGTCAAAGTTGTTCATGTTGTAGTTCATCACAAACTGACTGTAAGATTCTGGCAACGATTGTAGTATCACGTCAGTAGCCAACTCTTGGCTCAGGGGAAATCACAGTCTTGTCAGGTTCTCCACATACCCAATCATCTTGAGCGTGTGAGGACCAACTGGATCTCCTTCTGTCATGACGCACTTGAACAACGCCCTTGAGACATCATATCTCTCTTGCCATGCTTGATCTTCATACATGTTCTTGAGATGCTGAATCATCTCAATGACACCCATGTTCTCATGTTGTCTCTGCAACTCGTGGTTCATGTAGCACAACATCAAGCACTTTGCATCAATGGCATCATCAAAATGCTTCTTGTAAGCATCCCTTTCTGCCTTTGGTGCAGTAGGAGCAGGTTCCTCTGGAACTGGAGTATCCAGGACATAGAGCTTTCACTCTTGAGTGAGAATAATTCTCAATGTCCTAAACCAGTCGTGGAAGTTAGTCCCATTCAGCTTGTCCTTTTCAAGGACCGATCACAATGAGAAGTGATTGTTATTTGTTGTCATTTATTCTACAAAAGGAAATATATGAAATTTAGTCCAAAACTCAATTTTGACTTATTTGATTGATTTGAATAGTTGACGATATAATTAGGACTTTAATTAATTATCACTCCCACTATTTTTGTTCAAATTGATAGCCCTCACCATCAATTCAGAAGATTGCAGCGAACAACCTTCTAGTGGGTCAAGATCCTGAAATCTTCTAAGTCATGGACCAGCTAGGGCTGTCACCCACAACTTATATCTTCCAGGTAGGCAACTTTTGCCAATTGCATCATATGCAACTCTTGAAGGATGTCACATGCAACTCCTTGCCATGATCATCTCCATGCCTCAAGGTGCTAGATCCCATCTAGGTCACCTTGTTAAGTTTGACCCAAAGCCAACATGATGAATATGCGCACTGCTAGGGCAGACCCACATATCCATCCTTCACGCTTCCATGAGATAGATGGTGCACCACGCTAGGGCATGCCCACACTTGGCTGATCAAGCTTTTCATGTGTGTTGCATTTGGAAGGCATCTAAAACTTTAATATTTAATGAGGGATTTGGTTTTTATAGGTACATATACATATCCAATCACCACAATACATAGTACATATCATATACATGCTATATCCCACAGAAAACATGCAAAATTATAAAAACGATGATTATGGACATCCTAATGTGATTCCTTGAGCCAAGAGGAATCATGATCATCTAGGTCTACATCACATGTAACCTATATAAGATGAACTTTGTGCTATGCCATTTTGGGTTTGATCAACTCATCTCCATGATTGATCAGCTCACCATCAGGTTGGGCGTCTGGGTGCCACCAACCAATTGGTTGGCTCCTCCAACCGATCGGTTCACCTGGTCATCATTCATCTCCTCAAGGTCGCCACCCGATCGTCTCGCTCCTCAAACTGGTCGTCTGGATCACCAACCGATCAGTTCACTCCTTGAATCGATCATTTCAGTCATCGTCAGGTTGTCCTCTGTTCTTTGACATAACAGGAAATAAAATCTATCCTAATTACATTTGAATTGGGAAACCCTAAGTTACATTCGGGGGGAGCAAAGGTAGGAAAGAAATCTAGAATTATTTCGAGTTACATCAGGAATAGGAGATAGGGAATCGGTGCGTAGACCGAGATGCAAGCAACCACATACAACCAAGCACACACATAGGGTTTATTGGCCATAACTACGCTATACATCCACCACAAAACTCGTATAAGGGCGACGCATATCGAGTGCATTAATATTACATATCATATATGTATATTGGGATTTGTGGATTTAGGATTGGACATGCACAAAGCCAATTTTATTCGCATTGTATGCAATAAATAAAGGCGACAAACCAAAATCGATCACATCAATAATCCTAAAGCATAGAGCAGTTAACGTGGCTCTGATACCACTGTTGGGTTTTAGGGGAGACAGAGAAGGCAGTGGAAACAAAAATTTTCTTCTCCCAAAACCCATAACAAAGGAAACGTGTCAACGTCTATACAATAGGAAGGATGGTTTGTAGAGGCGTACCTTGTCCCGAGGCTTGCTCAGCGATGTTACCTCGCGGCTTGCACGGTCTTCACCTCTGATCTTGGACGGTGTCTGTGCAGCTCCTGGTCGCATCGGGACTGGCACCTCCTGGTCTCACCGGGACTGTCGGGATTGACAGCTGTCCTCCGAGAGGAAGAAGTCTCCCGCCTCTGTAGTAGTCCACATAGACCACCTGGAACTCCGATCTCCTTGTCCCACAAGGAATCAGAAGGATTCACACCCTCCTGTCGGCGTACTAGTCACCGACACACTCTCCTACCACCAGTCACTTTCTACAGTTGTCTTTCCCTTGCTATGCCTCCCTTATCGGGTAGCACTTGCTCGGGCTCTCTCTCGATTACCAAAACCAGAGAGAACGACAACTTTATAGAGCAACTGGTGTACTGAGTTATTCACTAGAGAAGCCCCTAATACCCCTATATATATAGGAGGGTCATGGGACATGGTTCTCTACCTCGGGCAATGTGGGATTAATGCAGGAGTAGAAGGGTTCGAGATTTTCCACAAAACAACCAACTTGCTCTACCTGAACCGATCGTTTCAACCCTGAAACAATCGTTTGGTGACCTCAACTGATCGTTTCAACCTGAACCGATCGTTTGGGACACATGAGCCGATCAGTTCATCACCTGAGCCGATCGGTTGTGGTCCTGGTCCAACTCAAATTGACTTTCAAATTTGTCTCCAATTAATCAAATATTAATCCTTGTCCAAATCGAATTTGTACAAGTGAAACAAATTGTATTTGCAAAATAGTATTCTCACTTTCCCAACGATCTCAGTTAGACCAATTGAGCGGATCGGTTCAACTCTTGAACCAGTCAGTTCAGCCTATCTTGAGCCGATCGGTTCATCCCATGAGCCGATCGGTTGGGGCAGTAGACTCGTACAAATCAGTCAATCGTAGTTTCAATCAATCCGATACTCTAATCAATCAGTCCAACACCTTGAACACTATGATATTGAGCTATAAATCGATTGAGTTTTAATTGAACTACTAAACTCCTTTAGTAATCAATCTAAACATCATTACGTGGATAAACTCCTCTTCCAGGTTAAATCCTATGTGTGTGACCCTACAGGTCCATTTCACGTTGGCAGTGAAAGTACATAACACTTATGACTTCACAAGTAAAGAGCAGTGCCTAGCCGCACATCATTGCTACCCAAGTGAAATAGAAAGTTGGAGAACAACTTTCAATCCTACAATCCGTGTATGGTGTTACAACGAATGTATAATTCCTTTGTCACTGATATCCCAAATGAACTCAAGGCATGGAATAGTCATCCTATCAACGTTCATTCACTTTCTTGATCTCAGAGTAGATTGGAGGAGATATGTATGCCATCAATATCACATACTAATTCACATATGCGTGCGCATGCCTATCTCAATCCTACTCATCAAGTGGCCATGGATATAAAAATCCCTCAGGAGGGACAAATCCCATATCTATCACTCACCCCTCAAAAGGCCCATGTGTCAAAGCCACCCAATCATCACCTTTATAACAACCCATGTTTCGGGACTGGGTTTGATGATGTCAAAGTGTACCCAACGACATGTGTTGAGTGTAGTGATTTCATGTCTAAGAATCACACTCACCACCATCACTGTGATAACTGACTGTGACTACCATGTCATGGTTCCATTTGTCAAACTCACGGTGGGTCTGTCCGGTGAAATTGTTCTCTAACAAGTACCTATGTGTTTGGTTTGATATCTCCATATCATGACTAATGAGATTCTGTCATCAACCAACACCAAAATCTAGTCTTATGTGTCATTGTTGTCTATCAACCTTCCACAATGACATCCGACTAGGGACATAATAAGAATGTACAAACTCTTAGCATCCGTATGATCTCATCGTTCAGGTCCTCAACCTGAAAGCATACATCATTGAGTACTGTCATTCTCTAGACATTCAATCTGTTCTATCATTATCTCATATGACTGAACCAAAAAGAATTGGAAGCTTGCCTTTGATCTTTATCAAATCAATCTTAATATATCCCATCAATCATCCCATGATTGGCTCTCAGGGCATACATACCAACATGATCGTGGTTTGAGTTTTGAGTAATCTCATTTTATGTGACAAAGGGTGTCACAATATGACTGCTAATTGCAAATCACACTTGGTTATTAGGAAATCCCCTAAGGAGTATGGCATAGAAAATGAAGAAACATTTGCTATATTTTCTCACTTGACTAATATCAAAAATATTTTAGCTATTGCAACATCCCTTTAATGGCCTCTGTACTAGATGGATGTTCAAGATTCTTTTCTATATGTATACTTTACAAAACAAGATACATGGATCCTCCACTTGGATTAGTAGTACCTGAATATCATGTAATATGTGTAGAGTCCTTTATGAACTCAATTAGGCAATGGGAGCCTAGTTTGAGTTCACAGAAAAGCCATCACATGCATGGGTTACACCCATATCTCATTTATTATTTGATGTTTATACACGATACACCTTAGGGATGGGTAATTCTACTCCTTTATGTGGATGAAATGATCATCACATAAAGTTATTTAGAGGGAATCAATGAACTTAAACATTATCTTGCCAAATAATTTTAGATGAAGGACTTTGAGAAACCTCACTACTCTATAGGATTGGAGATTTCTCACAAGAAAAGTTGAATTATGGTCTTTTGACAAACATATGCATCAAATATCACTGTGTGCACCTAGATATATTTCTTGTGGGATGTATACACATATTTTGAACTTCATGTACAATTATGCCCAACTAATGGTGAATCATTGCCTGATCCCACAAGGTATCATCAACTAGAGAGGCAACTACTATACTTGTGCATCACTAGTTATGCCATTTATTGTGTTGTTAGCATTATGTAACAATTTTTTATCTGCTCCTTTAAGTGTTCACTATGTTTTTGTGCTTTGTATCATACACTATATATTATGAACATTCACACAATATTTACCCATGATCTCTCCCTACAACCTTATCTTGCACCATAAAGTGACGCTGACTAGGTTGAATGCCCAACCACCATACATTCCACCACTAGTCTTTGTCTTCTTTGTGATTCCTTGATCTCATGGGGGAAAGAGAAACATGATGTTGTATCTATTTCTTACACTGAGGTAGCATATAACAAACTATTTGACACCAATCAAGAAATTATTCACATCTATTGGCTTCTAGGTGAAGCATGAGTTATCATTTCTGACACTACACTAATTTTTTTGACAAGAAGAGCGCAATATGTATTTCCAATGATCCACTTTTTCATAGTAGACTTAAGCTGATAGAAAATGAATTTTACATCATGAGAGAAGAGCATCTAGTAGACACTATCACACTTCCCTTCATAAACTCTACAAATCATGTTGTGTACTCTTTAGAAAGACAAACACTTCATCAGAATACACAAGTTGATTCACAAACTCTACGTCTTTGTTCCACTTTGAGTCTAAACTCTTTTACTTAAGATTAATCAGTTTCCTATCCTATAATTCTCAAATTTTCATCCTTGTAACTTCTCTAATTCCATACCCTAGTAACTTCTCTCTAATTTTCTTATATGTGTAATCATAGACATGTAATTTCTTGTACCTACTTACACCATGTAATCACATACTCCTATCTAAAAGAGATATGTTAATAGTATATTGATGGGATTGACACAATTAACACACATTTTGATCAAATGGAACTACACTTGGTAATAAATTTCACATGGAAGCACAAACTCCCACTGGTAAATCCTTATTTGAGACCCATGAATGGAATTAAAAGGAGGTGAAATTCATCAAGGTGATGGATCTAGCAAATTTCAAATTGAAGTCCTCTATATAGGAAAGTTCCTGTATGAGGTTATTGTTATGATTTTAGTAATGAATCTCATGTTTCTTAATGTTGTTAACTCTGACTCATTTGGCAAAATCCTAGTGATCTTCCACCTCCATCCCTCTAGAGGCTCCCATAGGTCTTAAACTCTATATCTTAAACTAAATGACTGACCTAATTCTCTAGATTCCATAATCACCTTTGAATTACATTTTCATTACTAGAGCATGGATTTACCTTTTCTTAGGATCCATCTAGAGTGATTTAGAATCATGTGGAAATTCTTTTAAATTGGAATCTATATGTTTTTTCTTTAATATTAGTGGTAAACGTGATATGGGACAAGATGTCTCTTTTGCATTTAATCCTATAGGAGATTTCCCAAGTGATGTTTCTCATCATTATATCACACACATATTTGTGCATGTATGCACTGCTAACCTTGAGGAGGTAGCAACCACCCAACCCTCTCCATGGGATTTGTGATATGGTGCCACCGAGACAATGTCTACTTTGTAACCCATCACTGTATTTCCACATCAAATCAACAAAGATGGTTTTGAGGCAATGTAGAGTTGTTTTTAGTACCGAAATGACCGAGTGTATATAAGTGTCATGGATGAAAGCACACAAAAAATAAGGGTAGCCTTTCCTACTAATGAGTTGAGTTTTTTCTTCTTCTTTCAAATTGAAGCTTTTGTTGTGTTTTTTCAATCAAAAAATCAAAATGACACTACTTCCCTCATCTTGGTATATGTCAGACTCTTAGTAGTTCATCTCTTCTCATGTAATAGGTATATTGAGTGTCTTCTCAGTCATCTATTTGGTTGTGCCATAGAATATACCACATAGAGATAGAGATCTTTTCTCTTACAACTGTAGTGAAGCATTCTAGAGTTAGGTAATGTTGGTAGTATTATATTTTGTCTTTCTAATAGATGAATGGGATGTATTCCATTAGCATTGGTTTATTTTATTTTATGTTATATCTCTAGTACATCATACCTTGAGACAAAGCTATATATATAACTCTGTGTAATTATTTCTATTCACAATAAGAATTTCTCTTCATATGGTATCAAGATCAATTTTTGAACACTCATGGTTTCAAGAGGTGCACCCTCCACCCCCTTTATCTTTACATCACCACCCCTCTCCTTCTCCTCCTCCTACTCCTTTTCTCCCACATACCATGTGCCCACTGCCCGCCTGTCGGCCCACACATGACTATAACTGCCGCCATTGGCTGCGGGGTAGGTACTAAGGCAGGCACCCAAGTTGCCTTGCCTCTAGCCGGGCAGTGAGAAGAATGGTTCACATCCTCCAATGTTCTCTCTCTGGGGCTTCTCTAGTCTAGTCCTCCCGGCTTTCTAGAAGAAGGGTTGCATGTCACAATCCCTTTAGGAGTTGCACCTATTATCCCTTGACATAGTGCATTTCGACATAGCAACCTCCACAAGAACCCAACTAGTACTCCTTCCCTTTTCCATCACCCTCCAGATTTGAAGGTGGCATGTTGAGTTTGAGACAGTAGAGATCCTTCTATAAACAAGTTTGTAACAACCTTTGGGCCTTTATGTTTCTTCTTTTCTTCCCATGTATTATCCCTATGTACATGTGAGCACTGTTAATGGTCATGGATCAATTAAAATTTTCCTATCATAGTACCTCCTATGAGAGTGCTTTAGTCACATTTCTTTCTGGCTATCCCTTTCCTCTCATAGTGCATCTTAACAGTGATTGACCATCTTCACTACTGTTCTACTAGGGAGTCTAATCTGTCATCATCCATTTCCATAGTTGTTCTATCGAGGATTCGAATTGTTTTCATCCATCTCCACCATTTTTCTACCAATGTGATTGAGTTTTCACAATTTTTGAAGACAAGGATGAAGGCAAAGATTCACCTCAGACCATTATTTAAAATGACTATGCTGATACATATATCATAAAGTTAAATGTAGATAATTACCTTCTCTAGATGAATTGTGTTTAAATAATTATTGAATCTAGAGACAAGGTGAAGCTAATAGAAAAGCATACTGAGAAAACCCCTAAATTGATATGGGGAAATAGCCAAGACGAAAGCTAGCTTTGGAACAAAATGGAGTCGTGTATTGCCTCTAAATATATGTTCTACAAAATAAAATAAGAATTATGGGATGTTGCTCGTTGTCACTATGGACAAGAAAAGAACACTCCATGCTAAATTTCAATGTAGTCTTTGATGAAAATTAGGGACATAAGACCCTTGATTAATATTATGACTGTATGGTTATCCTATGTGATTAGCTTCAATACTTTCAACATGTCTCTTATGAAGATCAAAACAAAGAGCGTGCCAATCTCATCAACCACATTTCTTAGCGGTCTCAATCCAACCTATGATCTAATCCACATCACCATCCTAGCAGGAGGCCACTTCCCAACTCTAGAATATGTATTCTCTTGTATTCATTAATCCTACATACGACTCCCATGTTCTACTCCACCAGATTTTCAGTTGGATATTGCAACCATTTCTCATGCACGTAGCCATGAATGCCCATGAGGCCCAAATACATTTTTTTCTATAAGTTGGGACACCTATAGGAGAAATTTTACCAGAAGCACAATCATCCCTATGGGAGTAGTTGTCATACTGGATTGCTCATCTTCCCCAATGAATTTTGACAATATACCTGTCTCTGTCTCATCAGCCGAATATGAGCGATCTCTGTAAGCATATCAGTTAGCTCATCAACAACCTACATGGTACACGATTTTGTGACCATGCAATGTGTTGTGACATCTTCACCTCTTTGGTGTATATGATCTCAAACTAAGGTAATGTTGAGGCCTCCATGTCAACATCTAATTATTCCTAGATTGTCAACTTTGGGGTCATCCAACATATGATGTGTATGATCCATCTTCTCTCTTCTACTGAATCATATATTTCTACCTTATTTGTTACCCTAGAATATGTCTTTTTTCAAATTGTTCAAAAATGTTGGAGTTTTAACATCACACTTAGTCTCAAACACAAACTTAACTAGTATATTCTTGATTTTCCCTTAAACTTCATGTATTGCTAAATTAATTTATGCCTTTACTTGTGACATCACCTTTGGTAGCCATGGTTTTATGAAGCATGATTCTTAGACTTTCAGGGCGATTGGTTCAACTTCTAGAGCTGGTGACCTATACTACGTTGGTGATGGCATCCCTTCATTTTCCTTATCATGAGAACCCCTCTCCAACTTCATCAACATTAAATCATCCCTCTCTCAAAAATAAATCATCTAGAACCTTCTTTATCTAGTTTAAAAAGACTTCCTTGTGACTATTGTGAGTTTGGAAAGAACCATAGGAGTTCTTTTCCTCAAAAAACTATTTTAAGTTCTAAAGCCATTTTTGATGTTATTCATAGTAAGATTTACAGTCCTTTTTGAACCACTAGCTTTAATGGATTTCATTATTTAATTACCTTTATTGATGATTTCTCTTGCATGACTTGGTTATACTTGTTAAAATCCCATGATGAGATGATTGATTTTTATCCCAATCTTTCCATAAATGGTTTCAACATTACCATTAAAATATTTTGGACAAAAATGCTTCATAATATGGTTTGGGTCATGTCTCCTCATTTTTCTCTAGTAATGTAACTTTACATGAACATTATTATGCTCACACCTCACAACAAAGTGGGAATGTAGAATATAAAAAGCATCATTTGCTTGACATTTCTCACACTCTTATTTCAAGCCAAATGGCCTAAGTCCTGTTGATTTGAAGTTGTTCTCACTGTCTTCTACCTTATCAATCAATAACTATCTTCTTATCCACGGATCAAGACACCCTTTTTGATTGTACCACTCAAAATATTTTCACCTCCCTCTGTGTGTTTTTGACTGTACTACTTTTGTTCATAATTCTGAACCAAAGGCAGGTAAACTAGATACCCACTCTATCAAAATGGTTTTCCTCAACCTATTTGACCTTACAGAAAGGTAATTATTAATATTGTCCATGCATCCATTGTATGCATGTCTCCACTAAAGTTACATTCCATGAATCAAATGTGTTCTTTGATTGGTGTCGTTATCCTCTCCACCTCAACCTCAATCTCAATCTGAGTTTGTTGAGCTTGAATGTTCTGATCTAGTGGATCATGAACCCATCATCCATCCTCCTATCACTCAAGTCACCCATGTTGTTCCACCACCACTGAGACTAGACCCAGAACCATCGTTCACTTCCAAGGATGATCACACCTCATGACTGTCCAAAAAGTTATACAATCTCACACTCTTTATCATTCGATATCTCATACCAGATTCCTATCCCAGATTTCCTGTATTGCTAAATCTGTTGTCCATCAAACCGATTCTATCTGGATTCTAAAAAAATATTTTGAGGCCCTTCAACACCCTAGTTGGAAAGCTAAAACACTTGATAAAATGACATCATTGAGTGAGAATGGGAGCTAGGATCTTATTCCCCCTCCTCCAGACAAAACTATTACCGATTGTGGATGGATCTTCTATGTCAAATTCAATTCAGATGGTTTTGTAGAATGGTTCAAAGCTCATCTTGGTTACAAAGGATTCACACATACGTAGGATGTGGAATTCGTTGAAACCTTTTTACTGGTCACTGACATTACTTCTGTCAGGATCATGATCACTGCTACCACCCACATGGACTAACCAATTAGATATAAAAAAATGCCTTCTTCCATGGTGATTTATAGGAGGAAGTCTATATGGAGAAAACTCCGGGATTTTGGACTCAAGGGGAGTATTCAAGAAGAGTCTAGTATCTCAAATGCTCCTTATACGGACTTAAACAATCACCACGGTCTTGGTATAAAAAACTCACTGGAGTTCTTGATAGCCTGGGTTTTACCAGGTCTTGTAATGATCACAACCTATTCTTTTCTACATCTCACACTATAACCATTATCCTTTCCATCTATATTGTTGATATTGTTATCATTGATAATATGATGGAATTTCAACTTTGGAGAAGACACTCTATCCACATTTTCATACCAAGTATCTGGAGCAAATTCACTATCTTTTAGAAATTAAAGTTCTCCACTATCGTCATGACCTTTATTTATCTCATTGGAAGTATGTTCTCGACTTCTTGAAGGATTCCAATATGTTGCATTTTAAACTTGTTTTTCACCTATGGACTATCACAATAAAGTTTTATCTAAGGATGAGTCAATTTTCAATCCTGAGAAATATACCGCACAATTAGTAAACTCATTTATCTTACAATTTCCTGATCAAACATAACCTTTTCTATTAGTGTTGTTAGTCAACACACAACCAAATCCCCTTGTATGCCACCAGAGTCGGGCACATCATATTCTATGATATTTAAAAAGTGCACATGACTGGGGTCTCCTGTATATGAGACCACCTTCTCCAAATTTCCTCTTGGACTTGCTACGCTGATGCTGATTGGTCAGACATGTGAATGATAGGAGATCTATTTTTGGTTTGTGTTATATTGTGGGGCCATCCCATCAGTTGGTTGAGTAAAAAAGTAGTCTATTGTGGCTTGTTCTAGCAAAAAGACAGAATATCACGACATGACTCATGCTTGTTGTGAAACTCAATATGTGACATCCATTCTTCAAGAACTAGGTCTCCATCACTCATTTCCAACAACTCTCAAATGTGATAATCACACAACTATTCATATAGTTAGTAATCCAATTATTCATGAATGAACCAATCACATTTAGGTTAACTGCCACTTCGTTAGGGGTCTTACTCATTCCAAGAAGATCATTACCCCATATATAAAGACTAAAGAACAAACATATTTCCACTGAGCCACTTCCACCTTCAGCTTTTCTCTATATGTGTGGTGAGCTGAAAATATATATTATGTGTACTCTCCGGTTTGAGGGGGAGTGTTGGTAGTATTATATGTTACTTATTATCTTTGTAATAGCTAAATAGGTTCCTATTAGCAATGGTTTAGTTTATATTATGTTGTGTCCACCGTACATCATACCTTGATACAAGACTATATATATGACTCTATGTAGTTCTTTGTATTTGTTGTAAGAATTTCTCTTCTCAGGTATACATTTGGGTCTTTCCCAGGGTCTCCTGACCCTACATGCTTCTTTTCACTCTAGACCGGCCATGATCAATCTTCGTGGATAGCATGTAGCTCAAATACAATTGCCTATGTTGTCGCCTCTTTTAATGCCATACCTCACTAAAAGAGTTAAATAACGTTTTACAAAAACACATACATTATCTGTTTCTCCTATTTGGTTTCTATTAACATTATCGCAACTTTACTGCTCGCGACTTCACCTTTCCAACTGAATAACCACCATGTAAGTTTGGTTATTCATTCATAATATTTATAAACAACCTACTAAATATTGTGAATTATGCGTGTCTATGGAGAGAGAGTCGACTTGTTCATCTTTGTCTGTCTATTGCATATACTGATTATGCAAATATGTTAATCCAAGGCGGATACCACCAAGAAATGGGATAGAGTGCATGCACACATAGATTTACACTGTCACTTTAAAGAGGAATCTCACCTTTACAGGTAGACAATGAAGTTGTTGACCGTATATACTACAAACATGTTGAGATGTTGACACCCCTAACCCTATCCGACAGGTAAACAAGACCACAAGCGCGTGACGGTAGAAACCGAATCAACGAGTAGCTCCAAGGGAACAACGCGGCATCTAGTCATCGATCCGGCAAGTCGCTGAAGGTGACTTCTTTTCTGGGGAGACCAAATAGCATGCTATTAAGGAGGTGGTAAACAGCTCAGCGCAGCAGAACGAGGCATGTTTGAGGTGAGCAGAAAGGATGTTGTGGCGCGTGAGAGAAAGGTGTTGCACTTCCCCTCGTGTTTGACGGACTTGGGTTCATCGTTGCCTCAGACTACATAAATAATGAATAGTAAAATTCGTGACTAGTAATGTGAATACACACATGTCGCGAGCCAAATCTGTTATTTTCTAACAGGTAACCCATTGCAGGGACAAAGAGTAACTAAAACGCGTTGCAACGCTGGGAAAACCAAATTCAGGTTGCAACTTCTCATTGTATGTTATACTTCTCTTAAGTATCAGTTTGGTAGGATGTAGTGGGACTGTAAACTGAATAATTGAATAGACATCAAATTTACAAGTTGTCATCCGACTGCACCTAACCAAACAGGGCTTAGATGCCCTTTCCTTCAACTGAACGGTGGATTGCATTTATCCTGTTGTTGTCCTGTATAAACTACACGTAAGATTATACAAGTTGTCCTGATGTGCTTGTACCACCGCCACATCACCACCAAATCCCCATTAATACTCAGCTGACTTTCCGATGCTATAAGAAATTCGTATGTGGAGTCCAGGAAGTTGTTTTTCTTTCTTAAAGTAAACGAACACACGCATTCCGACTACGGTACATATACAGGATGGTGATGGGGAGATGGTCCATGGTTTCCTCCTGTTCCCACTGTAGTCAGAAAAAATCTCATGCGAAGGGATCACCATCAAAATCTCATAATCAATTATTAAATGTTTACGTTAGATTCAATTAATTTGAGTCAATCAATCATATATTCAAGATAAACCTACCCGGCATCGATGAGTACGGCGGCTCTGCCAGTGTTATTGCAGTGACGATGATGGGTGGGTGACGAAGTTAGATTTGGGTATTGTGGAATATCAACAAACAGAAACGTCGGTTTTTAAAGAGCACAACAGCTCGGCGTAAACAAACAAGCCTCCAAACATGCATGAAAACCAGGCAAATCGTCCAAAAAAGAAAGGAACGAGAATCTTACCAAGTATAATAAAAAGAAAACGCCAAGTTGGAAGCAATTCTAAGATTAAGCTCTTGTTCTACATGTGAATATTAGTCTAGGTACATAATATTTTTTTTAGTTCAAGATTCATTTTTTTTATATTAAAATTTAAAAACTATTTTACACCGAAATAGAAGACAAGTGGACAACAAGCTACGCCGCTAGTCCTTTTTGGATGACAAAATCAATCCCTTGAAACACTACATCCATACACTAAGGAGCCATAATATTACTATTCATAACTTTTTGGACCCTCTTTAAAGGTTCCATAACTTCTTGTGCTAAGAATCCAAAAGTATTAAATCCAAAAGGGATGGAGGCTTGTTAATTTTCAATACACGTTTTCTCATACTTGACCACTTTGGCTGAAGCAGCTTTAACCGCAACATGTCCCGCTTTAAAGGACCCACTCTTCAATACCACCAGCGGAGAAACTCTTGTCAAATCCACACACACATGTTTCCCTCTAACCCATCCAAAAATCAAAATATTAGTAGGTCTAAGTGTGGATCTCTCCGCTTGTGGATCATTTACAAATTTTACAGGAGTCTCTTTCTTAGCAGCAACACCTGCACGTCTAAGTACATCAAATAGAACGTATCTAATAAGATCATGCCTATATTTAAAACCTGAAAGCTCCCTGCAATGAACCACATATTTTCCAAAAGTGTCCAAGCACGTCTAACGACAAACTGGACATATCTCATTGACTGGAAATAAAAGAATCATGAGACGGTATCTGAGGATACTACGATACTCCACTGGTGACATGTGCATACCAAGTCCATCAATAGGAATAACAAGGAGAAAATCTTGAGCATGAGCAGCTTGAAGACACCCCAAAACTGCCTTCTATCTAACAATCATGTCAAACTTAACTTCCATGTCCTCGATTATTTTACTAAAAAGAGCACTCGTCAAAGCACTTTGGGCCTTTGGGGGGACGATGTATTTTCTAGCAATACAATTGAGATCGAAGTAGGGAATCATGACACAAAGATAATCTAGAGCATAATAAAAGTCAGAGTTCATACCGTGAATCTCGCTATCTTGCAAGATGTGATCTTGAAGCATCCATGATTGGGCCATAGATGCCGCAAAAGTGTACAGGGAACCCTCAACTGCTGAATAAAGTTCCAATCCACGAAGCTGAATGGGCAATGAAGCCACCCTCTATTGGAGGTCTCCAAAAAAGGGACCTCCACAAACTACAATGTTTAAAATAGACCCTTGTAAGCCTCTGTCAAACAATATTGTTGCCTCCTCCATGTACTTAGGTTGATAAGTCCTCAAGTCAAATAAAAGTTTTGCAATACCCATACACAATTGGAATAAAAGAAGCTCACTTTGGGGATCACCCAACTGAGGAAGAAGATGTATTGACCCCACAACCATAGAAGCCCTCTCGATATTCAAACCCTCAATAAAATTTCTATCTCTACTAACAACTCCTCCAAGAAACTTCACCCCTAACAAAAGTCTTCTAATGTCCACTAGGAACAACTCTTTGTGAAGCTTCCTACCATCACATGTAGGCAAGAAAAGCTCAGTTTTATGAATATTTAAAACCAGACCCAAATATGGTCCACACTAATGAATGATAACCAAAGCCTTGGCCACCTCCTCTGTGTCCCCAATGACTGTTCCATCGTCAAGATACCACGCAAGAAGAAGAACCTTGCAGTTATCCCTGATATGATGGATAAGTGGATGCAGTACAAGGGAAAAAAGAAGTGGGCACAAAGGATCACCTTGTTGCATGCCAGTGGCTGACTAGATATGTCCGTCCCCAAGGTATATCCTTGCTGCTTGGCCATTCAAGAAGTCCACGCACAAAGAAATAGATGAACACCTCGTTCTCACCTCACGTAGTAAGGAGGACCTATCAACCAGATTGAAGACATTAGAAAAATCCATTGTGAGCATGGATAGAGAACCATCACCATGCCACATGTTCAACACTCTATTAACACTATGCAAAATAGCCTCCGCCCCACCAGATACACTCACTCCAAACTAGAAGTCAATAAGATACTTGGCCATATCTTTACTCACTCATGCTATAGCATCTTTGGACACTAGGCACCTTCAAACAGTACTAATTGTGATAGGGCGTATGCCATTGTGTGGCTTAAGTAGTGGTGTAACCGGCACATAATCTATAAACTATTCCAAACACAAGGGACATCTCCCTCCCAACCATAAATTAACCATGAGGGTGATGGAATGTAGGAGGTCAGTGGTCACGATAGATCCCTCTTCACACATAGTATCAAAGATGTGTTGGGCCCTCAAACCGTCTCTACTACATGAAGTCCCTTTAGGAAAAGACTTGATACACCCAGAAATAGTGTCAACTTTTGCTACTATAGGAGCTTCAGAAAAAAGATAATCTGACAAGGAGGGAGGTGGCTTGTACGGGTGTTTCACCTCCAAAATGCTTATGACATCTTCATTGTATGGTGCCACGCCTGATGAAGACAACACTTTTATGGATGCTGTAAAATGACCATCTGCAACCTTGCGAAGACACTGCCTGATATTGGGGTTTACTTTTTTATCTTCTTCCTTAGAGTAGCCACCATAATGGTCCATAGCCTCAAGTCCGGGAGCATTCAACACCTTGTTCACTAGCTTAAAAATAACATCAACTTTCCCTACATAGAAAGTGAGCTAAGAATATGATGTTGTTGTAGAGACTTTCTATTTCCGGACCTGCTATCTCATATATTCTGAGGACGGAACACCTACAAAGTACAACATGGAAGAAGCAACAATCTCACCCAAGAAGATATGGATCCTGGCTCAACGATTACTTTGTAAGGAGATGTCTTCAATGCTTGAGAGAAAGCAAGTCGACAACTATGAGGAATGTTATTCACTATCATGATAGGTGCTCTAAAGACCCAATCAAGAAGCCCAACATCCAGCACCAGCCCCTTCATAGCAATAGATATCTTGAGGCTCTTTTGGAGAGGCTTTATGATGCCTACAATGCGGCTTTCAATCTCTCCTGTCTCATCGGTGACCCAGACAATACCATCATCATGATGGCAGACACGACTCATGGCTTGTATCTTCACACACTCCCCACATAGCTATTGATCAAGGACCCTCAAGGTCTCATCTATGACAAAAAATATGCCATAGTCCTTTTGAAGGGCTCCTCGTAATGTGGTGCAGCGCCCCTCACTAGAGAGGTGAGCTCTGTTGAGATAAGACACTATACATGTGAAGCCTTTTCTACCCTCTCTACCATCCAGGAAACAATGAAAGTTCTGAAAGGGACAATATAAGGTCCCTCTAATAGAATTCTCATTAGGATACAAGGATCACTGTTGACGGATGGATACATGATGCACACCAGCAGTGATAATTTATCCTTCTTTTAGATCATACATGTTGTTGCTCTTGTACTTTGAGCATGTTTGTTGGAACTCCGATGGAGTAGTTGTGGAAGTGACCAGACGAGCATCTTGAGAAGTGAAATGACAATGAATATTTTAGTTGGCAATTGTAAAGAAGTGAAACCACCTCTCTACTAAGAATTATGGTATGCAAAATACCAATGAATAGAAATGGAATTTAAAACATTGACTATATTCAAATTCATAAAAATGTACATCATATTTTTTCCAATAAGGGTGTACGTGATATATACAACAAAATATGGATCGTAAGATAGAGGGAAACTAAACTACATCAGTTTGGCTCCAAGAAATAACTTAAGGAACAAGTCCAAGATGAAAGGATGAACTCCTTATCCCTAATCTTAGGCTGGTCCAACATGCTCCTACTACGCACTCTGATCCTAAACCTGGGCGGTTGGGATCACCCAACAAGAGGAGAAATAAAGTATGTGTCAATTAAAGGAATAAGGACTATTATAAACCAAAATATTGCATGATAAATATTTACTATGCTAAGAGGGTCAAAAGTACGAGGCATGAAACAAATAAGAAATCTGCCATGATAAACAATAATAAGTTGCATGCATGAATAACATTATGACTAAAAAATAGTATAGGGACGAGAAACCTACCTAACCTCAACCAATAGGTGAGGGAGAGTAAAATATTCCCAAACACCTATATATATAAAAATGGGGAGAGTAATCACATTCCCTTGGGCAAAATAACACATGCTCAACTATGGGTGGTTGTACACATGTACATTACATTAGTTATTTAGTCAATAATTCATCATGCTGAGTAAATTAATTTGGAAGAGTGGAAATAAAAGCAATATAGTAGTGTGGTTCAAAACCAAGAAGTAATTGAAGTAAATGTGCCAAAAGAAGACAATAGAAAGATTCAAAGGCTAAGCATATGCCTCATTAGGAATATTAGGGTTAGATAAAAACATGCCAAACTTAGGGTTTATAATGCACATACACATACATGAATAGGATTGCACATACCTTAATGTAGAGTCCTAATTATTTCTTTCACCAACTTGGTTGTATCCAAGACCACTTTAACCTAGTTACAATGTATATGCATCCATTAGGGTTTCATATATCATAAAGTGTAAGAAAAACCCTAATTTTGGACTTTCTAAGAAATCCTTCGATTTAGGACTCAAAACCTAGACCATTCAATTAGTTAGATTCTCCTGATTAAGAAAACATATTTGATTACACAATTAAAATGAATCAATTATTTTAGGGCATTTTATATAGATAATTTGGTGTTTGTAATAAAAATCAGAACATGGTGGCAAAATAGGACTTGAAAACCCTAAAATTAGATTCCTTGTGAAAAATCCTATCCGATGATTATTTATTCATATTTTTCTAATAAAGCATCGATTTACTATGAATTATTGAAGAACTGACCAATGAAAATTCGAGATGAATCTGCGTGGGCTAAAAATTACGCGAAAAAGAAGAGAGAAGGGGGGCGGCCCACGTGACCTAGACCAATTACTGGTGGCCACATCACGGGTCAATGCCTGCCTGGTCTCGGTCAAGAGTGAAATAAGACAAAGCAAAAAGACAAATATTCCCTCACGGGGAATAACAAAGAAAAGAGAAGAAGGCAAGGGTATAAAAGAACTCGCATAGAGGAATCATCCCACAGCTCACGCCACTTCATGGTGTTGAGATGCAAGCAGTAGCTCACTCCGAAATTGGCCAAATGCATGAATTGTGACCAAAACCTAAATTGATAGCGGAGAAATGAAGGTAAGGAGATGACGAACCCACCTAGGTCTTTAATTACTATGTTGGTGTCGTCGAGGATCAAGGAGGAGCTACGCCAGGTCTGGACAAAGATCAAGATGGTGGTGTCTATGCAAGGGAGCTACTACCAAATTGAAGTGAGGAGACGATCACTTTGGTGTTGATGGAGGCGTGGGTGCTCACGTTTATTGGTGAGGTAATGGTCTGAGGTGAACTGAAGGTGGCAGTGAGATTGCTTTGAATTGGAGATTAGGTGTTTTGCATAATATGTGTTTCAGTACATGAGAAATCATTTGACTTAATCCACAGAGTGAGACAGACTCAAGGGAAAAGAAATCAAGTGAAATGATGGAGGATTGGCCGAGAAATCGATCGAGGAGCTAAGCCAGTAAAACTGCTATGGCTCACGCACTAACTGAGGAAGAAGACAACTTCCAGGCCGTCAGATTGTGAATCTAATGGTTGGAAACATGCATGCAAATGAAATAAATGGGAGTAACATGTGATGTTGATTGAAATAGAAACCATAGGTTAAATGTGATACATAAAATCAAAATCAATTCTAGGTCAAACTTTATTCAAACCTTTCAAAATCGATTTGGAGGGTCAACCATTAACTAATTGACCTCAAATTTAGATCATTGGATAATATTAATGTCTAGAATAATTCTATATAGTTATATTTTCATTTTATGCAAGATTTGACCCTTAACCAATATATTAGCTATTAATATATATATATATATATATATATAAATGCATGAAAAGGGTGGATTAATATAAAAAAAGGTTTTCTAATTAAATCTTTGGGTGAAAATTTGAGACAACATATATTATTTTCAAGTGCCATATCTCACCACAATATTCTCTTTTAATGTTATATTGCCACATAGGAGGAGAGAGAAAGGAAAAGAGGATTATTCTCTAATTAACTAACTCAATACCACATTATTTCTCATTTCTTGTTCCAAAAGCCATAAAAACTCTAAATTAATATAATCTACTAATTGTCTCTCATTAGTGGCCATTTTGCATTGTTAGACTCTAATTAAAACACAAATTGAGGCATTTGTGCATAAACCCATATGTTGGCATCAATATGAATCAAATTAATCCAAACCAAAAAATATTACTCAATTTCAAAATTGAGGACAAAAAGGATAGAAAAGATATAAAAAATTAGGAAAAGATAAAAAAGGATATGAAGGAGATAAAAAGCTTGAAACTAGGTTAAACTACAAGTAAAGCCAAGTTTCAGTATGTTACAACAATGAATAGATTGGTCGGAGGCTTCGAGGATCTTGGCAGATCAAGGTCAACATCAAAGATCATGGGCTAAAAGGTGAAGCTACTAAATACCATGAGGACCCTACCATCAATGCCAGATCGTATCCAAATCAAAACCGGCAAGGTCACAAGGGACGCTTGATAACCGATGGTGTTTAATCTGAAGTAGTCACGCAGTGAAGCAACACCATAGATATGGGTCACTCAAAGTCCTAGAAAATTGAAAAAAGGTGCAATGGTGGTTCACAACATGTGAATTTGGATTCAGATGTGCAACATCAGGTTGAAGTCGGACAAATAGGGCCCATTGATTCCTCCAAAAAATCCAAACTGATTCAGGCATAGTTTGGGATAGAATATGATCAAATGATTATGGTTTGTTCTTTTATACTATATAGATACAAATCTTGCCAAACTTAGTCTAGATTTAATCCCACATTGTTGGTGAAAATTGGACTAAAAGGATATATAGGATTTGATAATCTTTTTATCCAAACTAACTTGGCCTTACTTTTATCATGTTTACCAATCCTAGTCCGCATTTAGCTCCATCTTATATGTTGTTTGATTTTATATGCAACACTAAAAATGAGATCAATCTGATCTTGGTTTCAATTAGGTTGTCAAAGAATGTGATTAGAAATCACACTAATCCAACCTTATTGTCCAATTCCAATCCTAAAAATACTTCTAAATCTCAATCCCATCAAAAAATAGAGAAATAATATCTGATTTAAGTCTTGTCTAGCTAGGGAGGGTGAAGACCGTACTAGTCCAATATCAATCATAACATAGCCTACTAAAAAAGGGTTTGACAATGTGATACTTAATAGAAATTACTAATTAATATTCATCACTCTATAAATAGACAAAAAGTGTAAAGCATGTACATTGAGTACTTTTTGTAGGTGATTATGTATAGCTTTTAGAGAGAGAGGGAGAGATAGAGAAAGGAAGAGAGAGTGGGAGAGATTTATGTTGTTTATGCAATTATCTAAATTGAAAATGACAAGATCAAGCAATAGGATACAAAGTTCATTAACATGCATAGACTAAAATTGATATGTTGAAAAGGATACTTAACTATACAAGCACACAATGAAGTATTTTTTGTATATACTAGCTACTTTTAAAAATGAGATGTTGACACCCCTGACCCTACCAACAGGTTAACAAAATCACAAGCAACAATAAGAACCTTATGTATCGGGGCTACAGATATAGTTTTTAGGGGTATTTTTTCATATGACCTCATGCATATGATCTAGGACGTCTTTAGTTATACAAAAAGATGGCAGTCTCTTTGCTCTCAGATCGATGAGTGGTTGGAAAAAAAAAATATAAACACAACTCACCAAGATATGCATGGTTACTTCACTAACACGATTTGTTGTGCATGACATGTAATCATATTGCAATATTGTAGATTCATCTCTCTCCAATGATGCACATGATGAATAATTAAATTCTAATGTTGGTTATTACTTTCTAGTAGATGTTTTAGTTATCTCCTCTCCTCCTCGCCCATCATGTTGTTCATCCTCCCACAACATTAATCTTCGGTACTTGTCATCCTCTCCTCTGTCGTTCGTCTCCAAGATCTTCACAATGATGGAATAATAAAAAATCCTTGTGCTCCACTTTGATGATTAGAAAGCTAAATGTGAAGCAGAACATGTGAAGAGGGATCCTTTGAAGGATCGGCTATAACTGAGCATAAAAGAAAATATGTTCTTGTGACAAAGAACCTTATCGAGGTAGATTAGTGAGTATTAAATGTTGTTAATTATTTTTATTTAGGTTATATAAGTGTGAAATATTTTTAATGAACCTCTTCTATAGGCTATGCAGTAACAATCTCAGACAACTAGAATGGAACAACTGGCACTATCACAATATTATAGAGTATATATCCACTTTTAAATTTGGAGGGAGCTTAAGAGCATTAGAGGTAGAGCAAAAAAACTTTTCTTTCAACTGGACATTATGATGTGCTTCCTTCGTGCTCTCAATTTTCATTTTCTTAGCACCATCATTTCTCTATGAATCTATTAGTTTTTCTATTTTCTTGCACTGGCTTAGCTATATTGATGCACTAGGTTTTCATTTGTTTGCACCATCTTTCCTATACTGATGCACTACGTCCCCCATTTATTTTTACAATCTTTCCCATATTCATGCACTGGGTTACCATTTGATTGAAAAATAATTCCTCGAATTGATGATGTTAGAAGGTGTTAGTCATGCATTAAAAAAAACAAAATAAGTAACTGTTGGATAAATTGGATATTATGATAAATCCCTTTGTTTCGATGATGACAAACATTTCATTCTTATTAATCTAACAAGCTACTTAAGTGTGCAGGAACAAGGTGATGACAAAGTTCTAGGGAATTCATACGCTTGAATATTTGTAAATGTCATGCAATGTAATCATTTGTAAACTTGTACAAATATATAATGTACAAGTACTTAGACTTCATGTAAATCAAGCGTTAAATCTCCCTAGCTAAACACCACACTTAGTTAGGTCATCTCCTTCTAATAGATCACATAATGCACACTCATGCACATACTTAGTATCTTAATTGAAAGATTGAAAACAGAGTCAATCTCGGTCGACCACACTCCTCGACCGAGACACTCTCGGTCGACAAACTTCTCGACCGAGATTGACCAAAAGTAGCCGTTAGACACAGCAGTTGACAGTTGCAAATAAACGTTAATCCAGAGAGCCTGTCGGTCGACAAATCCTCGACCGACTGGGCATCTCGGTCGACAAGTCCTCGACCGAGATGGTCTCTGACAGCAACTGCAGAATTAATTAACTAGCCGTTGCTAATGCGCCTAACTTATTCCTAACGGCTAGTTAAGCACTAGGAACCCCCTAGAAGTTGTCTAGAACGTCCTTAAGCATACTTAGGCCATTCCTATAAATAGGACAAGCCATAGGACACTAGAACCAACTTGTTACACTTGAGAATACACTTGAGCATACTTGAGCAATCTTTTACAAGCAAATTTGAGCACTGTGATCATTGGCCTACATTCTCCTTAGCTCAATCTCGTGTCCTATAGGCTAGATTCTCCTACCCACAGCAATCACAAGTTCACATACTTGGCTAGGAGATCTTACGCTTGATCTAGGCATATCAAGCCTTGGGCTTAAAGGATAAGTTGTAATTTCTGTTTTACTTTCTTGTTCCTGTTTATCTTTTGTACTCTCCTTGCTACTCCTAGGGTTGGAGGCTGCGGATTGGAGAGGGTTGACTTCTCAGGTGGAGAAGGGGACTTCAAGCTACTTCAAGAAGGCTATCGCAAGGGAAGCTACTTCAGAAGGCTGGTGCAACGGGAGTTGGTGCATCTACTTCAAGGGAAGGCTGCTTCAAGGTTGGCGATTACTTCTATGTGAAGGATGCTTGAAGGGTTTAGGAAAAGAGATTGTATTTTATGTAAATTCCTTGAAGAGGTAATAAAATAAATTTCTTTTCAAATCCCGGTTGGGTAAGCAACCGGGTAGTGGACTGACGGCTATAGTATTTGCTATAGTTGGAACCACTCTAAACCTTGTGTCTCCTTGTCCAATATTTTCTTTGTGATTGTTTAAGTGCAATAATTGTAAAATTACTATAAAACTCTATTCACCCCCCCCCTCTAGAGGTTTTCAATTGGTATCAGAGCAGGCTTCAAGGAGCCCTAACAAGGTCTTGAAGAGATAAAGGGAGGAGGTGACTACAATCACAAGAAAAAGAGCATGGACCAATGTGCGACAAGTTGCAATTGGTGCTTAGGAACAAAGCACTCTACTTCTAGATGTCCATGGAGGTCAAAAGATACACATAAAGAATGTTTCGTTGCTACAATAAGTGAGGAAGAAGAAGAAGATGTAAGCTTACTTGATTTACCTAAAGAAGAGTTAGTTACTATTATTGAAGAAACACATAATAAATATGTTGAATACAAAAAGAAATTAAAGAAATCAAATAAAGAAAATGATGATCTAAATGCTAGACTTCTTGAGCTTACATCCGAAAATGACGATTTATATGCTAAATTGAATACTCTTGGTTTTGAAAAAGACAGCATTATGTCTGATAATCGTACCTTGAAATCATCTCTAAGTAACAGTGAAGTGAAGATCTTTACTCTAGAAACAAACTATGATCTTCTATGTCAAGAAAAAGCTGAATTGCTTACAAAATTAAATGATATTAAAAAACAATCTATATTGTGCACCCATGTAGATTATGACAATATAGTGAAAGAAAGAAATATGTTATCATCCAATCTAGACCAAGCAAAATTAGATATCAAGAAAAGAATGGATGAGATCGTTAAGTTGCAACAAGAAGTTAGTAAGTTAAGCAACAATGGAATCCTTAATAGAATACTAGAAAATTCCTATCATCAAATAGGGAGAAGAGGACTAGGTTATAAGCCTAATGAGAAATCCCATCAACAACCTAGAAGAACACAAGCGAGTCAATCTGCTCATATACCTAGAGGCACAAAAATGTATATACCCAAGAATAACCTAGATCAAAACCATAGAAAAAGGCTTGAGGTTGATTCAATTTGTTGTCATTATTGCTCACGCCTTGGACATTATTCTTTTTCATGCCCATACAAGAAAAAGAATGTCGAGATGGTATGGGTTCCAAAACCCCCAAATTAAATAGGTTCGACTAAGTTGAGATATGACCAAAGATCTTAATTTGTATATCCTTATGTCTATCTCAACTTAACATTTAGGGTTAACAAAATCGAAAATTAAAAAGATTTAATAGCACCTTGATACACATATGTTCATCTCAAGCTGATCTTTGAAATAATTGAATAAGATACAGCCTATATTGCACTTGAAATATATTTCTGAAACAGTTTCCAGAAACTTGATCGGTCGAGAAGTTGTCGACCGAATCATCCTCGGTCGAGCAACTGTCGACCGAGCATATCATTGTTCTCAGACTGCTGTAAATCTTTACATTGTATGTGAAAATTATTCTTGAAAGATTATATGGAATAAATATTAACTGATCATGCTTACATTTCTATTTAATCATGCTTTTATTGCACATTTCTTTTTCAGAAATACTTGCAATGAATAAAATGCTTCAAATAAATTTTTGTGTGCTTTTATATTAAGCATCACATATTTTAGTCTATCCAAAGTAATCTTAAATTCATGAATGGATATTATTCTTGAATATGCTTCATCATATTTGATGTCCTTATTTATCTCTCATTATTTGTACACTTTAATGAGTCTCAAATTGATATTTGCAAAGCTATATGCAGAACTCATACTTAACATATGAATGTTCATAATGGAAACCTGCAGAATATGCCTCTTGGTTAAAATAAAATTTGACCAAGGGGCGCCATGGTGGTAATCAAGGGCGACCTAAAATAAACTTTGATAAAAATTGTTCATTTGAACATTATTTTATTGAACTTAATCTGAGCATATTTTTAAATCAAAACGTCAAATCATTTGTGGTAATTAGAAGCCTTAAATATTATTACTCCCTTGGAATATACATATGCTCTACAAAAATGTTCTATGTTTGGCATATGAGACTTCTTCAAAATATGAATTATAAGTTCATTATTGTAGAGCATAACAAATAAGGGAATAATAATTAAAACAGGCAACTATTACAATTAAAATTAAATTTTCAAATAACAAATCAGTTCTCCAGAAACATTCTCGGTCGAGCAACTAGTCGACCGAGAACATTGTCGGTCGAGCAATTGTCGACCGACTGGGTTTCTGTTTTTCCAGATTGACATAAATTGTGAAATCTTGGACATGTTATATATTTGCTCAGTATTCAAACTTTCATTTGAGATATCTATTGAAGGGGGAGCAAAGCATAAGAAAAAGGGGGAGATCATCAAAACTTTGATCATTTGATTAAAGAAGCGTACAAAAACTTTGTAATCACTATGTGTAGCTGAATATTTTCAAGAAATTTATGAAAATGGTATCTTGTACTTGAAGGAACTTTCTATCCAAAATGGGGCTTAACCATCCTTTGCTTTTGGATGGAGACATTTTTAGGTACTCTAAGCTTAGACGATTCTCATTTAATCTAGGTCTTAACATCCTTTGATATATAAGAAATCCATATACATTCATCCTATGCTGAAGGGAATCTCATATCATTTCAAGGCTTAACATCCTTGCGAATAATTGAGAAACCAATTGTGGATAAATTAGATAAAAATCCATGTTCCTAATAGGATATCTAATTAAGGGGGAGCATTATATTAAGGGGGAAAAGAAAAATAAAATATTCAACTTGGATATCTTTTTTGAAATGACAAAGGGGGAGAAAGAATATAAAAGTATATATAAAGGAGTTTCATCACATCTTGGCCAGCACTCACTTGAAAAACATAAATGGCTACAAAAGGTAAATTTTCAGGTATGAAACTCACATGCTTTATATTTCCTTATTTCATATTTAGGAAATGTTTGTCATCTTCAAAAAGGGGGAGATTGTTGGATAAATTGGATATTATGATAAATCCCTTTGTTTCGATGATGACAAACATTTCATTCTTATTAATCTAACAAGCTACTTAAGTGTGCAGGAACAAGGTGATGACAAAGTTCTAGGGAATTCATACGCTTGAATATTTGTAAATGTCATGCAATGTAATCATTTGTAAACTTGTACAAATATATAATGTACAAGTACTTAGACTTCATGTAAATCAAGCGTTAAATCTCCCTAGCTAAACACCACACTTAGTTAGGTCATCTCCTTCTAATAGATCACATAATGCACACTCATGCACATACTTAGTATCTTAATTGAAAGATTGAAAACAGAGTCAATCTCGGTCGACCACACTCCTCGACCGAGACACTCTCGGTCGACAAACTTCTCGACCGAGATTGACCAAAAGTAGCCGTTAGACACAGCAGTTGACAGTTGCAAATAAACGTTAATCCAGAGAGCCTGTCGGTCGACAAATCCTCGACCGACTGGGCATCTCGGTCGACAAGTCCTCGACCGAGATGGTCTCTGACAGCAACTGCAGAATTAATTAACTAGCCGTTGCTAATGCGCCTAACTTATTCCTAACGGCTAGTTAAGCACTAGGAACCCCCTAGAAGTTGTCTAGAACGTCCTTAAGCATACTTAGGCCATTCCTATAAATAGGACAAGCCATAGGACACTAGAACCAACTTGTTACACTTGAGAATACACTTGAGCATACTTGAGCAATCTTTTACAAGCAAATTTGAGCACTGTGATCATTGGCCTACATTCTCCTTAGCTCAATCTCGTGTCCTATAGGCTAGATTCTCCTACCCACAGCAATCACAAGTTCACATACTTGGCTAGGAGATCTTACGCTTGATCTAGGCATATCAAGCCTTGGGCTTAAAGGATAAGTTGTAATTTCTGTTTTACTTTCTTGTTCCTGTTTATCTTTTGTACTCTCCTTGCTACTCCTAGGGTTGGAGGCTGCGGATTGGAGAGGGTTGACTTCTCAGGTGGAGAAGGGGACTTCAAGCTACTTCAAGAAGGCTATCGCAAGGGAAGCTACTTCAGAAGGCTGGTGCAACGGGAGTTGGTGCATCTACTTCAAGGGAAGGCTGCTTCAAGGTTGGCGATTACTTCTATGTGAAGGCTGCTTGAAGGGTTTAGGAAAAGAGATTGTATTTTATGTAAATTCCTTGAAGAGGTAATAAAATAAATTTCTTTTCAAATCCCGATTGGGTAAGCAACCGGGTAGTGGACTGACGGCTATAGTATTTGCTATAGTTGGAACCACTCTAAACCTTGTGTCTCCTTGTCCAATATTTTCTTTGTGATTGTTTAAGTGCAATAATTGTAAAATTACTATAAAACTCTATTCACCCCCCCTCTAGAGGTTTTCAGTAACATTATCAGTGATGTGTATTATCTGAATGCTTACTCCAACTTTGACCATATAAAATATAATTACATAAGTGCTCAAATTTCCAAAATTTATCTTTACATGTCATAACATTTTTAGTTTATGTAAGCTTCCTTATATTTTTTGCATTATATGTTTCCCATGAAAAATGGAAATCAATATCCCTTTTTTGTGATGGCTTCCTCCATACATTTTGAAACGACCGACACCAAACTGACAATCAAATTAAACGAATGCGGAAGCGATTAGCAGCGAAATTATCAAAAATTACTAAAAATTTAAAACTTTTGTAAAGAGATCTTTGAAAGATAAAAACTCTCTCGTAAACAACATGATAGGTCATTTACAAACTGATCCATTGATACATCTCTGTAATAAACACATCTCGAGCAATACAACAAAACCCACCTTGTTAACTGTACAAGGTAAGATGCAAAATCTCGAGGCATCATGCCAAAATCCTCATACCTACTGACTCCTAGGACCTGAGAGTATAGAGACGACATAAGACATGCTATCTATAAGACTAGACAGTCAGTATCTCCACCTGAGATTCACTGCTGCCCCTGATGTTGTTTTTGCTATTGTTGCTCATACTAAATGGATTCCTTCGTCCTTGGCGTCTTCCTAAAAAGTAGAAACCTACGGGAGTGAGACAATTTAAATAATTGTCCCAGCGAGAGTTATAACTCTCCACCAGAAGCTTTGTTATAGCATATAAGGAATAACAGAAGAAAAGTAACTGAAAATATCAACAACAGGTTTGGTAATAAGTAAAACAACATTTACTTAAGCAATCACTTCATTAAAGCATATGTAGAACATGTATTCTAGAAACTTGAACAGACTATTAAAGTCAACAATGTAACATCAATCATTGTTTCTCGTAGTACAACCTAAGCAGTTATACTATACGGCTGATTATATTTTTCAAACATCATTATGCCCTGCAGAGATGAGGTATACCGCTCATACTCCAACTGACCATTTATAAAAATCGCGTCGGTACCATACATAGGTCATCAAAAGAGCCGGATTCTTATGACCTCATCTTCCTCAGTCAGTAAGAGGATTTACTTGTAGGACATCTTGTGTCTCTACTGTAGTAGCTATCCAGGGTATTCTGGAAACTTCACTATAGAGTTACAGTGGAGTTCTGAACTCTCATCATCATCGAAAGATTTCTTGTTTATCTCTCATCGATGCGGTATTAGTAATTTCTTCGGGAGATTTGTGGTACATCACCCGGTATGAATATATAGTGAAGGGTTGAAAGATTAAAGTACATCTACATCAATTCCTACACTAGGACGTAAGGATATTCGCGTCCATATACCCCCATATACTCAAAAGTATATGCTCCAGGAGTTCCCTTAGGAAAACCTGTTTCACCATCATTTGGTATCTGACAATGATGGATCTATGGTCAGGGATCTACATGATATGATTATACTTGATTAGTTAGGTACATTCTAGCATTCTTTTAGCATCAAGCATGTTTCCAAGCATTAATCATTAGAACAACAACTATAAAAGTAGAATACTAAATGTATCAAGTCTAACTCACAACAATTATCAATTGGATATCATTTCTTAACCATTTCATTACTATGATTCAAGAATAGGGTATTCAAACCCTTAATTCATCATAAGTCATCTTATTAGCATGGCCTTGATGTTACTCATGGCTCTCACAGCCTATCAATCTTATATGATGTCACTTAACTAGGAAACATGGTATATCACTATTCACAAAGCCAATAACATGCTTCCAATGAATATGATATCATAACCTTTACCTGGATATAATCATCCTTTTATAAGAACCTGCATAGTTAATTCAATTGACAGCAATAAACATTTCATTTCCAGATCAGCAATTTATAAAGTAGAATTAACCTTTCAATTCAGGAATAGTACCTTCATGCTTACACTAAGGCTAGGTTCCCTTATTTACATCAATTAGGGTTATTCAATCCCTTTCTTTATGATTAGGAATAATGATTCCTCATCTCATACTTTAATCATGAATATTCATGCTTAAAAGCATAAGTAGAGTTAGGGTTTACCCCACTCAATTAAGGTTATTGAATCCCTGTGTCTTATAAGGCATAAGAATTCGTATATTGTAATTTGTTCACAGGGTTTCATACATGAAAGCATAACCCAGGACTAGGGTTAACATACCCCATCCTTCATTAGTTAGGGTTTGTATTCTTTTACTTCAACATAGGGTTATAGAACCTCTTAGCTCTCGAGGCATAAAGATTTCTCATATTACAACTTGTAATTAGGGTTTCATACTCAAAGGCATAACCCTGAATTACTCCATTTATCAGATCACCCTAAATTAGGGTTTACTATTCACGTTACATGTTATTACCCTAGAATTAGGGTTTACTATTCACTTCATAGTGAATTGAGCTCATAGCATCATTATATATGAAAATTATCATCATTGATGCCCTCAAATTAGGTTAAGATTCATTAATCATTATAATTAGGATTTCCATGATCTTACCTTGATGGATCATACCCTAATCATGTACATTCTTACATATTGAAAGTATGCTACTTGATTCTCATTCATATTAGGAGCTTTCTCTCTCTTCTTACTACTAGATGATGTTTAAATCACTCTAGGTTAGATTAGGTCAAGTCATCTTTGATTAACATAGATTAAGTCAACCCATTATAATCATTAGGGTTTGCTTGATCAAGGGTTGTTATCTTCTTGAACCCTTCACGGGTACCTTGGTAATCTTCTTTAATAATCATAACATGGGTCAATCTACTAATCACTTAACCCCTGAATGTCTTTAGGTATCATTAGAGTTTAGATTAAACAACCATTGAACCATCTAAGCCTTCAAGGCATTAAGCATAAAATGATTCAGGAACATGGTTATTCAAACCCTCAGATTATCATAACACTTTCTACCAAGTGACATATAAGCATAAAGTCATCTAACAACATGACCTTGATTGAAGCAATGTATATACTTTTCACATATCATTACTCTAAAAGCTTATAATTGTTTTCAAGGAATATGACATCATAACTCATACCTGGCTATGATCACCTCATAATATCAACATGTATGACTTATACAAATAAGGACATGCATATATATAACAATGTTAGCATAATACCAACACTTTTCAATTTCTATATAGGACACCACGGCCGTGCCACCTTGCACGGTCGTGCAAAGTAAGGCTACCACGGCCGTGCTCCCTTGCACGGTCGTGCAAGCTAAGGATACCACGACCGTGCTCCCTTGCACGGTCGTGCTATAGGAGATCATTACATGACTCATATTTATATATGTATATATATGTATTCTTATTTCTCATTCTTTCAAATTGATTAGGTCACATCAACCCTTCAATCAAGTACATACTACCATGGTTTACATAGTGTATCAAGCTATTAACCCTATAAACAATTAAGAATTCTCCCTTTAATTGGTTCTTAATCACTTAGGTATTATTAGGGTTTCAAACTTCACACCTTCATTTATTATCATTACTAATCATTATTGGTTCAATAGAACATTCATCACCTTAATTCTCAAAGATTCAATCACATTGGACCTCCACTTCATAAGGTATCCAACTGAATTAGGGTTTCCAATGTTGATTCCTTCAATCATTGAATTCATGGAACCAATCATCAATTGGACCTATACTCATACCTTAATTGAGTTTAATAGGTCAACCTTCAACTGATTTGTCCCTCACTTGACCCTCAATTGACCATCAATTAGGGTTTAACTCAATCAAATTAGGGTTTGGAATCAATAACCCTTCAACATATTTCAATGTGGGTTTAATTGATTTGAACCTATTGAACCATCATTCAATTGGGACATGACCTGACCCCAAACGGTCTTGAGGTCGTTTGGATGACCTCCAAACGGTCTTGAGACCGTTTTCTCATCATATCACTCAAATCCAAGCCATCCAATTAAGGTTTGGATCATTGGATTGATCACCAAATCAGCATTGCATAGTATATCAACTTGGTACCTTTAGACCTTCAAACACCTAACCATACTCAACCCTAGACCTCAAAACGGTCTTGGGTGACCACGAAACGGTCTTGAGACCATTTTGATGAGCTCCAAATGGTCTTGAGATCGTTTGGCCCATCAATCCTTTGGATTCTAGTGAAAAATCATCAAGGATTGGTCTATCGAGTTGATCAACAATTCAGCACTTAATTGCAATATGATTGGTACCTTTGGACCTTCAATTGATCAACTATACTTGACCCCAGACCTCCAAACGATCTTGGGGTGACCCCCAAACGGTCTTGAGACCGTTTGGGCCAATCAACCCCAAACAATCAATGCAATTCAATGCAAATCCAATACTTAGCCGATTAGGGTTCACACCACATCTTTGGATCTTCAAAAACCTATCCATACTTGACCCTAGACCTTAAAACGGTCTTGGGTGACCCTCAAACGGTCTTGAGACCGTTTGGATGATCCCCCAAACGGTCTTGAGACTGTTTGGGCAAGAAAACCCAAAAAGTCAAATCAATCAAGTTGAAAGTCAGCACTTAATCCAATTAGGGTTTACATAATTAATTAGCCTTCAACTCACGATTCCTTTGGAGTTAATCCCTCAGATTTGGAGGGTTATTAAAAAACATGATTATGAACAGGAATCCCAAACGGTCAATGCTTGGTCAACTCACTCAAACGGTTTGAAACCGTTTTCCCAAAAA
Organism: Alisma plantago-aquatica; assembly: GCA_963693085.1. NCBI lineage: Eukaryota > Viridiplantae > Streptophyta > Magnoliopsida > Alismatales > Alismataceae > Alisma > Alisma plantago-aquatica. The sequence continues at coordinate 162,351,772 of OY856411.1, forward strand.
GTTCAAGTTAATCAGATTGGAAAATCAGCACTTAATCCAATTAGGTTACCTAATTGTTTAGCCTTTAACTCATGATTCCTTGGGAGTTAACCTATAAAATTTGGTGGGTTATTAGACCACATAATTAGGAACAGTAATCCCAAATGGTCCATGCTTGGGAAACGCACTCAAACGGTTGGAGACCGTTTGCCCAAGAAGTTCAAGTTAAACAGATTGAAAATCAGCATTTAATTCAATTTGATTTGCCTAATTGATTGGCCTTTAACCTACGATTCCTTTGGAGTTAACCCATGAAATTTGGTGGTTCATTATCCTACATAATTATGAACAGAAATCCCAAACGGTCCATGCTTGGTCAACGCCCTCAAACGGTCTTGGAGACCGTTTTCTCCAACCGACCTTGTGAAACCGTTTGCCCCTCAAACGGTTTTGCAAAACCCCCAAACGGTTTTGCAAACCGTTTGGCCAAGGGTGCAAGACCGTTTGCTAAAGTGACATAGGTATTCACGCCCCCCTTATTCTACCTCCAGATCCAGGTCTGTTCCTCATGGTTTTAGAGCAAGAAAGCAAGGAAGGATGGGGGAAAGAAGAACAAGCTACTTTTGCAAGTACAAAGATATGCATAAGAAAGCAAAAGGTTTAGAGTTATAAAACCCGCCTTAAGGTCGTTCCTTGAGCTCCAAGCTTCCAAGCTTCAAGTCTTTAATGGTTTCTTGAGCTCCACAGGTCGGACAAGGGTGTTTCTCCAAGGAAAGGTTGGGAAAAGATGGCTAGAAAGAAGAAACAAGTAAGGAAGACCATAAAACCAACCTTGCACCATGAATTCCTCCGTGAATTCGAGCAGGATGATGATCAAAGCTTACCTAGAACTGCTTGTCCGTCCTCCTCTGCTCCATAGCTCTGTCCTAAGTTGGTCTAAGCAAGGGGATAAGAAGGGAAGTGAAGGAAACGATCCTTGCTAAGTGGGAAAAGGTGTATATATATTTTGGGTGAATTTCCAACATAAGGACAACTTGTTTCTCCATTTCTCATCTAGGTCCTTCCCTTCTTCTAAGCCATGTTTCCCCCTTACATACTTAAGAAAAACTCATCTTAAACCCAAGGTCTAAAGGTGAAGAAAGCCAACTTTTTACTAAGTTGCACATATAGAAGGGTTATTAGGCTTGTAACTTGGTTATTTAGTTACAAGGGTTATCCTTCTTATTTGTTTATTCAAATGAAGCGCCCCCTTTATCATTTTTACTCTAATTGATGCCAAGAGTCATAAAAGATATTCTAGAAGGTATATTTTACATGTTGCTCCCCATGTTTTGGGTAAATTGCACTTTATACTAAAACTAGGGTTTAAAGCACAAGGATGGCTCCACAAACTACCTTTTGGTGCCCAAGCTTGGAGAATCCATAATACTTCATCAAATTCATTCTTATGATGTATTATCATCAGAGGAACATCTAAACATGTGCAGTTTGCAAGTTAACCCCTTTAATTGGGTAATTTTCACATAAGTCCACTTTTAACAAAACAATATTACAATATTGTTTAAAAGGACAGAAAGGGAAATATATATTCCTCAGGAGATTTAATTACATTATCAACAAATAACCACAAGCATTTAATCACATGATTAAGAAAAACACCTGGGGTTAGTTCATAACCCAGTTCAGGGATGTTACACATTTGGTGTTGGTTACCATGAGCTTGGGAAATTTTTGTGATGGTTTTGATGATGCTATACCTGGGGGTTTCCTAGAAGTATACTTCCTAGAGCGATCGGTGTCGGGAAGTCAAGTGACACTGGGAAGTTCTTGTCCTACATGCCTTGCTCAATTATGGAAAGTACAGAGTGTTGTACTACTGATGAGGGAACACTAGGATGGGGGAGTCTTCAACAATTTTTTTTCTTCTAATGGCCCTAACTATCATATATCAGGGAGTTTAGGTTGATGGAGATATCCTTTCATTTAAGGGTTGACCACAATCTATTGAGGGAGTACATCATTTAGAGGCTAGGATTTGTATAAAATTCTCTTTTGAGATCAAGTTTTGGATGTACATAAATATGTATATAATTAAAATGCACTAGCTTTTATATTTCCTTCTTTGGTTAGGATCAACTCAACATCATTTGACTAACCAAATAGACAATCTATTTTGTTACATCTAACATGTTTTTTTAGTAAATCAACATTTTCCCATTAGTACATTTAACCGATTTTAGTTGATCTACATAACTAGCCTTTTGTGTCCACAACTATCCACCAATTGTTAAAACAACTAACTAGATTCATTGACACTATTTTATAGCATTTAATAAAAATAATTAACTAGCTTTCTTTTCCAAAAAGAACTAGTTTTTTGTTGTTACAACTAACCATCATTTGATTATATTAATCATCGACATGTGACCGCAATAATAACTAACATTCAAAGGAGTGAAGAACTATCTTTTGTTCAACCAACAAAAAGTTCAAAAAAGCTAACAACCAACACTCATGGGAAACTATTTGATAATATAAACCATTAATTCCACGATTGGGAGTACCTATAGTGCATCTAGTTCCAATAGTACAACATATTTAGTTGTATATGTGTCTCCTCATTGACTATGCTACTCAAGTGTCGTCAGTACTGAGTTCAAACTGTACCCAAGTCAAGGTAAATACTCAAGTTCATGGAAATGATGTTTGAAACCCTACTGGAGGATTATCAAACATCCTTCTATCTTTATATAATATAGCTCCCATCGATGCTCGCCCCACACTTATTTGGTTTCTCATCACACATTGTGTGCTTTGTTTCCATCGCCATTGCAATTGTTTGTCTTTTTTGTGCTTCATCTTCTCTTCTTTCCCTTTACCATCCATCACTTTCTGTATCCATCGACCCCCACTGACAAGAATAATGGCACTAACGAGGAGCAAATGAAGTAGAAAGGTTGTTCTAGATAGAGATCAAGCAGGCCTTCAATGCTAGTATATATTTTTATCATAATGTCTGATCCTTTTAGATGGTATAACCTTAGCCTTCCTCCATAGGATGGGTTGCTTGTCGGACTTGCATGAAATCCCTATGTGAGAAGGGGAACTAGTATATATACATTCAATGTTTGTTAAGTAGAATGCATGAGAAAAACTAGCACATATTTTCATATATGATATTATGTTCGATGAGGGATACATATAACTCCTAAGGAAGTAGATGATCTCATTGGAGGAAAATAACCGGATTGAAGACAACATCATTGATGTATTTGTCTACTTTATCAACAAGAGGAAGACACAACATAGTCACAACAACATGAAAAGTCTTTGCCTTCTGCTCAACATTCCAATGAGTTGCATAGCATGCACCAAGTTGTTTTTTACTATGCACCAACTTTCCTCTCTAGGACTTGACAAAATGTTTATATGTTCTAGTTTTGCTACAATTCTATTCAAGCAACCATCTTACTATGTATAAGGATCCCATTTGTTGTTGACCAGGGTTGAATAACTCTTCATTTTTATATGCAGTAGAACACCCAAATCAACTTGAACAATCTTGTGAGTCCTTATGAAGGATGGAACTATATTAGTTCCATTTTTCAAATTGATTATGTTACACCATTTCTTCATTTTCAACACTACAAGTGTGATTACATAAGATTGAAATAATATTTTTCATTGACATAATATTTATTAACAATTCTCTAGCCATGTAATTCCATTTTGCATTGCATGTAAATTTCTGATATTTTTTTAATATGTCTATAGTTTGGTTTACTTTCATGCTTTTTATGCTTAATAATTAGGTCTTGATGTGATTATGAGAATTTTGACAAAATTTTGCCAAAAGAAATAATTGTCAAAAAAGGTGTTTGACTTAATCTCTATGATATTGAATTGAATTTTTTACTTTTGACAAGTGCATCCACAATATCATGTGTTTACTATCTAAGTTCATGATTTGTCTCTATACATGCTGCTCTTTTAGAAAGTTGAATTCTTTATTAAATTACAATCGTGGCAAGCCATAATCTTTATAGGGTCTTACTCAAAGCTTCTAAAAAGTGTGGTTTACACTATTTTATATCTCTTAATGGATTTGTCATTGTTTGATAAAGAATCTTGAATCAATTTGCATGCATGACACCTTATGTGGAAATCCATACTACTTGACCCCACTCTTTATCCACCTTCTATCATTTTTATCCCTTCAACTCATGAAAATATGCCAAAAACCAAAAAGAAAGAGTAAGGCTTGGACACCCTCTAAAAGCATTGGGTATTCAATCTTTCTCCCCCTATGTTTCCTTCTTCCACAAAGGAAAAGAAAGAAAAAATGAGAAATGAAAATAAAGGTTCTCCTATGTAATGGCACCAAAAGAAAAGAAAAGAAAAGAAAAGAAAACTGCTCCTATGAAATAGAACCTCAAAAACTTCTTCCACAACCTCCTTCTTCTATTTGCGTTCCTGTAGTAGTATGCCCTTATACACATCTGATTGGGATAAATAGGAAAGATTGATACATAAATATACAAAATTCCTAACTGCTTTAGTTGATCCTAGTATGAAACTGCTTTACCCATAGCTTTATGAACCTCATTGCTTGAATGAGTGTTTGATGTCCTATATGGGAAGTTCATGGGTTTTGTGCTTTTATTGCATTAGGATTATGGAAGTGGAGAGTGAAAGAAGTGGGATATATGTATAAACTCATGTGTGACCTAATATAGTTTATCGAACATTTTCGTATGATGCATTTGTTGTTTCTAATTGATTTACACTAAAAAAGAGATTTACTTAGAGGAAATTTTAGGACAAGTAAGTTTTAATCTTGGGGTGGTGATGAATCCCTAGTTTTGGTATTTATCTTGTGGCTTTTGGCTCATTTATCAGTCTAAGATACATAAAATGCATGCAATATCCACAATAAATTATGTTTTATGTCAAATGTGTGTATGGATGTTTTTTTCTTATCTTATCAGTATTTGAACATTAGTTGATGGATGGGATAGAAGGAGATAGATCCAAGGACTTTTGAGGCTTGAAGAAGCCGCATTCCATACGACCATGACTATTATGGAAAGCCTTTGATTCCTCCAAATCTGTGTGAAAACCACCCATTTTTACATGACTATCCTTCCCTATAAATGTTGTTCTATAGTCAAACCATAAGTCCCATTACACCTGAAGTTTTCATGCTATCTATGACCACCACGGTCATTCCATCCAAAATAATTATCCTACCTATCCCTCACCATGACCGCTCCACTCCAATCTGGTCAAGTTACATACAACAATTTACCTAGGTAATGCTATACCATTATACCCATCTACCATAATCATTCCCGATCGCCACATCTATTCCAACCTGAACACACCATGGTTGTGGTAGGGTGGAACATTTGTTCTACATAAAACCCTAGTGCTTCCATGCACTTCATTTAATAAACCATCACTCACTTACCCAAGCTACCCTAGACCACTACTTATAGTGGTGGCTAGAGTGTGGGGGTTGGCTTGTCCCATGACTTATTTCTACCAACTACTCCCACCTACATGCATTTCCACCTTCTTCCACCTCAAAACCCTATCATTCTAGGGTGTTGACTGATTCCACAACACCATTATATGTCACATCACCTTGGAAGAAGGAGCTCACCTTGTTCCAACTAAGTTCGAGAAGAGATGTCTCCATCGACTATCATTGGCTTCTTACTCGATCTCCTCCTCTCTTTCTGTTTCCTTTTTTTCATGAGTAGATAACCTCTTCTTGTGGTATCTTTGGGGGAAAATATGTGGCTTTGATACTGTTTAAATGGGAATATTCATGTAAAATAATTATATTTATTGATTAATGCTATTTTCATGCTTGTTCTTTCTCCCTACCTATTGCTTTGGTGTTTCATCTATGACACCACCTAAGTTATTGAGAAAATGGCGATTTTTTAGGGTCACAAGGGATATTCCCCTAAGGCCACTTGTGGACCCTTAGATAGTTCTCCCCTCTACCTTATAATTCTTTATTCCACTATCCCTATGTGTGAGATCTAATTATCTAGGACTCTCTCTCCTTCTACACTTGGGAAGGAGCATGTTAGGTTTGGAAAGGGCAATAGAAGGTTAAAACCCTCCTACACCTTATACCACCTCTTGCCACCAAGTGCACTATAATAACCACACCTAGAAATCTAGACTAGCATTGGTCTGGTATTAGGCTCATCTATCCCCTAATCAAATGAGCCCCATTAGGTTGGATAAAGTGTCATTTGTGGCTAGTTCCCCTAAGTACCATATACGCCACCTATGGTCCACTAGTAGGATACATCTCCAAACCAAATGTCATTTCATTGTTTGCTTTGGTAGCATTAATACAAGATGTGTTCTTAAATATGACCCTCATGCATGGTTGATAGTCTCATTTACTCCAAATGGCCCACTTCTCTATTCGTTTGCTTAAGCCTTAATTTCTTTGGTTCTTGTTATCTTAGTTTACTCTCTCAAACATACTAGTAATTGTTTATTTAATGGTGAATTGCTTATGCTAGAGTTATTTTATTTCTTAAGTGTAGTTATATTTTTTGGTTATCTAGTTTATTACTTAGCTTAGTCCTAGTTTACCTCACTTAGATAATTGCCATTCTTTCCATGTTCAATCTAGTATAGCTTAACTTACTACCTTAGTGAATCTATTCTAGTTAATTGGATAGATGAAATTTCTAGGGTAAACTTAGATTTTAGTATTGGTCTCTTTAATTTAGTGCTCCATTAGTCTTAATTTAATCAACCCAACCTTAAAAAATTGAAACCCTAATCTCCAAACTAGGAACCTAAAGAGAGAAACTAGCTCTAGTATCCACTCCTTCCTTATGGATTCAACCCCTGACTTGCCACTTCTATAATATATTCCGTTCCTATGCACTATTGTATTCATTTAATAACAGTGTGCTACCTAGGGTTTTACATCTTGTGGGAGCTCGTTTTCCTTAAGGCATGTCATAGAGCCATCAAATGTTTTGTTGCTATCTATTGGAAGGGGTGTTCTCCTTCATCTTTTGATCTTCGATTAGTTGTTTCCCTCCCAAAGTGGTACTAGAAGCTCTTTAGCATTTCAAAGGAAAAACACATACCTCTAACAGTGTCAAATGGTGATCTGAACCCAACATGGACCTATCTTTTTTCCATGCCTTTGCCAAAAGGGGAGGGAGAATAACTTTCTTTTTACTATGAGTTTTCAAGTCATAGAAAACACAAATGTCTTCCGTCCATGCCTTCACAAAATGGGAGGGATAATAACTCTCTTTCAACTATATTTTTTTAGGTCGTAGCTAACACAGATATCACCAGGAAATATGGTTTCTTTTGAGGGATGGACATTGGGTTTAGGATTTTTCTCTGCCTTTATCCCCCTGTCAAGCTTGTTGTTATATAGTGGGAGTTATGACGACCCATTTGACCGGATTGGTTTGTGAGAAAATGATGTCATGATCACACATGGCGACATACTTCTACATTTGGAGTTTGTAAGCTCAAAAGATAAGGAGAGGTCGACCAAGTCAGGAAACACCTTCTCCTCATAAGATACCTAAAATTGAGATATCCAATCATAAAAAATTGGAGTAGACTGAAACTGTGAGAGACAAAATGGTGAGGAGTTGGAAAGGAGTAAAAGGAAGTTTAAAGCTACAAAATTAAAGCTATAAAGAAAATACACAAGAATCAAACCTTTACTGCCAAAGAATATCTCACATGCAAACACACATCAAAAGATCTTGGTGGGATCTCAACCTTCATATCTATAACATAACAAGTTGCTATCTCATGAAAGTCATCACTAACTCACTAGGACAATGGGATGATTCACCAAACTCAAATATCACCGTAAAGCTCTAAGGAGTAGGCATGGAGGTTGGTAGGGAACTAGAGAAAAGGCAAGGCACAAGATAGAGATAGAAATTAGATGTTGGTATCTTCAGTTCATTATTGATACCTTTGAAAAGGAAAACAAAAATGAAATAGTGAAGACAAAAACTGGAGCCAATATCTTGATCTGTCAACAAGTGATGCATTTGAGAGTTTCCTTATCAATCACTCGAGTCATGGTTAACTGAATCATGATCAACCCCATTGTTGTTGACCTATGAAAGGCAATAATGGTTCAAACATCATGCCAGTCATTGATAACAAAAAAATGTGAATCTTGGTTAATTAGCTATGTTCATTTTTAAATAGAAAGCTCAATACTCACACACACACTCATGGTATGGAATAGTCAAATCCTGATTAACCACGCAGAGTAGTACCTAATATTAATTCTCAGAAAACACCGATCACTGTACACAATACACTGAAATAATGGATGTGTAGTGTAGTACCTTGTTCTTACTTAATCATTAAATGTAAAACATGTAAAAATCAAATAGTCTACCCATTCAGTAGAGCTGAAGCAATCGGCTCGTCTGGAACAGAAACCATATGAAGTTCCAGGTAATAAAAATTGTTGGTATGGACCTCACTTGCTTCTTTATCTTACACCCATATTCCACTAAGATCTACGTCGAAGTAATATGGAAAAACTTTTATATTACCTTGATCAGAGAACCTATAGAACAAATGAGTTGAACGGAAATCTCCTACAAATATTTGCAAACCTCATTTAGTTGAATGGAACCACGTTTTAGGTATTTAAGATACATTTTAATACTTCTTATCTTTACGTCATCATCCATGTAATGAGGCTCATGGTATGCTACAAAAGAATAGTGATAGAGAGCCTGGTAAAGTATCGAAAGGAACAAATCGGCACTGGAATTCTAGTCTCGACCGGAATCTGGCTTCTTTTCTCGGGAGACCAAAAAGGGCTCCGCGGAAAGACCAAATAGTATAGCTATAAAGGAGGTGGCAAACAGCTCAGCAGTAATACAATCAAGACATGTTTGAGGTGAGCAGGCCGGAGGGGAGCCACATTACTTTTGGACTGCCGGATGGAGTCGATACGCCGGAAAGGATATAGGTAGATTCGACAGGGCCCACAATACAGCATACACATAGGTCTTGCAGTGAAAAGGTTCGTTTACCGACCCAGTTTCATTTGCGTAATTCTTCGTCCCCACGTGTTTGACGGATTTGGGTTCATCGTTTGCCTCGTGAAAAGTCCTATTCTTTCAGGTACTAATCAGGTGGCCCATAACGACAACAGAGCATGTTGGAACGTACATATGGTGGATTGCGTTGATCATGTTGTTGTCCTTAATTAACGGCACGTAATATATACAGGCTGTGGCCAGCTTACCTTGATCTTGATGTCTTTGTACCACTCCGACATTACCACCAAAATTCACATTACTTCTCGGTTGACTTTGTGACGTTGGAGAAATCCGCGTGTGAAGTCAAGGAAGCTCAAACAAGTGTGTTTCTACCTAAAGTAAACGAACACGCGCATTCCCATTACTTTAGGAAGGATGGAGACGGACTGACGGAGAGACGATCCGTGGTTTACTACCGTTCCCAGTCAAGTAGAACGGACTCTCACGCCAATACAGCACCATCAAATCTCAAAATCAATGATAATCACTTCGGGTAGATTCTATTAATGCGAGTCAATCAATCAAATGTTCATGATAAACCTATCCGACATCAACGAGTACGGCCGACCCTGCCACTGTTATCGCGATGAGTCAGTTTTTTTTTTTTTGGATAAAAGTTAAGATAATAAAGACAATGTTTGCAAACAAAAACGTATGTAAACAGTGGCGTACATGATAATATATATCACATGCAAACAACACCTGAAGTATGTTGCCTGTGTATCGGTGAAAGTCAAAGATAAAAATTATGGAAATAAAGGCCACACTAAGGATGAAGAAAAAAGAGTTATGGGGGGAGGCACCCCTTAGACAATGAGCCTCAAGAAGTGATCTAGAGACAATAACTAAAAGGCCTTGGTGAGGTTGCTTAGAAGCTAGTGTTGTCAGCGAAAATCTCCTCCAAAGTGTAATGTCCATCAACATTATGAACACCAAAGATTGTCATCTGGGCATCTTCATCGTCCATCACCTATTTTGATGTGCATGTCAGTTCTGCAATGTAAGATGATAGATAAAGATTGTTCAATCTCATTCTTGATCTGAAGTAAAGGACGCGAAGTGTTGTGTTTTCTGTTATTTTGTCTCAATCCAGATATTCTATAAAATAACAATGATCAGGTTGTGCGGTGAATGATTTGAGTTAATGGGTTTGAAATGTCTGATATGTATTGGTGATTGTATGAAGTCTGTGAGGGAGCATGGTTGAAAAAATCGGTGAAGAAGTTTTGCTTTGATAGGGTAAAGTGTGAAGAGACGAGATGCAGTTTCTGCAGCTGCAAGACAGAGATAGCATCTAGTAGGTCCCTAAAAACCTCTCTTGGTTAGGTTATGATCAATAAGGATTTTATTTTTCGCGATGAGCCAAAAGAAGATTTTGAACTTTTGTGGCCATTTCATCTTCCAAAAGGATGCAAGATCAGAGATGTGACCTATGTAGGTAAGGTAATAATATGTTTTTTTGGACCATATTGGTTTCCCCATTTCCATGATATAGTGATATTGGTATTGTATTCTAGGTTATGAATGATATCTAGCAAAGTGTCACGGATGAGGTGATATGAGAGGTGGGTTTTAAGGGTGTTTCGTGTAAGGACCCTGACCCATGTTTTGGGCTAACCCTGTTTGCTTTGCTTAAGAAAGGTGCTTAGAACCTTAATCTAATCCCTCAAGAAGTTTTAATATCATGTAACAAGCTTATGTTTCCAGTTTGGTCCCGTTTGGATGCTGTTTGAGCAATATTTGCTTGTTTTGGACTAAAGTACAATTTACCCAAAGTAAGGGGTTATATTGCAATATGTAACATGAAAAGCATGACTTTAGTTCTCTAGAATCATTGGAAAGAGAATGATGCTATGGGGCACCTTGTGGAGAGCCTATGTTCCAAGTTTGAGCTTGGTTGGATGATGCTTGTGCTTTATGTGCTAGTTTTGGTGCAAATTGCAAATTACCCAAAATGAAGGGTCAATATGCAATTTATCTACTCTAGAGTCTTCTTGCTTCAGTTTGGCATCATCTAGGATGTCGATGCAGGTTTGGGCACAATGTTTGGATATTAGACGAGGAGTGACATCTTTATATAGTTTTAATGACATATATGTCACATGTGCTATCTTGTCCTTTAGTGTATCGGGTAGGAGCTTGGAGTATGTATCGGTTTAGGGGGTATGTCACCCATGAAGGGTGCCCAGCTGCACGATACAAAGCCTAGAGTGTATCACCAGGCCGTGCATGTGGAGCTTGGGTGACAACAAGTGGCGTTAAGAGCATGAGCAAGTGGCATCTAAGTTTATGTGGGTATGACACCTTTCCTTTGCTACCTCTCTCTTCCTTGGTGTATATAACTCCCTTCCTCCTTACCCAAGTGATCCTTTTCAGCCACCTCTTTCCCCTTTCTGTATGGGACAAGCTTGGGATCTTTGGGAGTTAAAGGAAAGTCCCCATGGAGCTTGGGAGGCCGAGCTCCTTGCCCATGGAGATTTCTTGCTCATGATCTGACCTTGGTGAGTCATGCTTCTTTACTAGCTTTTTCTTGTTCTTTCTTCTTCACCTCCTTCCTACCCTCTCGGCCATGGATAGATGCTTGATGAGAGTAGGCAAGGCTGTGGTTCTCTCCCTCTTTACTTCTTCCTGAGCTAAGCATAACCATGGCTTCTTCTTCTTCTTCATCTTTTATTTCTTAAGGTGATGATGATGGAGCCGAAGGCAAGTTTGGAGCATGGGATGGATAATCTTCATGGTGAGGAACGTGGGTTTGCTTCTTGGATCAGGAAGCTTGATGTCTTTCATGGAGATCCTCTTAAGGCGGGCTACATAACTCTCACTCATCTCTATTATTTTCACTCTTCATATGTGCCTAAATAGATTCTTGCCTTTAAATCAACATGTTTCCCTATGATGGTTGTTTATGTTGGACTTGAGATCTGATCTAATGGTATTACTGCCTTTACATTGTTCTCCTTGTGGGGAATGGTATGGGGTGTCTTGAGGTTGAAGATGACCAACCCGATATGCATAGGTTGCCTGATATAGTGTTTGCATGATATAGTGCCTTGCGCGATAGGTCATGCTTTGGTTGATGGACCATGAGCAATACCCCTCTCTCGTTTAGTTGAGAGGTGAGCTTAAGATTCAATATGTATGAGGAAGTAGTGAGTCCTCAGGAAAAACCCCTCTCTCTCCTTGGATTTGAGAGGTGATCCCATGCTCTAGATGGTAGGGCGACATGTTAGCTTGGCCGATAGAAGTGTTGACCTTAGTGTTGCGATGATGATCTGCCCTAGTTGCATGACATGTTTTTGGGGTTGAAACCTTGGTTGGTACATTGACGATATGGGGTGGTTATGCCTTTGGTGATGGGTATCCTTAGTTAGGTATAAGGAACCCGATAGGCTGATCCTTTGTTTGGGTGATATGTTGAGTTGGTTGGCCGATAGGGTGTAGTTCTACCCTCGTTGCCCGATATGCGAGAGGTTTTGCAAAACCCCTCTCACTTGGTTGTTGAGAGGTGAGCCAACACTCTTGGTATCCTTGGGTGATATGGTGTGTTGCCCGATATCCCTTTCCTACCCTAGAGTTAGTATTTGGACGTTAGGGTTGGTTGACATCTAGTTGGTCCCTTGGCCGATATGTGTCCTGGATGGTGGTTCCTTGAGGCTGTTGCCCAATATCCCTCTCCTTCCCTTGAGCTAGGGTTGGGCGATATAGTAGGTGGTTGCCTTGTTGCCCCCCCAAGTGATATGGGGTTGTGTTGGGCGTTAGGGTTGTTGGTGCCTTGCATGACATCCTCCTAAATGGTGCTTTCCGACACTCTGTTGTGACGCGCTGCCTAGCATTGCTGCTGCATTGCACATTATGGCATTGCATGGCATGGATGTTGCTTTGCACGATACCCCCTTGGGTAGTGTTGATCGTTACCCCGTGTAGGTGCGTTTCCAACCATGATGTTTCCCGATAGAGCGTTACCCATCACAACGTTGCCCGACATGAGACGTCACCTACTGTGACGCGTTGCCTGCTGTGAGGCATCACCCAACACAGCGTTGCACGTTATGATATGATGCTAACCCAGTATGAGCATGTTGTGTACATGATTGCTTGGGTGACACACATGTTGAGTTCTTGACCGATACCCTATATGAGGTTATGATGCCCTTGCCTGGTACATGCTTAGTTACCTGACATATAGGGAGGTATAGGTTGTTATATCTCTGAGCTTGGGCGATATGGTGTCTAGGATGACACATGTTGAGAGCTTAGATAGTATGCATAATAACAATGTTCATGGATGAGGTAAAAGGGAGTTGACTATGCTGGGGTTGACCTAGAGGATACCTTAGTTGCTATAAGGTTATGTGGTTCTTGGCCGACATGGTTGCAAGGTTGCCTAACCCAATATGAAGTGAGATGTATTATGATATCCTAGAAGATGGTTCTTGACCATGATGGGCTGAGGTGTGTTTGAACGACATGACCTTGGTGGCTTCTTTGCATGACATGCTTTGCCCCATATCAGACATAGGTGGAGCTTGCGGGTCTTACCTGATATGAACCTTGTCAGATATCACCTTGGTTTGTGATGTTGAAGCTTTGTAGCTGATACTGGCTTTTAGTGAGGGTTTGTTTGGTCGCTTCCTGCTTTTAGTGAGGGTAGGAAACACCTTTAGTGAGAGTTGTGTCCTAACCCGATAAACCTAAAAATTTATCTTGAGCCTTATAGGATAGTATGTTCATCTTGTTACCTTGGGGCCATATCTTTGGTCATGATGATGGGGTATGATGAACAGGTGGTAAACCTTAGTATGGTGGTTACCTATGGTTGATGATAGATGAACCTTTGATAAAGATTGATGATAGATCATGGTTGTATAATCCTTAAAAGATGAATCCTTAGGGGTGGTACTCATGGTGACATGGGAAGTAGGGTATGGTGGGATACCCTTGGTATGGTGATAGTAATGTATATTGTTTAAGATATTATGCTCCATGTGTCCATGATAATGGATGATGTTCCAAATCCCAATGATGTGATAATCATGTTATGTTGTTGGTGATTAAGTTATCTCTATTGTTGTACAATCTAACCATGCAAGTGTTACTAATTGAAATACATAGCCAGGGAAAAGGATACGATGCTTATGTGAATATGTGTCTTGTGTGACACCTGTTATATGTGAAATATCTGAGAAATGATAATGTTCCTTGTTGATGAGATAACATGTATTACTAGTATGATGTGAAAGGTCTGGTGACCTGATAAAGGTTGAGTGCCTGATTGAGGTGTTATCCTCTAGTTGTGATATGAGGGATTGCTATCCCATGATGATGTATGATGATGAAGCCTTGAGAGGCAGTAGCATTATGTGATGAACTGAGGGATTGATATCCCATGGCAATATGATGATTGTTGAGGGCATTGAGAATAACAGTGACGATGTGACACATGATAATGGAATTTAATGTTGTTTATGTTTTATATATGGTTGTTTAATACAACTTGGTTGCCCCAACAATCCACTGAAAATGCATTAACTAAATACAGATGAACTTTCATGTAGTTTGCGTTGGCCATAGATCCATCATCGTCAGTAGTTGGTGATGGTGAAATGGGTTCTCCTGCGGGTTAACCCAGAGCACATATTGTTGAATATGTGGGGTTTCTACTAGCTGAAAATAGGAGGATTAGAGTGCAACTGCGGTTGTAGACTCAAGATGTGTATAAGAGCATGGTGAACAGGCCCATGGTTCAGTGTGATAGAGCATGGTGGATAGGCCCATGGCTCAGTGTGATAGAGCATGGTGAACAGGCCCATGGTTCAGTGTGATAAAGCATGAATGCATTCATGGCTTAGGGAGCATGGTGAATTGGTCTGTGGCACAGATATACTAGCATCGAGACCTGTACCAAGGCGGGCTAGAGAAAGGGTAGCCTACAGGAGCTGACCCTGTGGCTGAGGCCACTTAAGCAAGAGACTGCGGTCTTGCTTTGGATATCGTGCACTGACTACAAGGAGGTGAGGTCATAGAATCCGGCTCTTCCATTGACCTTGTATGGCACCGGCTTTGGGTTTCACAATCGAAGGTTGGATTTGAGTGATACGACTTACTTCCTCAGGGCATAATAATTCATAATCAAGCCATATAGTATCTTTACTTAGGGAAACTATGAAACATTGGTTGAGGCCTTGGATGATGTAAGCTTTCTCATGTGTTCTCTATATACATGTTCTTCATATTCCTTATTGTATAACTAGTTATTTATTACCTTTTGTTTAAATTGATCTATCTGCTTAGTTATTTGTGATAATAATAAAGTTGGTAGAGGGTTATGTTTCTCGTTGGGACTGTGTGTCTCACCCCACTAGTTAAACAACCTTTTAGGTGGACGTGCCTGGAAAGATGAATATCATGTGGCTGAGATGATATGTAGATGCATCGTACCTGGTGGAATAGATAGTGTCTAGCATTAGAGTCCTATGTGTCATCCCTGTACACTCAGGTCTTCTGGAGAGTTTTTTGATGTTTCTGATAAGATGATCGATGTGTGGTTTTTGGCTTTTGTACATTGATGTAATAAATCCGCATGTGGAATAGTTCTTTCATGTAACGAGATGATGGGAAATTATGTTGTAGAACCTTGAAAATATGTTATGAAAAGAAAGTGTTGGCTCAGATGCAACTCGTCTCATCTTATGGTGCTTGTTGTAAATCAGTTTTAATTTCCCATGATTTTTGATATTCCATGGGTTAGTATGTAATCGTCTTTTGTTCGAGATGGGATGTTTCAAGTGGTTGGTATCAGAGCTCTAGGTTCACCGAGTCTACAGGGACACTAGGACTGGGATTAGGATGGTGTCTAAGGTTGGACCATGACATAAAATATGATGCATACTACCTAATCTCAGTTCTTGATGCCCTGGCCAGGTATTCAAATATTGAAGATAAAGGTAAGTGTGGATCCTTAGATTGTTTCCTCTTTGATTACTCTGATCAAGTAGTCATTCTGGAGAAATCTAAAGAGCATAAAAAATAAGGAAATATGACATTAATACCTTCATCATGTTATAAAAGAGGTAAATGAATGCACCATAACCCCTTAATACCTGGATGCTTGGTAATAAAAGAGGAAGTAAGGGTTATATGAAACCCAAATCCACATGAGAATATGACGAGATAAGTTCTTGGAACCATAATCTCAAGAGATACATCAAGTAAAAGATAGATTAACCTGTGGTAACAAGGTGAGTTAAAGTATAAAACTTACACAAGATGAAGAAAATGCCTGAAAACAAAGATAAGGTTGGAAGAAAGAGAAGAACAAGTGATGAGTAAACAAGATGGAACCTGAGATAATCTCAGACCAACCAATGAATGTAAGCAAAAATGGGAAAGTATAAAGTGTAAAATTCATGATGAGTGAAAGGGAACAAGGGAGATGATCCCTGTTCAATAAAGAATATGTGAAGAGTAACGATCTTTTTCACAAAGAGAAAACAAAAATGTGATACAATCAAGAAATAATCATGAATATGATGAAATGACAACAAGAGAAAAAGAGTAATAACATGTAATTGTCTTGATGATTCTTGTGCCTATTGCAAGGAAACCAAGAAGAAGCAAGATAAAACCAAATGGAACAAAGTTTAATGATGCATAAACAGTTGAAAACTCATGTAAGAATCAAAGAAAGTGATAGTTTCCTCCCCTTGATATGAAACCATAGATGTTGATGGGGTGATAGGAGGAGTTTGTTCCCTTGTGTTCCTTCCTTCTGAAGGAATGGCAGTCAAGTGGACCTTGTGTCACTTGATATGTATGCTTTTGGAGTGATCTCTGGTTGGATACTTTGAAAAGTATCAGTTGGTCTTGGACTTTAGTTCCAAGATGGAGATGCCTGTGATAGATGACGACGGTAGATTATGGATGTGATACCGGAAGTGATATGTTTTGGCTCAAGAGATGGATACCAAAGTAAGGAATCCAAGAATACGAGCAGGTGAGAACAAGTCTTCTAGTAAGGGGGAATTAAGAGTCAAGATACCTGGATTGTGAAGGTATGGTGGTGAACCGTCTTGACAGATCATCCTTGACCTGGAACCCATAAGCTTGAAGCTTGTTTTGGAGTCTGACCTATGCGGTGACCCTTGAGGTAGCAATTCAACATCCCAGAGGAATGCTGATGAGGATAAGCAAGTGAGAGCCGGATGGTTTGACCAGAAAGCAAAAGGCAACAGTTAGATCTTGTGACATGAGTTGGCCAGAACTGTGTGTGCTGGCAGGTCGGATGGAGTCACTCCTTTCTGCTTTGTCTTCTTCTTGCCTCTTATCTGCCTCAGTTGATCTAGTTTAGGATGTACCCTCCTTTGAATGCTTGTAGTATGTTTGGTAGATGTTTCCTTCTTGTTTAGTCAGGAGAGAGATAGCCTATTGTCGATCACCTTGCTGGATGATCTGGTTGGGTTGGATGAATTATATCCTTCTCGTATGCTTTCTTTTCCTGGACATGACAGTCAAGCGAATCTCTTTCCACTTGACATATTGAGGATCGAGATAACCCTAGGAATGTATATCCTTGGAAAGGTGTGAAGTGGTCTTAGATGGAGAAGTTGGCTTTGGTTCGACCTAGATAAGTGCTTATAGTATGGCTATCACCTGTTAGGGGTTTATGCTCCGTATAAACATGACACCGGAAGATATGCACCCAAGGAATAGAACTGTGATAAGATCATCTTGGGAAAAGTTCATCAAGTTAAGCCTGATTCCTTGGAATACTCCTAGATAAGTCTTGAGTAAAGGGAGGTCCAGGCAGGATGTGCATCAGTTAGAGACATATGAACAAGGTTTGTAATCCCTATCCAGACCAATTGATAATAATGCATACATGTTACAACCATGTTGACATGTATTGTGCCCTTGGGAACCAATATGAAGGTGTGGCAGCCTTGCATCCAAGATGATGTGGTGTACGTTTCTCTATTGTTGCTAATCAAGATGTTTAGTTCCTTGGTTACTCGATAGCTCCTTTATGTTACATCTTAAAGACAATCCCTTCTGAGATAGATCTCCCTTGGATTAGAGACATCCTTTATGGAACGAGAAGGAACAGTTGGAATGTATATAGAAGAAGGATAGTGATACAAGTTATGTGAAGCTTAGGTGTTGAGCTTCTAAGATCAGAGTAGCACAACCGAAGCGTAACAAGGAAGGTGATATATCAATAAAGGAATTGATACCTAAGTAATATAAGTCGCAAGTGATGTTCCAATATATAAAGAGTGTTACCAGACAAAGGATGTTGAGACGGAGGGCTAAGCCTGTAACCAGTACAGGAAACCCTATGTTGGCTCTAGAAGAAGAGAAAGTATGTTGGTCTAATATTTGTGACACCCAGGACCTTTGTGGAAGATGTATGATGTGATGCGTGAGTAACACCCGTCCTCTTTCCACCCGAGATTTTGGGGATGAAATCCTTGTTAGGGGTTTATGACTTGTAAGGACCTTGACCCATGTTTTGGGCTAACCCTATTTGCTTTGCTTAAGAAAGGTGCTTAGAACCTTAATCTAATCCCTCAAGAAGTTTGATATCATGTAACAATCTTATGTTTCCAGTTTGGTCCCGTTTGGATGCTGTTTGAGCAATGTTTGCTTGTTTTGGACCAAAGTGCAATTTTACCCAAAGTAAGGGGTTATATTTCAATATGTCACATGAAGAGCATGCCTTTAGTTCTATAGCATCATTGGAAAGAGAATTATGTTGTGGGGAACCTTGTGGAGGGCCTATGTTCCAAGTTTGAGCTTGGTTGGATGATGCTTGTGTTTTATGTGCTAGTTTTGGTGCAAATTGCAAAGTACCCAAAATGAAGGGTCAATATGAAATTTATCTGCTCTAGAGTCTTCTTGCTTCAGTTAGGCATCATCTAGGATGTGGATTCATGTTTGGGAACCATGTTTGGATATTAGACGAGGAGTGACATCTCTATATAGTTTTAATGCCATATATGTCACATGTGCTATCTTGTCCTTTAGTGTATCGGGTAGGAGCTTGGAGTATGTATCGGTTTAGGGGGTGTGTCGCCCATGAAGGGTGCCCATATGCATGATACACAGCCTAGAGTGTATCACCAGGCCGTGCATGTGGATCTTGGGTGGCAACAAGTGGCATTAAGAGCATGAGCAAGTTGCATCTAAGTTTATGTGGGTATGACAACTTTCCTTTGCTACCTCTCTCTTCCTTGGTGTATATAACTCCCTTCCTCCTTACCCAAGTGATCCTTTTCAGCCACCTCTTTCCTCTTCCTGTATGGTATGAGCTTGGGAGCTTTGGGAGCTAAAGGAAAGTCCCCATGGAGCTTGGGAGGCCGAGCTCCTTGCCCATGGAGATTTCTTGCTCAAGATCCGACCTTGGTGAGTCATGCTTCTTTACTAGCTTTTCCTTATGCTTTCTTCTTCACCTCCTTCCTCTCCTCTCAGCCATGGATAGACCCTTGATGAGAGTAGGCAAGTCTGTGGTTCTCTCCCTCTTTACTTCTTCTTGAGCTAAGCATAACTATGGCTTCTTCTTCTTCATCATCTTTTATTTCTTGAGGTGATGATGATGGAGCCGAAGGCAAGTTTGGAGCATGGGATGGATAATCTTCATGGTGAGGAATGTGGGTTTGCTGCTTGGATCAGGAAGATTGATGTATTTCATGGAGATCCTCTTAAGGAGGGTTACATAACTCTCACTCATCTCTATTATTTTCACTCTTCATATGTTCCTAAATAGATTCTTGCCTTTAAATCAACATCTTTCCCTATGATGGTTGTTTATGTTGGACTTGAGATCTGATCTAATGGAAAAGTTACATTTTATTACTGCCTTTACATTATTGTCCTTGTACGGAATGGTATGGGGTGTTTTGAGGTTGAAGATGACCAACCCGATATGCATAAGTTTCCCGATATAGTGTTTGCACAATATAGTGCCTTGCGTGATAGGTCATGCTTTGGTTGATGGACCATGAGAAATACCCCTCTTTCGTTTAGTTGAGATGTGAGCTTAAGATCCAAGATGTATGAGGAAGTAGTGAGTCCTCGGGCAAAACCCCTCTCTCTCCTTGGATTTGAGAGGTGAGCCCATGCTCTAGATGGTAGGGAGACATGTTAGCTTGGCCGATAGAAGTGCTGACCTTAGTGTTGCGATGATGATCTGCCCTAGTTGCACGACATGTTTTTGGGGTTGAAACCTTGGTTGGTACGTTGATGATATGGAGTGGTTATGACTTTGGTGATGGGTATCCTTGGTTAGGTATAAGGAACCCGATAGGCTGATCCTTTGTTTGGGCGATATGTTGAGTTGGTTGGACGATAGGGTGTAGTTCTACCCTTGTTGTCCGATATGCTAGAGGTTGTGCAAAACCCCTCTCACTTGGTTGTTGAGAGGTGAGCCAACACTCTTGGTATCCTTGGGTGATATGATGTGTTTCCCGATATCCCTTTCCTACCCTAGAGTTAGGGTTTGGACGTTAGTGTTGGTTGACATCTAGTTGGTCCCTTGGCCGATATGTGTTCTGGATGGTTTCCTTGAGGCTGTTGCCCGATATCCCTCTCCTTACCTTGAGCTAGGGTTGGGTGATATAGTAGGTGGTTGCCTTGTTGCCCCCCCCAGGTGATATGGGGTTGTGTTGGGCATTAGGGCTGTTGGTGCCTTGCACGGCATCCTCCTGGATGGTGCTGCCCGACACTCTGTGGTGATGCGCTGCCTAGCGTTGCTGCTGCGTTGCATGTCATGGCATTGCATGGTGTGGCTGTTGCTTTGCATGATATCCCCTTGGTTAGTGTTGCTCGTTACCCCATGTAGGTGTGTTTCCCACCATGATGTTGCCCGATAGAGTGTTACCCGCACAATGTTTCCCGGCATGAGACGTCTCCTGCTGTGACGCGTTGCCTGCTGTGAGGCGTCGCCCGACATAGTGTTTCACATTATGATATGATGCTAATCCGGTATGATCATGTTGTGTACATGATTGCTTGGGAGACACACGGGTTGAGTGCTTGACCGATACCCTATATGAGGTTATGATGCCCTTGCCTAGTACATGCTTAGTTACTTGACATATAGGGAGGTATAGGTTGTTATATATCCGAGTTTGGGTAATATGGTGTCTAGGACGACACATGTTGAGAGCTTAGATAGTATCCATAATAACAATGTTCATGGAGGAGGTAAAAGGGAGTTGACCATGCTGGGGTTGACCTAGAGGATACCTTAGTTTCTATAAGGTTATGTGGTTCTTGGCCGACATGGTTGCAAGGTTGCCTAACCCGATATGAAGTGAGATATGTTATGATGTCCTAGAAGATGGTCCCTTGACCATGATGGGATGAGGTGTGTTTGAATGACATGACCTTGGTGGTTTCTTTGCACGACATGCTTTGCCCCATACCAGACATAGGTGGAGCTTGTGGGTCTTAGCCGATATGAACCTTGTCATATATCACCTTGGTTTGTGATGTTGAAGCTTTGTAGCTGATACTGGCTTTTAGTGAGGGTTTGTTTGGTCACTACCTGCTTTTGGTGAGGGTAGGTGACACCTTTAGTGAGGGTTGTGCCCTAACCCGATAAACCTAAAAAGTTATCATGGGCCTTATATGATAGTATGTTCATCTTGTTACCTTGGGGCCATATCTTTGGTCATGATGATGGGGTATGATGAACAAGTGGTAAACCTTAGTATGGTGGTTACCTATGGTTGATGATAGGTGAACCTTTGATAAAGATTGATGATAGATCATGGTTGTATAATCCTTAAAAGATGAATCCTTAGGGATGGTACTCATGGTGACATGGGAAGTAGGGTATGGTGGGATACCCTTGGTATGGTGATAACAATGTGTATTGTTTAAGATATTATGCTCCATGTGTCCATGATAATTGATGATGTTCCAAATCCTAATGATGTGATAATCATGTTATGTTGTTGGTGATTAAGTTATCTCTATTGCTGTGCAATCTAACCATGCAGGAGTTACTAATTGAAATACATAGCCAGGAAAAAGGCTATGATGCTTATGTGAATATGTATCTTGTGTGACACCTGGTATATGTGAAATATCTGAGAAATGATAATGTTCCTTGTTTATGAGATAACATGTATCTCTAGTATGATGTGAAAGGTCTGGTGACCTGATAAAGATTGAGTGCCTGATTGAGGTGTTATCGTCTAGTTGTGATATGAGGGATTGCTATCCCATGATGATGTATGATGATGAAGCCTTGAGAGGCAGTAGCATTATGTGATGAACCGAGGGATTGATATCCCATGACAATATGATGATTGTTGAGGGCATTGAGAATAACAGTGACAGTATGACACACAATAATGGAATTTAATGTTGTTTATGTTTTATATATGGTTGTTTAATACAACTTTGTTGCCCCAACAATCCACTTAAAATGCATTAACTAAATACATATGAACATCATTGTCAGTAGTTGGTGATGGTGAATTGGGTTCTCTTACGGGTTAACCCAGAGCCCATATTGTTGAATATGCAGGGTTTCTCCTAGCCGAAAATAGGAGAATTAGAGTGCAACGGTGGTTGTAGACTCAAGATGTGTATAAGAGAATGGTGAACATGCCCATGGCTCAGTGTGATAGAGCATTATGAATAGGCCCATGGCTCAGTGTGATAGAGCATGGTGAATAGGCCCATGGCTTAGTGTGATAGAGCATGGTGAACATGCCCATGGCTCAGTGTGATAAAGCATGAATGCATTCATGGCTCAGGGAGCATGGTGAATTGGCCTGTGGCTCAGATATACTAGCACCGAGACCTATACCAAGGCGGGCTAGAGAAAGGGTAGCCTGTAGGATATGACCCTGTGGCTGAGGCCACTTAAGCAAGAGACTGCGGTCTTGCTTTGGATATCATGCACTGACCACGAGGATGTGAGGTCATGGAGTCTGACTCTTCCATTGACCTTGTATGAAACTAGATTTGGGTTTTGCAGCCGAAGGTTGGATTTGAGCGGTACAACTCACTTCCTCAGGGCATAATAATTCATAATCAAGCCATATAGTATCTTTTCTTAGGGAAAATATGAAACATTGGTTGAGGCCTTGGATGATGTAAGATTTCTCATATGTTCTCTATATACATGTTCTTCATATTCCTTCTTGTATAACCAGTTAGTTATTACCTGTTGTTTAAATTGATCTATCTGCTCAGTTATCTGTGATAATAATAAAGTTGGTAGAGGGTTATGTTTCTCGCTGGGACTATGTGTCTCACCCCGCTGGTTAAACAAACTTTTTAGGTGGATGTGCCTGGCAAGATGAAGATCATGTGGCTGAGATGATATGCAGAGGTATCATACGTGGTGGAATAGATAGTGTCTAGCAGTAGAGTCCTATGTGTCGTCCCTGTACACTCAGGTCTTCGGGAGAGTTTTTTGATGTTTCTGATAAGATGACCGATATGTGGTTTTTGGCTTCTGTACATTGATGTAATAAATCAACATGTGGAATAGTTCTTTCATGTAACGAGATGATGGGAAATTATGTTGTAGAACCTTGAAAATGTGTTATGAAAAGAAAGTGTTGGCTCAGATGCAACATGTCTCATCTTATGGTGCTTGTTGTAAATCGGTTTTAATTTCTCGTGATTTTTAGTAATCCGCGGGTTAGTATGTAATCATGTTTTGTTCGAGATGGGATGTTTCATTTCGTCTATTGCTGGTAAGCGGTTGAAGTGATCTAGCTGTATTTATATGTTTCAAGCTTTGTGGTACGTAGAGGTTTTTTGTGAAATTTTGGATCGTGTTGTTGTGGTACCATGTGTCTATCCAGGAGTTTATATATTGTAAGAACATGCGGTGGAATGTTTATCATGTTAAGAATGATATCCAAGTTATTGTTGATGTATTTCCAAAGTGGCAGGATAAATGTTTGTTTGTTTTGTTCCATGGATTGGATTTTTTGTAATTTTTTTGGAGAATGAAAGGTTTCCAAATTTTTGATGTGTTGATGATGAGACTTTGTATGATTTTTGTGATGAGGTAGATAACATGCACATTGATGTTGATGATTCCCCATCCCCCATATCAATAGGGTCACAAATGGTGTCCTAGTTGACCAAGTGAAGTCTATTTTTGTTGGGGGGTTTAGAGAAGTGGTTCAATAGAAATTTTTTCCTTAGAGAGTCAACTTGTAGCCGTGATTTGACTGGTAATGGAATGAAACTAAGATAGTGAATGGTAATGGGTGTAATGGTGATATTAAGGAGGGTGTGACGACCAACCAAACTAAGGAAGTTGTTAGTCCAGGATGAGAGTTTGTGGTGGATTTTTTCTATGATGGGAACCCATAAGCAATGTTGTGTGGGGTATGGGGAGAGGGGAAAGTTGAGGTTTATGACTGGGAAGGTCTCACTCTTGCATTTCAAAAGGGTTTAGTATACGTGGATCGTTTCTGTAAGTGTGTTGACTCTAATGATGGATGATTTTCTAAGGTTTATTCTGAGGTCTAAGATGTAAGAGAAGAGACAAATGATGTGAATGGTGTTGAGGATGGTGTTATGTTTTGTTTGACTAAAATCACAGTGTCATCCGCATATTGAATGACATTTTCAAAGCATTTGTTTGATGATTCAATAAGTCTATGCAAGGTGCCCTTCGATCATAATTGTGAGGAGTGATGTGACCAGGCTGAAGAGGTCAGGTGATAAGGGGTCACCTTGTCTGAGTCCATTTGTGTTGTGGAAGTTCCCAAATGGTGTACCATTTATGATGGTGAAGAAGGTATGGGTAGAGATGCAAGCATGCATCCAGTTAATCCATTTCTCTGGGAAACCATATCCAATCGTCATATAGAGGAGGCATTTCCAGTAAATGAAGTCAAAAGCTTTCTTAAAATCAAGTTTGATGGCTAACACCAGTGTTTTGTTTTTATAATAGAGATGTAGCATTTTGTTGATCATAATGTAAGCATCATGAATGTTTTGATGTTTTAGGAAAGCATCTTGGTTTTGAACTATGATGTCATCTAGTTGTGGTTTGATGCGATTACTTAGAATTTTAGCCGAAATTTTGTAGGAAGTGTTGATAAGGCTGATATGTCTGAATTGTGTAATCAAATCTGATTGTTCCACTTTCTTTATTAGAGCTATATTGGTGTGATTAAGGACTTTGATGTGTTTGTGTATATTTTCATTTTTTTGGATGGAATGGAGCAGATTCATGAAGTCCTCTTTGATGTGTTCCCGTAGTGAGAGGTAGAATTATATGTTGAATCCATCTAGTCTAGGTGATTTGTTTTTTTCCTAATGAAGTGATTGAATCTGTGAGTGCATTGTAGGTGAAGTCTCAGATAGTGATATATGGAGAGGGTATGTTTTTTTTGTAGATATGTACCCAGTCCATATAGTTTAGTAAAATGGGCTCATGGCCTGTGTTGAAAATATTTTGGAAGTGCTCCACAATGTGGTTGGTGATGATGTTTTGTTCGATGTGATAGTGCCATTTATGTTCAGTATGGAAATGATGTTAAAATGGGCATTGTTATTACAACATTTGTGAAAATATTTTGTGTTTTTATCTCCTTCATTTTCCCATTTGATTTTTTCTCTTTACTTCCAAATGGTGTTTATGTAGTTATGGATGTGATCCATTTCTACTTTAATGGAAAGGGTAATGACAGGGTCAACATTAGGGTCACTATTCACAAAGATGTGTTGTTGTTCTAGGTCAACTAGTTTGTGCATAATATTCCCATAATTTTGTTTTTGCCAGGTTTTGAGGGCTGACCTAATCCTTTTGTTGCTGTTAAGAATATGATATCCTAGTTATAAAGAGGTGTGTGGGAAAGGAGACTATTTTAGCTTGCAGATGTCTAAATAGGATGGGTCAAGTAACCAAAAGTTTTCAACTCTGAAAGGTTTGTGGCCCATTTGATCGGTTTGGTGTAAATGATGATTGGGAAGTGGTCATAGATTGGTTTGTAAGCGACCAAAATGTAGAAATGTTGGTAAAGGTCTTCCTAAGATCATGAACAAATGAAGTGGTCTATTCTGGCTCAAGAGTGGTTTCTATTCCAGGTGTAAATCACATTTGAGGGGATGATGTTAATAATGTTATGTTTGGTGATGAGGTCTCTGAATCTCTTATAAGAAATGTTCATAGAAGCAATCAATTCTGAAGGTTACATCTGTCAGAAAGTCGAGTGATGAGGTTGAAATCTCCTCCTAATAGCCAAGGTTTTTGTGCATGCAACTTGATGATGTTTTCTATCTCATCAATGTAATGGGCTTTGTATAAACTTGACTCACCATACACACCAGTAAAGAACCATTCATGTGAGTCAAGTGTGTTTGTGATATGTAGTGTGATAGTGTAATCACGATATTCAAGATGTGAAATGTTGAACATTTTGTTGTTGATGCCTATTGTGATGTCTCCTTTGAAACCGTCAGGTGGTATTTGGTACCATGATTTGGTTTGTTTACCCCCTACAGATTTTAATGCAAAAGGAGTCAAAGTAGTTTTAGTTTCTTGAATGGTAATGATGTTAATGTTGTTTTTATATATGTGGTGTCATATTAATGTATTCTCTTAAGGTTTGACACATCACATACATTCCAAGATGATATCTTCAGGTGTAGGGTTCAACAAGATGGTTGTTGATGGAACTATCTAAGAGATGATGTGAAGGTTATCTAGACTGGTATAAGTATTGTGTATCTATCTATGATTTCTCCATTTCATGAATTTTTCAATATCATCTAAAGATGTGTGAGATACTTCCTCAGAATCATAAGTGATTCCTAGTTTATTAGTAAACTGTGAGTAGGAATGAATGTTCGACCATGATGCAATATCTTCCATACTATCTATCAAATTATCATTACCTACTTCTACAAAAGTATTACAAAATAACGGTAACACTTTAAGATGTGTAACAATTTTTTTTGTTCAGGTGGTTTACATGGTTCTTCTATCTCAAAGTAGTTTCTCTTTATGAGTTCTTCAAGTGTGTGTGTGAGAGAGTTGATAGTCAAAAATGTGATGGTAGCCTTCCCTTTATTCTTTTGTTTCAGACTCTGGTAAGATCTAATCTCCTCCATGATCATGATTTTAAGCTTATGAACTATTTTTGAGTCAAGGCTTGTGGTGATGGCTGGTTTGTTATGGAAAGGGAAGGGTTTGAAGGAGTTTTGAAAGGAGTTGTTGTTACTATCCACTGATGGTGAGGACATTTTGGGTCTTTTGTTTGGGCTGGTAGGATTGGTGTCGGTATGTGTGTGTGAAGAGGAGTTCTTTCTCTACCATACAATTTTTCTATCTTTTGGTTTTGAGGTAGCTGCAAAAGTCTTTTTGGAGTTGATGGGACAATACTAGGATGGGGGTGGTGGGTGATTTCAAAGAAGGTGGTGGTAACACTAGTAGGGTTTTCAGCAATGAGCTTGATTATGTAGATCTTCTCACCATCTAATCTTGATGGAAGCCGAAAGAGTGGCTTGTTTAACGGAAAAAACATAGGAAGCTTTGATGTAGCTTGTTGGGTGGAGGGTGTTAGGACTAACAAATTGAAGGGTGGCTCCAATAGCATGAGAAATAGCTCTAAAAATATTAGTTTCCCATAGATGTGGGGGAGGATAAAAAATGGAGACCCACCCTGATCTTCCAGAACCATCTAGGGAAGACCCTTGTTCAGGTGTCCATGTCATTATGTTGTCTTGAACAAAGCTGGTTCTACATGGTATAGTCCTAACTTGTTCAAAAATATGTTTGAGTTTTGTACCTTTAGGTACTAAGTACAAAAGTTGAGATGGGGAGAGAATCTTAGGTTTAAGGACGGCGTGTCTAGGGAGCAGAAGGGCTATGGCCTTAGTAACATCCAAAATGATGACAATGTTATTTTCAATGTTGTTGGTGATGAAGAATAGGATGCTACAACTAGTAAAGACTTTGAGAAGGTGCATGAAATAAGCAAGTCTATGGATAATTCATTCTCAAGGTGGATCATGGGAGCCATGATGAAAGGTGGGGATATAGATGGCGAGGTGGTAAAAATTGTGCTGTTAGTGCAAGATACAAGTATACTAGATCTAGGTGTGTCTATATTTATGGATAGAGGGGGGTACCCCATGAGGAGGTATACTGGAGGGGTGTGTCTATGAAGTCTCTGATATATTCAGTGGAGATGTAGCTACTATGTCAGGGATTTGTAGGCATGAAAAAGGGTTCTAGTCTGTAGATGTTTTTGTATCAAGTTGTGGTTTCTTCGATTTGACAACTCTCTTAAAACACTGATATCTATTGGTAATCACATGTTTTGCATGTAAAGTGTGATATCAGAAGGTTTGAGGCCTGGGGTGCCCTAGCGAATAACATTTTTTATTTGGGCATTGGTAAGAAAGGTGGTTGTGATGTTGCAGATGAAGCATCGAGGTAGGGCTCTGCATTAGAACTTTGAGTGTCCTCTTCTATTGCATCTAAAGTAATGTAGAGAGGTAGTTGGTGGTTTTTGTTTGTAGGCAATGAGCATCCATTTGTTTGTATTTGTATCATTTTTGAAGGAATCAATGGACAAGTCAGTAGCTGTGACAGACTAAAGTGGTGGGAAGTTTATACTGTAAGACTAGGATATATCATGCAGAACTAATATTTTTGATCTATTTTATTTTCCTGTCGGGAAAAAGGATTTTTTAGCAAAGTGAAAGGTGTTTGAAGAGAGATACCTAAATGCTTGAGTGTTGTTTTGCTGGGCTGATGTTGCAGTATCTTCCACTTCTATAGGAGAGGACAGTTCAAGTGAGGTGTCGATCTCAATCGGATTTCCAAAAGTGCTTAGTTTTGGTTGGTGATTCTCTGGGACAAAGAGTTGATCTACTGAATCTGATTCATCAGAGTTTGTATCTCCTGACGTTCTAAACAAAGATCATATTTTTGTAGGAGTTTCAATGTAGAAATGTGTCACCCATGCAAGAAGTGTGCAATCTGTGATGGGGGTAGAGGTTGATAGTCCAATCACTTTTGAGTTTGAGCACTTTGATCATCTCAACCCACCCTTCCACTATGTGCATGTTGGATCTTTTGTCATTGATGATTATGATCTCAAAAATCCTATTGCCAATCTGCACTTTGTTTTTTCCTGGTATGATGTCGAACTGATGGTATCTCCATTCTCTAGGAAGCATCACTGAAGTTATGTTATTTGGCTCGTCGAGGGGTAGTCTATGAATGGCAATCTAGGGGCCATTTTTGGAGTACTGGCTGTGTGAGAGGTGTGCTTCTTTATCTGATTTTTTCTTGTCAGGATCTTGGTTTTGTAAGCATGACTTATGTAGAGTGGTGTCTCGACTCTAAGGGTTTTGTTTTTGCTCAAGGTGGTATGGATGTGTCCCCCTGTTCTCATGGTAGGTAGCAGCATTGGGGCAGACAGTTGGTTTTGAAGCGACAAGTAGTACCGGGTGTGGATTTCACTTGATGATCGGTATTCCCCGAAAGGTAACAACTATCGTGCAGCTATGGCAGTAAAGAGAGTTG
The DNA here is from genome assembly GCA_963693085.1 of Alisma plantago-aquatica. Lineage (NCBI taxonomy): Eukaryota > Viridiplantae > Streptophyta > Magnoliopsida > Alismatales > Alismataceae > Alisma > Alisma plantago-aquatica. The sequence goes on from OY856411.1 coordinate 162,381,364, forward strand.
TGGAGTACATCTGTAGGTGAGGTGACCCAGATGTATAGTTCTACTGGGAGAAAGTTGGTGTCTGTGTTGCAATAATTGTTTAGTATCTGATGTTGTAGCTACATGAGACAAGTTCTAAGATCTCTCCACCTAGCATGGTAGTAGGGTGGCAGAGTGGCCGGAGAGAAGCTGGAACATGATCAGTGTTATGGATGGTGTTATCTGATGTGGTTGGAGAAGAAGATGTTTTTAGAGAAGAGTTGGAGCTTTCTCTCTGAATCTTGCCGCACTTCTTATACACAGTTACTACTACCCGTAATGAGTAAGTGACGATGATGGGTGGACGATTAGGTTAGCCTTGAGTATCTTGGAAAATGAACAAAAAAAAAACCTCAAATTTTAAAGAGCACAACGGACCCACGTTAAGTAACAAGTAACCAAACATGCATACAAATCGTTAAAAAAGACCTGATTCTTATGGAGTAAAGAAAACAATGACAAATCGGACACAATGCCTTAGATAATGGCTTCTGTTTGGTACATAATGCCTAAGATAATGTGTAAATTTGAATCCTAATTTGGTTGAAGTTTGACTAAAATGAGATGATAGGCGATTCCAATAATAAACCCTTTATCCGAACCGAATCAGTTTTTCATCATCCTAGACTTATAAACATGCATGATCTGGCCTCATTTGGATGCAACCTCATTTTGCATGTTGATCAAGTCCTCAATCACCTTGTAAGATCTCATGTGGGTCGACTCCTTTCCTTGGCATTCAGATAGACGCTAGGGATTTCTGAAACAATGCCTTATAGAAGAAGTAAACATAAATTATTCACTATTTTTCCTCTTGTAACATCTTGTCTTTTCAACATTGCGGATCAAGTGTAACAATCTAAATTGAAACCCTCACAACAATAAGTAATCCCAATTGGTTACTCCACTTTATATAAGTCAAAAGATTTTATTTTTCCTAAAAAAACTCATTATTTGTTGTATCAAATCTACAATCAAAAGTATATGAACACACTTGAACATAAAAAATAAATGCACACACCAAATCTATTGCTCGATAATCAACACTTTGTGATATAAAATCAGTTATCATAGTTTAAAATTTACATTTTTGGAAGTGAATAATCATAACATTATGTAGATTGATACTAACTATCAGGACTTCATGACAACATGGCTACATGAACACTTGCACACATATCAAACTCCCATGCTGGCTATGAGACAAAATAATTCGAATCAAAATAATAAAAAAACTTTTGTTGAGTATGTGGGAAAAAAACCTTTAATATATATATATTAATCTTGATAGTGAAACTACGTTTAAAGTATGTATAAATCTCACAAATTAAATTGAATTGTAAATCAGATGTTTTACTTTGTATTTGTTACACTACAGTATACATGTGGGAAGATTGGTACTACAGTGAATGCCCTCAATGTAATCATAGTGTTGACTAACATTAGAGTAAATGGTCTTGCCCTTGTGCCCAATATGATTGGTTGTACTTAGTTTACTTTTCTGGATGTATCCAAGTTACACAAAATTTACAAACAATGTACATTCATAATCTTTAAAAGAAAGTATGGAATAAAACTGAAACCAAAGAGAAACACAAATGAATAACATTCAAAGTTCTCAAGAAATAATATTACATATTAAACCTCATCTAGAATAATATATATCAATACAAATAAAGAGGCAAGTATTCACTTAACCATCACAAAAATTGTTGAAAATATTAATAGGATATTACCATATAGTGTATTTTTGAGATTGTCCTTGAGTAGTTAGATCTTTGGAAAACACCTGACTTATGATAATTAAAAAATATTACCAATGATAATAATTGTTCAAGATTTTAAATACACATTCGAGTTCCAACGACACTTTGGTTTTGTCAGTACAAGATTAAATAATAATAATTATTGGTTTAGTACATAACTTGTTTATAATGTATCATATTTTCTTAAGTCCCCTAGTCATATTCGCTAGGGTTTGGAGTAAAAAAACCTTAATTTATAAAAATTAGGTTTCCATGGGTACTTTGGTCCTTCCATGTGCAAAATATGATGTGAAATAACTTAAGCACATTTCCTGAAGTTTCATTGCTGATAATGAATAGTGATATTGTGACTTCTACCATAGTAAGGGTTAGAACACAGAGACACGGGAAGTGATTGGCTGGGTGACTGGGAAGGTGAACAACGAAGACCTATGCCACCGATGGAAAATTTCTACTAGACCTACTCAGATATGGAAGCAGAGAGATGACTCTGGTCTTCATCACGATGTGCATCCTGATGTGCATTCTTCTCAAATCCTAATAGATCTAGTTTTCTCTTCTGCTCCAAAGCATTGGGCAGAGGTTTCCATATGCGATGTCAATGAAAGTAGTTTTCCGATACTGAGCTGCAAAGATATCCAAGTCATCGATAGGAAACTTGTCTATCCTAAAGCAGAAGCCAATGCAAATGATGCTAAGTGGAGTAACAATTTGATTGGTTATGTCCTAGATTTTAAGCCTCATGTTCCTACGCTTGAGTGTTATCTCAAATGGTTATGGAAGCTTGAAGGCTCGTTGGAGGTTCTGAATTGTGGGGAAGGCATTTGTGTTCTTAAATTCTCAGTAGAAAAAGATGTGAAGATGGATTTGGTTGGTGTTTGGAGAGTATAGAATTGTTCGATGTTCCTATCCAGATGGAAGCCGGGTGATGATATTCTCAAACATAGCCTAATTGATGCTCCTATTTGGATTAGACTCTACAATCTTCCACTGAATCTCTGGGAAACTGCAATGCTGGAAAGAATTGGTTCATTCTTGGGGATACCTATTTTCTCTGATGTGGCTACTCATCAGTGTTCCAGGATCGAGTATGATCATGTACAAATTCTAATGGTGTCTGACTCTTATTTTCCTGAGACTATTACTTTTCAAAGTGACGAAGGCGATTCTCATATCATTGATATCTGCTATGAATGGGTGCCTTATATCTGTCAAAATTGTGGTTATTTTGGTCATGAGGAGTACTTTTGTTGTAAAAATGATGAAGCTCCTACAGAGTTGGTTTCCTCAACAATAATGGATTAAAAAACCTCAAGAGATCATGAAGAATGTTCCTACTATCCCTATAGAATTTGATCAACCCTCTGTTGCTATTAGGAATATTCGTATTATTGATTCTTCTAAAGCCATTTCAGTTAATCATCTTCTATCTGAACATAATGCCAACTTGGTTCGAGGTATATTTGATATGAGTTCTAGTAGATCTATTCCATCAACTCCGATCCCTATTTTTTCTCCTATTTCTTCAAGTTCCTCAAAGGCACATATGGATGGTGATGGCTTCCAACAAGTTTCTACAGACAAAAAGAAAAGCAAATCTCCTCCTATTGCCCAAGCCAAACTGAGTACATGGATCTATCACGGAGTTTCTAATTCCATGTTTTCTCCTTTACCAAACAAGTTTAGTGGTCTAGATATTATAAATGAGGATTCAATTGTTGAGGCTATCAGCTCAACAACCCCAGGTATTAAATGGGCAATTCTCTGACCATCTCTTCTTGGAATGTTAGAGGCATCAGTAATAAAATTGATGTTGTTAGAGAAGAGATGTATAGATCAAGGTGTGATATTTTCATTCTTGTGGAATCTAAACTCAGGTGTAGAAAAATGGATAGTTTCATGTCAAAGTTTTTTCCTGGTTATAATTGGTTATCTAATCACTCTTCTCATGCTTTGGGTAGAGTGCTTATAATGTGGAAAGAGGATGTCTGCAATATTACTAAGCTTAGTGAAATGGATCAAGTTATTCATGCTTGAGTTAATATCAATGATTCATGTTTCTTTTTATCTTCTGTTTATGGACATAACCCAGATGCGGACAGAGTTAATCTTTGGTCCTCTATTGAGTCCTTTCACTCTTCTATTAATGGCCCCTGGATTCTTATGGGGGATTTTAACTGTGTTAGGAAAGTTTGTGAAAGAATTGGGAAACAGGCTCCTACTAGGAAATCAATGGACGACTTTAACTCTTGTGGTCTTAATTGTAGCCTCTTTGATTTAGCTATGCATGGGTCACATTTCACTTGGGATAACAGGAAGGAAGGCTCAAATTTTATTGCTTCCAGAATAGGCATGATTCTTTATAACTCTGATCTACTTTCTTCTAATGTTGACTTTTTTGGTGAGGTGATTTCTAATATTATAAGTGATCATAGAAGGATCCTTATTTCCATTGGTCATCCAAAACAATTCAAATCTCCTTTTAGATTTATCAACTATAGGTTTCATCATGATGATTTCCTTTAAGTAGTGAGGGATGCTTGGAACGTCAAGATTTTAGGATATGCCATGTTTAGATTGTATAGAAAACTTAATATTCTGAAAGCTAAACTCACTTGGTGGAATAAGAATTGCTTTGGTGACATTCATGTAAATGCTAAAGTCTCAAATTTTCAAGCTGTCAAAGCTCAAGAGGAATCTCATCTTGATCCTACTAATGATGCTCTTCGTCTTACTGCCAAAAATCCTAGAGCTATTCCTTTGAAGGATGTTGTTGCCCAGGAATCTCTATTGAGGCAAAAATCTAAAAAAACTGGGCTAAAGGAAGGGGATTCTAATATGACTTTCTTTTATTCTTCTATGAAGATGAGAAGACACACTAATTCTATTAGGAAACTCCTGGTTGATGGTGAGCTATCCTTTTTTTTTGATAAAGGGCGCCTTCCATTTTATTAAGTAATCAAATAGTCCGCAACAAGTACAAGGATTTGATCCTCAAAACCCTCCCCAATAGAGTGCGAGTTAATAAAATGATAGGAAGAAGATGCCAAGGCATGTGCTACTCTATTTCCTTGCCTTCTAACAAAATAGAAATTAAAAGGAAGGAAACTAAGAGAACGATCGGTGATGTCCAAGACAATGATGTCTTTGTAGCCTCTACCTCCATATCCCTTCTTTACCACCTCCACCAGAAGAAGACAATCAATCTCTATTACCACATCCATAAATCCCTTCCTAAGCACAAACTGCATACCTTATAGAACAACCATACCCTCCACATTAAGCACTGAGTATGGCTGCTCTAAATGGCATTGGAAGGTCCACAAAACTGTCCATGCTCATCCCGAATGGCTGTGCCGCAACCACTCTCACCCGGTGTGGTGATAGATGCATCCATGTTAATCTTAACGCCGCCCGGTGGTGGTCTGCGCCAAGAAACCAGTCCTGAGGAAGAGGAGTGTACTGCTGATCTACTCACCGCCACGTGGTACCGTGCATGCTCCTTCACGAGGTTGATGAAGCTTGCTGCTAGGCCTGGAAGAAAAGGAGGACGATCGTCGAAGAGAAATTTGTTCCTAGAAGCTCACATCACCGAAAGAAGTGTCGTTCCCTTCTCCTTGTGCATGTTGTCCTCTTCATCAAGAAGGCTACTCAAAAAGCTCCCCACATCATGAAGATCCAGCTGCCCCAACCATTCAAAGTCCCCCGTGGCCCATATCTTCCTCGCTAAGACACAGTGAAGCAACACATGTGAAGTATCCTCCCACTGTCCGCAATGGTGGCAACCATCGTCTTGCGTCACCTATTTTCTCTGTAGCTCCGCCTTGGTGGGAAGTATGTTTCTAAGTGCTCTCCATACAAAGTGCTTCAATTTCAGTGGCCATCCTTGCTTCCATAGTTTTTTCCATATCTCCCCGTCAACCCCATCCACCAAATCAGCACCTGCTCTAATGAACTAATATGCACTCTTGACAGAAAAGAATCCATTACTCTCTCTTTCCCAAAAAAGATTGTCCTCTGCATTCCACTGGGGTAGTAGGATGTTAAGGACAGTCCTAGCAATGTAGCTGGGAAAACACTCCTCCACCACCTCCCTTCTCCACCGTTTCGTCTCTCCACTGATTAAGTCGCTCACCCATCTATACTCCACTGGTCCGTTTACCAAGTATTCATGCACTGTTCCTCCAAGGTGAGGAATCCACCTATCTCTGTAGATCTGGATCCCTCTCCTATCACCCACCCTCCATCTAAATCCATCCTTCACCAGCTGTAAAGATCCCCATATGCTCGTCCAAGTATAGCTGGAATTACCCCCCAACTTGACATGTAAGATAGGTGAGGACTTGTAGTATTTCACCTTCGAAATTCGGGCAGCAAGGGACTCTTCATGGACCTCCAACCTCCAGCCCTATTTAGCTAGCAATGCCTGGTTAAATGCCTTAAGATATCTAAACCCCATCCCTCCGCCTTCTTTGGGTTTACACAACCTCTCCCATCTCATCCAGTGAATCTTCTTCTCCCCTTCCTTTGAACCCCACCAAAACCGTGCCATCATCGCCTGGATCTCTTTAATAAGTCCTTCTGGATTTTTAAAGATGCTCACGATATACATAGGAATAGCTTGGATGATTGCCTTGATTAGCACCTCCTTACCTGGCCTAGATAGGAACTTCTCCTTCCACCCCTGCACTTTTTTTCACACTCTGTCCTTTATAGCAGCAAATACAACTTTCTTAGACCTCCCAATCACCGTAGGGAGTCCAAGGTACTTCTCGTGCCTGTCCACCTCTCTAACATGCATCCGGTTCTTAATCAACTCACAACTCTCATCTGGGACATTCGCACTGAAAGAGACCTCTATCTTCTCATAATTAATTTTCTTCCCGGATGCCCTCTCGTATTGGCTGAAAATATCAGCTAAAGCGGAGCATTCTTTTGAGGTTGCCCGTGTGAACATAATGCTGTCATCTGTGAAAAAGAGGTGAGTAACACGTGGTGCCCGTCTGCAAATTCTTGTCCCGTGGATTCTATTATCCTATGCTGCTTTAGAAAGAGAAAAGGAGAGTGCTTCAATGTAAAAAAGAAAGAGATAGGGAGAGATAGGGTCACCTTGGCGAAGTCCTCTAGATGGGTTTGAATATCCCCTCCTATTGTCGTTGATGATGAACTTGTGGGAGATTCTAGTCACACACTCCATAACCTTATTCCTCCAAATATTTGAGAACCCCATCCTCCTCATCATCTTTTCTAAGAACGCCCACTCCACCCTGTCATATGCCTTGCTCATGTCCAGTTTTATCACCATCAAACCTTCCTTCCCTTTCCTTCTATTCTTCATAGTGTTAAACATCTCATAGGCCACTAGAACGTTATCTGTAATCATTCTCCCTCTAATGAAATCACTTTGATTTTTAGAAATAATCCCATTCATCATCGGTTTTATTCTGTTTGCCAAGACCTTAGTAATGATTTTATAAGAAATATTGCAAAGGCTGATTGGACGATACTCAGATATCCTGACCGGACTGTTTGTTTTAGGAATAAGGACAATATCAGTATCATTAATATCTTCAAGGCTTTCCTCCCCTTTCCACCATTTAGAAATGAACGACATCAGGCTGGATTTTATAACCTCCCAGAACTTCTGATAGAAAATAGCTTTCATCCCATCCAGTCCTGGGGCCTTGTTAGGATGCATTTGGTTGAGAGTTTTCCATACCTCTGTCTCCGTAGGGGCCTAGTTCATATCTGAAAAAGAAGTCTCTGGAAGTACCCGTGGCATACCTTCAAGGAATTCCTCTATACCAGATGGATTGGAACTAGAGAAGAGAGAGTTGAAATATAAAAAAATAATTTCAGTAATAGAGTCCAACTCTGTATGCCAACTTCCATCCTCCTTGAAAAGACCGTCTATCATATTGCATCTCCTTTGACTAGCTTTGTGATGAAAGTACTTTGTAATTTTGTCACCGTCCCTCATCTCATTGGTCATGGCCCTGGCTAACCAATAACTCTCCTCCATGCGCGGAAGATCTTGTAGCTCTCTAGCTAGAGCCTCGCATTCCCTTGACATGTCACTAGATGGTGGCCAGTTTTGAGCACTGATGAGCCTCTTCTCCATCTTCACCACTATTTTCTTAATATTCCCAAACTTGTCCACCGCCCACCCAGTAAGCTTCTCAACACAAATCTCTGTCTGTCCATTAAGACCCAAAGCCTCATTGCTGTCCCAAGCATGTTTAACTACCTCCTTGCACTCCAGAGAGGAAAGCCTGAAAGTTTCAAATCCAAACCTTCTATCACAGGGTCCATACCCCCTTCGACGTCTTTCTTCCCATAAGAGAATCTGTCCATGATCTGAATTGAGAATAGGAAAATTCTTAACTCACCTGATGTTGAAGATATCACACCATTTTTTATCCGCCAAGAAATGGTCCAACCTTTCTAGGATCAGACTGTCATCCTGCAGTCCTCACTTCCATGTGAATCTACACCCCGTAGATCCCAAATCTGTCAGCTGACATCTGTCAATCGCCTCTCTGAAGTTGTGCATCTTCCATTCATTCCTCGACTGTCCACCCTTCTTTTTAGCATGAGCAAGAATCTCGTTGAAGTCCCCGCCAAGTACAATAGGCCATCCAGAATGAGCACAAATCTCCTCCATCAACTGTCAGGTGTGAAGCCGCTCGTGAGTAGCTGCCCATCCATAAATACCAACAAAGCAAAAACACCCAGGACTTCCCTCAACCCCACAACCGTAGAGATATGGTGATCCAAGAAAGACTTCACCATTACATCATCTCCCTTCCACCACAACCCAAAACCCCCTGCTCTTCCTCTACTATCAACGCTAAAACCTGAGTTGAAACCACACTTCCTCCTCACCGTCTCCTGGTCACCTCCTCTACACATATTCTCCATGAAGAAGACTAAGTCAGGAAACTCTCTCCAGCATCACCTCCTGAGAGAGTCTACCATACCAGGGCTGCCCATGCCATGTACGTTCCAACATAGGGTTTTCATGGCTCTTCACGGGTCTGGACCTCCCCAGTGCCCACTACTGAAAGAAAAGGTGCCTCAACAAGTGATTCCCTCCTTGATTTTTTGCCTCCCCACAACCCATCAACCTCTGGCTCCTCTTGAGCCCCCTCCATTCCCACTCTACTTCTCTTCCCCCCCACATTGGATTTCAGACCTCTATCCCCTTTAGCTTCTCGTACCACATGACTACTTCCAAACCTAGTGAACCTCCTCCCCTTCTTGCCTTTTCCCCTACCCTCCTTGTTCCTCCTCTCCTACACCCCATGCAGATTGACTGCTTCCCTCGACAGATGCATCTCCCCCATCACTTGGTTTGATTCCTCCCTCCCCCGAGCACGTCGACCCCTTCTCAAGGTGTTCTCCTTCACCCCTGACCTCATATCCATGGATGTAGTTCGCACCATCATCCCTACCCTTTATGACTCCATTAGTAGTCTCAGCCACGTCATGGACGTCCACCGTCAGGGAGTGCCTATCCTCGTTCTTTGTTCCTCTTCGGTGCTGACCATCACTGTATGAGTGATCATCCATCTTCGACCTTCAGACATCTGCCTAGTGCATTCCTTTTGTGCTTGGGAAGTCTTCTCTAACCAGTGTATCCACCCTCACTTGCTGGTGCCCTAGTTCTCTCTCTGCCTCTATTCTTGTGAAGATGATGTTGAGTTCCTCCATCGAGACTGAATTGGTCGTTTCACTCATCTCCTCTGCCTGTTCTCCTGATGTCTCTTGCCGTCACATTCGCCACTAGCCATGCTCTCCCCCGCCGACCGGTCACCTATCCTCGACCAAGACGACGCTGGCCTGGATATGTATTTGATGTCCTTACTCATCTTGTATTGTCCCAGTAGATCCTCCTTCACCGTTGTCGCCCATCTCTTAGTCGGGGATGCCTTGATCCAAGGCCCCTACAACCTCTGCGCAAGACTTTCTTCTTCCTCTTCGTCATTGTCCCTGCAATCCTTCTCCATGTGGTCTATCACGCCGCAAAGGTAACAGAACGTCGGAAGTCGTTCATAATGGATCTTCACCTCAACCACTCGACCCATTTGATCTCTTATCTTTTGCTTCTTCCTAATGGGTTTGGAGATGTCGATCTCAACCCTCGTGTGATAGGATGCTCCCCAAACCAGATCCCGCCGGTCCACTGCATAAACTGTCCCTATCTTTGAAGCCACTTCCCTAATAGCTTCCTCTGATAGATAACCTAGGGGAAGGTTATATAGTCGAATATAGAATTTGCACATATCAAGCTTCATCTCTGTCGGGACGTCCTCCTCCTTGATGTCTCGGACCACCAACATGTGGTTATCGAAGTTCTAAGGACCCTCCTCGACGACCTTTTCTTTATCCTTCCAATGGAGGAATTGAATGATGAATAGATTGTTTGATATTTTCTTAAAGCTTGCTTCTTGTCTCAGCAAGCAGGCATTCATCATTGTCCTCTTGAACGCTGAGAAATTAAAGGGTCGGCTCATCGTCAGCCTGCCGACCAATGCCAGATCCATCAGCTCCTTGTCATCACCGGTAGCCACCTCCTTGAGATCAAGAACATCCATCTCCTCTACTTCCTTAACCCTAAGTGATGCATAGTGATCCACGAGCTCATCCGCCATGGCGCAAAGGGGACTTGCAAACCTGCAAGAGACCGACGCCTTGGTGGCGAGAAGGCCCTAAATCACCGTTGTCCAGAGAGGAACCCTAGGGGCGGCTGACCAGGGAGTTGATGGTGAGCTATCCTATTGTCCTATTAAGATTAAAAATTATATTCTTAACTACTACTCTAGCCTTTTCAATAACGATGACAATTCAAGTGGTTTCTGGTCTGATATTTGGGAAGGTCCCACTCTCTCCTCTATTTAGAAAATTTCTCTCATTGTACCTGTTACTAGAAAAGAGGTTGAGGATATTATCCATGATCTTAAATCAGATAAGGCTCCTGGGCTTGATGGTTTTATTTATTTCTTCTTCAAGAATACTTGGTCCATTATAGGTGATGATGTTACTCTTGCTGTGATGGAGTTTTTTTAGAATGGCAGACTTCTTAGAGAGGCAAACAAATCTTTCATAACTCTTATATTCAAAGGTTCTGATTCTTCTGATATCAAGAAATGGAGGTCTATTGCTTTGTGTAATGTCTTTTACAAGCTCATATCTAAGATTCTTGCAAACAGGTTATAGAAAATCTTACCTACTATTATTGATCCCTCTCAGTGTGCCTTCATCAAAGGTAGGAATATTAAGGATGCTACATTACTAACTAATGATATTCTTAGTGATTTTAAGAAGTCTAATATGTCCAGTAAGATGTGTATCTAGGCTGACATTTCTAAAGCCTATGATTATGTGAAATGGAGCTATCTCTTTTCCATCATATAGAAAATGGGTTTTCCTACTATTTGGATTAAGTGGATTGAGGAAATTTTCTGTACTACCTACTATCAGGTTCTAGTAAATGGGGAGCCTACCGATTTCATTCAAGCTTCAAATATTGTTAGGCAGGGGGACCCTGTAGCCCCATATCTTTTTGTTCTTGTTATGTAGGGTCTCTTTGAACTTCTTAAGAAGGCAGTTTCTAACCTATTATGTCTCCCATTTTTGCCTCTAAAAATTTCTTTGTCTCTCAATTGATCTTTGCAGATAATCTTATGTTTTTTTTTCTAAAGCTAGTACCAAGGATGCTCTTGCCATTACTGATATCTTGGAATCCTTTGGTAGGGAGTCATGTCTTAAAGTTAATGCGGAGAAAAGTTATATTATCTTTAGTAAGGGTGCTGCTAAAGATCCTATTCTTGATATTCTAAATTTTAAGGAAGCTTCTTTTCCTTCAAAATATCCTAGAATGCCTCTCTTTACTGGGAAATTGTCTAAGAAGTACTGCTCCCAACCTATTGATAATATATAGAGTAAACTCGAATGCTGGAAGTCAAAAAATTTATCTATGGCTACTAGACTTGAGTTAATCAAATCTACCCTCAGCAACATGCATATCTACTAGATGTTTTCTTTCCCTATATCCAACTCTATCTTGGATCAGATTGATAAACTTTATAGGAATTTATTATGGGAGGCCTCTAATTCTAAAAATAACTAACATTTGGTCAAATGGGATAAGAATACTGAACCGACAAAGGAGGGAGGCTTAGGTATCAAAAAATCAAAAGATGTATCTAAAGCTTGACTTCTCTTGAATGCTTGGGATATTGCTAACAAGAAAGATTTACTCTGGGTTAAGTGGATTTCCAAAAAATATTTAAAGAGGATTTCTTTTTGGCTCGTTACTGAATCTCCAAAATATTCATGGTTGTTTAATCATATTATTAGAGTTTGTAGTATTTTGCTGTCTCACATCAATTTTTATATTGGTGATGGCAATTCTTTCTTTCCTTGGCAAGACCCATGGCTCAAATCTAAGTTCATGTTCGATTTCACTGGTAAAGAAGCTATTCTTAAGTCTAGTCTAGAATGGGATTGTAAGGTTAGTTCCATTATTGTCAATGGCAACTGATGCAACCCCAAATTTCATAATAGATGTCAATGCGACATTCTATCTTTTCTACTCAATTTTGATATGCAGTTGGGCTCAGTTGACTATCTTTCATTCTGTGACAGTAAGTTCATCAATTTCAAGCTGGTCTGGAACATGGTCAGACTAAGAAATCTAGATAATGAGTTCTTTAAATGGATTTGGCAATGCAAAGTACATCAAAGAGGCCTTCTTCATCTTTGGAAAGCTAAGCATAATAAGATTCCAACATCTGACGGTTCTAGAAGAAGAGGAATTCAGTTAGCTTCGATTTGCTTTCTCTATTTTTATGACTATGAAGATACTAATCACCTTATGTTCCATTTTGAATATAATACTAAAATCTAGATTGTTGTTGGTAATTTGGACTCTAGTTTCATAATGCTTTGTAGCTGGGAATCTCTCATTCAAGGTTCATGTAGAAGAGACACTACTAGTAGTGTTATTTACTATCACTGCTGGTGCAAGAGGAATCAAAGAGTTCATGATAACAAGTATAGATTAGCTGACACCTTGTGGAAACATATTATTGAGGATTACAAAGCTTTTCGTTATCTTTTCCTTTTCTTGATATTCAGATCTTCTAGTTACGTTCTGATTGTTTGCAGCTTTCAAGGCTCGTGCATGCTCAATATGTTACTGAGATCAGCTGACATATGTTCTGGCTGTCTGCAACTTCAAGGCTTGTGCATGTTCAATCTATTACTGAGATCATCTATCTGTAGCTTTCATGGCTCATGCATGTTCAATCTGCTACTGATTTTGATATCTTGCTTCTTTGTCTTTGCATATAACACTCTATATTGATACTGATACTTCTTTTCTAGCCTTTTTTCTTGTATATTTTGAGCTCTTTTCTGTCTTGAAGATCTAGTGTTCTTCTACCTCATGAAGTTTATGCTTCCCTGAAGTCTAAAGCATGTGTTTTATAACGTCTTCCTTTTTCTCTTTTGGCTGGGCTTTGATGTATTCTTTAATTCTTCATAGTTTGTACGCCTATGTACAACTATTCTTCTTTACCCTTTTTTCTTTAGCACTGTATAGTTTTTTCAAAAGAAAAAAAAAGTGAAAGGGGTTTTGCTGACAAAAAAAAAGGTTAGAACACCCTTGGGATCACTAGAAAATGCTCCTATGGTCACTAGCATACTTTACCCTAAATTTAGCCAAGTCCAGTTTGTTGTCGTGAGGACTTCAGGTTAGGCAGATGAATAATGGGTTCCCCTTGCTGCTAACAAAGTATGCATGTTAGTACCTAGACATCACCATGAATAGGTCATTACTTGGACTGACTTGACATTTAATAGACTACGTGTGCCACTACAAGCAAGGGTCAAGGTTGTTAGTCGACTCAATTAATCCCCTATACCATCCTAGTCACCACTGAATCTTAGTGTCAGTTAGTCTAACTATATATGATGTGTGTAAAAATACGAGATGGAGTTGGATTAGGATTTTACCACATCCAACCCATATGTGTGGCCATGTGTTAACATCCCAGTCTATTCATTTAATCAGCAACCAGAGTCAATTCCTCTATCTGACTAGTGATAGATTGTATTTAATTTATTCCATATACATTCATATTTTTCCACAATGAAATCCACTCAATAACTATTTTCCACTTGTCCAAGGTTCACACATAGAAAATTCCTATTTGGACTTAAGTACTATTTCCCCTTCAATTGATCATTTAATAAGCCTTTTTTAATAAACCATTCAACTAAATTCCTCATGAATAAACTATCCATTTCCCATCCCTATTTGAAACTCAATTCCTCATTTTATCTCTAAAACTTATGTCATTATTTTAATGGAGAAGATATTTTGTTCAATTCTATATCTTTTTTCACCAAGAAAATAGAAAATGGAAGTCTTGTATCTCAATTTTTTATCTCTCTATCTTCCCGCTCTTTCTATTAAAATATTATTATTCAATGACACTATCTTGTAATAAAAAATGGGTTTCCTATCCAAGATACACATAAAATCCTCTAGAAACTCAGAAACTCAAATAAGGAAAACCTAAGTTTCTAGTCAGGGGAATCCCTATCCGAAAGCCCCATTCCTCCAGGGTGCCATTGATTGAAATATGACTTTACTTTGTACTCGCATAAAGAAGTGTTTCATGAGATCCCTTTGAAACCAAATCTTATTTTTATTTTCTATTCCTAGTATGAATGAAATTATTTTTATGGAATCCCTTTCTCACAACTAAACTCTCCTACCTTAATAGATAGCTATAAATAACCCCCATCCACCATTCATTGAGGCCTTTTAACTCTCCCGAAGCTAGAGAATGACTGAACAATCTCTATTAGAATTTAAAGTGACGACTGTATAGAAGATCCTTCCTCTAGAATGATGACTTTGATACACTAGGAGGCTACATAGATGGCAAGGAGGCATCCAAGGCCTATAAATCTAATTTATTTTCTGTACTTATATATCTTTTTGTTAGACTAACTATTAGTAACTATTTCAACAACTTATCAACTTGTTCATATGCTAACTACTTCAAATTGTCCATGACATAACAATTGATCATCTACTCCTTCATCTAGCACCTTCTTACCATGCTTACTCAATATGCTTACATGCTTTCTTGATCTCTTAAAATTGTTCATCTTGTTCAACATTGACTACTACTTCACAATGAATGTTAAATAAAACATTTGAATATGTAAACATTAACATCGTTACAACACATACACATCTACATATCTCTTGATCTAACTATCTTTTCATGCAATATTTCTCTCTATTTCCCACATCTGATCCCAATCGTATGGGATGTATATATATCATGAGAGACCATATGGTGTTTGAGTTTCTTTACCAAAACTAGTGTCTTTGGGGATGACACAAAAATTTCTATAGTCATCTTAAGTTTGTGAAGACTTGAACACTTTCAGTAAATTTTCCTTATTTTGTTTTCTTATCCATACTTAATCAAATGGTTTTCAAGAACTCAAGACTTAAAATGTAATAGCAATTGTTGGAAAACATGGAGGTTACTAGCACCATCCATGTTTATATTAGGAGTGCATTTCTTTGTCTTATGGCAACATTTTCCTTATCATATCCAACCTCAGATGGATTCCTAATTAGTCTTTTCAAAAAAAAATTCTAATATATTTTCCCATCTAAAAATTCCCTTATTTCCCTTGAAAAATAAAGTGGTGAATCCAAATTTCCTTATCTTTTATGGTTATCTTAGTTTTTTAGTGACCATGTGGGATTAATTATTCTTCATATTTTTCTCCATAAGTAACACAATTAAAAGGCTATGTTTAGGATTTTTATACAAATAGAGTTGTATTTTTATTTTCTTGAATGCCCTTTTTTGAAAAGGGTTTCTCCTTAGGGTTTATTTTTGGTTTCCTGTTCTATTAACTATTTTTTTTCAAAAATATCAAAAGAGAGATCTTCTACCATGAGAAATGCTAACACTTTCATGACTTCTTGCTTTCTTAGTTAATAATTTTGGGAAAGTGGGAAACATTACATTACCTCTTGGGGTTGCATGCTTTTTCTATGCTTACTTTATCTTTCTTTAACGTGATTGCAATTCAAAATGTAAAATTTACACACTTATATTTTACACTGAAAATATCTAAAAGTAGGGGTATAAAAAAATAAATGTGATATATGTGAATTAAAATACAAGGAGGGTTAACTACAATTTGCTTAAAAAATGTATGCATAAAAAAATAAAACAAGTAATTGACAAGTGAAAGAGACCACAAAACACACAAGATGTGTACTTGTTCGGGCTTGAAATGTTGTAGGTCCACTACCACATTGCTTCCAACTAGGGTTTCTTAATCTATATTTTATTCCTTTTCTAGATCGATATAAATTACAAATTTCAGTGTCTTTTGTGGATAAAGAGCACCATACTCTTTAGCTAAAGGATAACTTGTTGCCTTCATTGCATGATGCTAAAAGACTAGACTATAGCAATCTACTTCCACCATCATTAAACACAACCTTTTCACAAGAAGTATCTCCAAATCTATTCTACACAACCTTCACTAAAGAAGTATCCCATAGTAATGAACAACACAAGGACATGAAGGAAACATGAAAGTGCAACTCTTGTCACAAGTACTAAATAATTGAACTAGTATTGAAAAAGGGACGATCAACTCCACATGGGTTTAGGAAAGGCTATATTTTGTGGAGTAGGACACTAGAGCTAGGCTAAGTTGAGACTTTCTTGGGAACAACTATTTGTAGAAAAGTAGAACTCTAAGCTTGAGATATCATGTATAGGTGATGCTCAAGTGTTCTTTGGGTGTCCATATATCACTCTTGTGTATAGGGAACATATAGGAATAGATAAAACATTCATTGGGAGTGTTTAAGACAAGTTTAGATAATAGTTATAGGATAGTTGGGTGGGATGAAAATGGCTAACTGTGCACTAGTAGAAAAATTTATAAAATTTATCCTCGACATATTCTAATTAAACCTAGATGGCCGAGTTAAAGTTTGAATGATATGTATTTTATTAAAAATTGCATTTTAACTGGAAAATACTCTATCACAATAGATCCTAAAAATTGGAAAATGGATCAGATGAATTTAGAAAAGTTATCTACCTATTCTAGTGGGTATATATAAGTGTAAAACTTGGTTTAGGATGGTTTTGATTCGCTCCTCACTTGTTCATACATCATTACTATTACGTCATACAATGTCGACCTATACAAAACATAATCTAGGTACAAGTTGATGTACAAACATCCCAACACACATTTTATTGCATATCATTTATCATCGGAACTTGCCTAAGTTCCCTAATCACGCAAAATACTTATTTTAGTTGTAACACAAATAGGAAATATTTGCATCATCCAAATTAGAGTGTGTGTCCTATTCAAAAATCCAACATACACTACTACAAATCCACATGTCTACGGAATGCGTGCTAACACTCACATTGGGTCTCAGGATGAGTCACCGAGGTGTTAGTAAGGTTATCGGTTCATATCGATGATGGATCTTCAAAGTCCTTAAATACACCTCTCTCCTGGCACTAACAACTGATTGTGGACCCCATAGTCACAAGGTATATCTGAAGTCATACCCAAATCTACATAAACTAGGTTACCCCACATGAGAGCCATCTTGGCATAGACAAGATCATGACACTTCCCTTCTATACATGACATTCTTGAGTAAGGATGTACAACACATCTAAACTCATGGCCTAAAAGGTGAAAGTATTACCTTGCATGCATATATCTTGATATTGTTCCTTGCTTTACCTCTTATGATTGTTTCTTATAGTACAACACGATATTGTTGTTTTCTAATTATCTTGTAGTTTTTGTTTCTTTTCCTACTATCATGTTTTTATTTCAGAAACATCCATGTCAAACATAATTAAATTCATCCCCTAATCAATGAAACATTATCCAAAAATCACCCACAATATAATAACAAGCTATCAAACTATGTCCTATCATATACCCCTCCATTAGGCTACCCTTTTTAATCAAATCATATTATTTTCATAGCACATATCCATGCCACTAGTTTTCCAACATTTACCCTTAAATTGTTGCTTCCAATAAATAATAATAAAATAATTTGGTGGCCCACTTTGAAGGTTGTCAAAATTTACTCTCAAGGTATCTCAATTTTGACAATCCTTGCTAAGATCTTTTTACACAATGCATATTGAGAGGTTGACCAATTTTGGACTCATCACTTGAGGAACACTCACATTTATAACTCTTGATACTAGTTGAAAGTCTTTCAAAATGCACTCAAAATCTAGGGCACACTTTTCAAGGAAACATTTCAAGCTTCATCAATTTAATACACTGAAAGGAGGACCAATTCTTGAAAACTACTTCAAGAAGCCTTGACCATATGAATACAAATCTCAAACCTTCATTCTTATGTTGAAAGGCTTCTCAATCTTACAACAACACCTACAAGCTATTTTTTCATGTTTGTGCCATATTCCACTTTA
Source organism: Alisma plantago-aquatica (assembly GCA_963693085.1). NCBI lineage: Eukaryota > Viridiplantae > Streptophyta > Magnoliopsida > Alismatales > Alismataceae > Alisma > Alisma plantago-aquatica. The sequence goes on from OY856411.1 coordinate 162,399,698, forward strand.
GATAATGACATGCTTCATCCCTGATCTACGCAAACATGTGAGCCTTATTCCAGACATATGCTTACCATGGCTACCTACTTGAATGACATTTCATCTCACCTTGATCCTTTTAAAACATGGTATCTTGATAACATCTTAAGGATACTCATCCATCAATCATGAACATAACTTCTAAAATCAAAATCATTTTCTAACTCATGATCCAAGCATACCAACTCTATTTTGTCCAGGATGTCGTGCTTGAATAAATATCCCATTATATCATGATGGTGCACCTACCTACCACTTGACGGTCCAGGACCATAACCTAAAATTGGACTACCCACTTTCACTTTTACATAATATGGTCTTGGATGATGACCAAAACTAGACCACCTAGTCCTATTTTAAGACCCTCAAAAGAGTCTTATTTTCCTTTTCATGCTTTTCAGATCCCAAGACTATAAATGTTTCCATCTTGAAACCATGACTTCCACATTTTCCCAATCAGGTCATGGAGAAAGGGAAATTGACACTAGAATAAGTAGAAGCTAGAACAATGTTTGATTGTACTTGAAGTCTAAAAAGCATGTTCGAAGGTTGATATCCCCTCGATAGATAAGAATAGAAAAGAATTACCCTACTAGAATTAGGTTAATAAAAAATGGTCCATGGTCCAAAACAGATTAACATAAACCTTAACACCTACAATATGACAAAGCATGCTCTTTGTAAATGCGGTCATCTTATAGGCTGACCATTAAAAGAGAAAGAGGTCATTCACTCTACCCACCCCGATGGTGATATTTGGAAAGATCGTATGATATATAGAAACTCCTTTTATCTTATCTGATCTAGGGCCACTTTCCTATACCCAACATTCCCCCCCCAACATTAGAACAAGCATGGTTTCATTTACATGAGGGTTCTAGATGTATGACTATGGAGGAATGAAATTATACTATTCATATAGGGAGAAAATTACTTTGTACACTATAATTTCACACTAAAGGCATGACTTGAACTGCCATATTCTTTCTTATTTGGATTGAACCCAACATTTGAAATATGTTTGTATAAGTTGTAGGTCATTAAATAATGATATAGGAAATCCATACTTCACCCGCTATTCTAATATACAAATTCATTAACTAGTATGCCTATACACTCAACCACTTTACAACCAAATAAATCTTGGAAGCTCTTCAATAAAAGATAGATGAATCTTCACTATGTTTCTCAAGTGGTGGAGAGAATTGTAAGAGAAATTAAAGTTCAAGACTACATTCAAAGATGCACTTGATATGGTGATCAAAGCATTCATAACCGTAGTCATTGTGCTCTTATCTATATATCTTTCAACACATTTTATAAATTCATTTATCTAGAGTTAAAATTAAAAGTTCAACTAAAAGATGTGTATATCATGAATATCAACCTCACTTTCGACCTCCAACGCAATCTTCAATGAAAAACCAAAAATTTGAGATGGACAAAAACTATCACCATAAAATATATATAATCTATGGTAGGGACACTATTGATGATGTCCAATGATGAAAAAAATGGGATACATCAATCAATCACCAAAGTGGCACCTACTCAAATACTGCAACCTCAAATTAATGTTGTTTATATAATTCTATCACTACAACTGCATATGCAACAAACAAACACGATTCAACCCAACACACAACACTATCAAACTCAACCACAAATATATGCCTCAAAATATAAATATCAACCCAACCATTTTTTTGGATGTGCAGTGTTGCCATTTTAGACACCCAGTACAACTGATTCACCACCGAATGGATATGCAAAATTGACAATTGTTGCAACACCTTCACCCCCAAACACTAAAAGGAAGTTCACTCCCATAGGATATTCCCTCAATGTCATCCTACCAATTATACACCATATCCTTAAATTTCTTACCATAAAGGATCCTCTCAATCCCTTGCCAAAATGTTGCAAAGCCAACACCCATTGTGACTATCATTATAGAGAGGGAAACATGTCAATCTCTTGGTATTCTTATAGACATGCTCAATAAAGCATGATTTTATCAGGTAAAATCAAGATGGCTAATCTTGAGCACACACCATCATCATCCAATGACATGTCAGCCATAACAAAAGATGAGAAACTTAGTGCATGCTCCATTTGTCCTCTCAAAGGGACGCTTGTAAATTGAAATTAAATCATTGAGGTCACTGCCTCACTCTAAATAGAAAGGCTAGTGATTTCTAGGTTTTTTTAATGACCGATCATCATGCCATGGGCAAGGTCATGATCAAATGTTTATCCAGTCAGGATCCCTAAGTAAGCCCCAACACAAGACATCACAACACCAATCATCATGCCAGTATGGGATCAACCTGTATTAAAAACACCAATAGTAATACTACAAAATTTTAAAAAAGATAGGGTCCAAAAGTTCATGCTCCTATGATGCCATAGATTGTGGCCCAAACAACTTCAGTTGATACTCCCTCACCCTTGTATAGGTGGAATACACAAATTACACTTACCAAGGGGTTCCTATTGATGATCCAAAAATGCCTATGAAAGAAAGACAATGGGGATTTTCATTCCCACTTGTATACCAAGCAAGTACCTCCTACTACTAAGATCTACATGGAATGAAATAGGAGAGGTGATCTAGTTCATGGGTGAACCCACTCACAAAAGTAATGAATAACTCTAAAACACGCTATGAATCGGTGATGAAGAACCCTGAAGGAGCCTCTGTCTCCAAAGAGGGAAAGCTTTAAACACTCATTAATTTTTACCTTCAGGCTTGTAATAACCCCATAATTAATTTTTTTTTCTTCTGTAGTTGAGATACAATAAATAAAGTACCACAATAGGCCATTACTTATTACAACAGTCCACATAGGTGTTCACACTTCATTAATAATGGGAATGACTCAGCATATGCCCCCTTAGGACACTTATATGTCTAGGGAGAGACCCACATATATTCAGCCAACTACAAAGAAAGCTACTACCTTTGACAATGTACTCAAGGATGCTCCAAGAGATGTCAAGCTCGAGCTATAGATTAGACCACAATATTTCTCAATTTTATTCAAGGTCATGGAGTTGATTCTAACCTCTAGTCTCCTCCTTGGAAGACCATGGATCCATCAGAACTTGGTAGTTCCATCAACACTGCATCAAAAGCTTATATACCTGATGGAAACACTGTTGTTACCTTTCATGGAGACAACCTAAGAGGCACCATAGAACACATGGAAGAAGATGACCTCTGGCTCCCATATACCAAAGTTGCACATTACATCCACCATGGACGTGCCTCCATGGTGAGGTTGATTATGTCACTTGCTATATAATCCAACATGGTTTACCTAAAGGCTATGAGACATGGAAATACATCTAAGTAATAGTGTAGTACAAAAATAACAAGGGAACATCAAAATTAAAAAAATCCATCAACACATAAAGAATATGGGCCTAGGGTTCAATGACTCACCATACATCCATTCACGCTTCACAAGATGGAAACCCAAGAGGAGACCAGCTCTGCTTGGGCCTACACTATATGGTTTTACCTACAATTTCCATCTTGACTACCAACCTCCCTCCCAATATATGAGTAGAGAGGCTTGATGTGTACACAAATTGTCACTATTTGGATATCTAATTTGGTTGTTTTCTTTGTCATATGTGCTTAATTGAATATATTTTCACATATATTTCACCAAATTAGTATAAAATTAGTGTGTATCAGTTCTTATATTTATGCATGTATTTTACATGTATTTTATATATTTTGATTATTATAATAATTATTTGATTTAATTTATTGATTATTTTATTGTAGATAATTATTATTTAATGGAGCAATGTCGATATCACCGACATGCAACATGGTAGTATTGACATGGAATCAAAGTACAAAAAAATATTATTGTTCTAGATCGAAAAGGAAAAGGAATTTTACTACAACTAACTCAGTAGTACCAACTTCCAAGTCGGTAGTATCGACATTGGCGCTAACGAGCTTTATTGCATGTGTTAAATCCAACACATATTATTATGAAAAATAATTTTTAGGTTTTTCTCAACCTAAACATGTACGAAGGCTATAAAAAATGCCATTAGAAGCAGAATTTTATTCTCTATCATAGGGGGATGACACAAGAGGCGAAAGGGGAGAGAAAAGTGGAGGAGCCCTACCCGGAGAACTTCAAAGGTGTTTTGGCAGTGAAAATGATGGTGGAATGACTCCATCTCCTCCTTAACTCTTTCTCCTATTTCCAGTATCTCGAAATCCATGTTTTGCATATTTTTGATCTATTGTGATACCATGTCTCGCATATTCGGCTAATCTCCTTAATTCTCTAAGATACAGGAGTAGCTCTGTTGTACACTGTATATGGATCTTTTGCATTAGTATATTGTTTTCTCCTTATTCTTGGGTATGTTGCTATGAAATCGTATTGAATTATCTATGTTGTGCACCATAGGTGATTAATTAGATCCTTGATAACTTTGGGAGGAGGATTAATGATTGGATATCCATAGTAACACACATTTTATATCACCCTTTGGTAAAGGTGGCTTACAAATGTGAAGAGATTACCCAGAGGATTCATTAAAGCTCCTAACTAATTAACCAATTACTATGAAGATGGGATTGGTATTAGAATAGGTAGTGAACTACACTATGAGAGTGGGTAGTTATTGCTATAGGCTCTTTGTCCAGGAGTGAGAGGAATATATATTAATCTTAGGTAAAATCTACAGTATCGATCATGGTGAAACCACAATCCTATAGAATTTATTTTCATTGTGATCACAAAACATTAAATTATTTTCTTTCTTGCAATTAGTTAAATAACTCTCAAATCAAAGTTTTCTTCAACTTAGCTGATCGAAAGCAGTTAGTAGTAGTTTCTTAAATTATGTTTCCCCGTGTTTGATATTTGGGCCTCTTTGTCCTGTATTACTTCGACGCGTACACTTACCTTTTACGCATATAGTTTAGTCGTGTCAAGTTTTTGGCGCCATTGTCGGGGAAACAACATATTCAAGCACCACGAGTGTTATAATCAGCAACTATATGCCTCCCTCTTTATTTTTATTTTTATTCTTTCCAAAGATGAATTGCAAACATTTTTTTTAATCAGTAGTATCTCGTTCTCACATTGAATTCAAAAATTTCTGGTATTAGTGCATGGTTCAAACACGAACCATTGATTACGGTCCTACAACAAATCCACAACTGGAAGATATGGGTGATGTATAAGAAGAATAGACCATCTGGGAGATGATCAAGGTGTCATCTTCAATAACTCAGCTTGGGCCAATCAAGCGACAAGTGATACATTTGGGAAGATACAAGATCGATCCTGGGTTGGTGGCATTAGTCAAGCAACAAGCTTTCCATGGCCACAGTACTGAAGACCCAATGACTCATATCAGCAATTTTGTTGAAAGTTGCAACATGGTGAAGATAGACAAAGTTCCTGCCACCGTGATATACTTGAAGTTGTTTCAATCATCCTTGACAGACCATGCTAAGTCTAAGTTCTGTAACCTCCAGACGAAATCCATATAGACATGGGACCAGATGATAGACACATTCTTTGAGCGTTATTTCCCGTCACAGAAGACGAATGAATTGACATGGAAGATTTGCAACTTCAAGCAACAGGATAAAGAGTCATACTCAGAGGCTTGAGAGTGCTTTAATAACATGTTGTGGAAGGTGCCTCACCATGGTATAGATTTATATGTCCAAGCAAAGACCTTATATTATGTCCTACTTTAGGGTGAGAAGACCACCCTAGACAATGCAAGATCTGGATTTTTCTTGAACAATAAACCTTCTAGATGCCATGAGATCCTGAAGAACATGGCTAAGAACCAGTCATGGGGTGAAGAAAGAGAACCCCCAACAACCATTAAAAGCGCTAAAGAATCTAAAGTCATCTCGGCATTGAATGAGAAGCTTGACCTCATCGCCACAAAGATGTAAAATCATCTGTAGGTGAAGAAGAGGATTGCATGTACATGCACCAGCAGTACTAGCTGGACAGTGCCGCCAACAAGATTGACAAAATTGAGAACATGTTAGAAAAGTTGGTGAGCCAAAATGAAGCACTTATGGGTCAGACACAGAGGTAGATACAAAACCAAGGTGCCCAAATCTGCAACATTAATTATCAAATTTCTCAGTTAGCAGCAGAAGCAGCTTCCTTGAAGAAGTTCAATCAGTAAGGAGCACCTGGGAATGTAGTTTTAACCCATCAACATCACCAAGAAAAATCCGTCTCTGTTGTTAAAGAGAAAGAATATCATACTAAGGATGAACCCAAGCAACACACTTAGGAGTCAGATTGGGTGTATATGCCTAAAGTCCCATTCCTCACAGTCTATTGGGATTACCAGGAGGATGCAAAATGCTAGTGGATAGTGAATCTCAAGGTTCCATTCCTGTTAAATCACTGACTATAGTTCCTGAAAGGGTACTTATTCAACAGGAGCAGGTGAAAGTTTTACTACGTAGTGGAACAATCATTGTCAATAAAGGGGCACCCACAATTCAGAAGGAATAGCCACCGATAATACCACCCACAGAGGATGTGCCAATTTCTATTTTAGAAGGTGGTGCTGAAGCAAGCTTAGGGGAGGAAGTTCGTCAAGTACCATATGTTCCCCCACATGAGGGAGCAGAGAAGTCTGATGTTCCATCCTTGGATACTCTGAATCCAAGAAAAAAGGAAACACAGTCCAAAAAGTTCTTGGACATCTTCCAAAACCTCCACATCAATTTGCCATTAGTTGAGGTGATAGAGAAAATTCCTGCTTATGGGAGATTTTTGAAAGATATCATCAACAAAAAGAAGAGGGTTAAAGACATAGATATTGTACATGTTGATGAGATGATGAGTGCACTATTCAAGGGAAAGTTGCCAAGGAAGAGGAAGGATCCAAGATGTTTCTACATCCCATGTTCTATTGGTGGCAAACACTTCAAGCAGGAACTATGTGACTCGGGAGTGAGCATTAGTCTTATGCCTCTTACTACCTTCCAAAAGTTAGGATTGAAAGAACTGACAAGGACATCTATGACAATCGAGCTGGCAGACGAATCTATTGTGAGGAAGTATGGGATATGTGAGGATGTCCTAGTCAAAGTTGACAAATTTATCTTTCTTGTTGAATTTTTGGTGATGGACATGTGCGAGATATGAGGATCAGAGATGATGTTAGGAAGTTCGTTCCAAGTTACAGACAATGTGATCACTGCCATTGGAAGAAATTATTTGACACTCGGGATAGATGATGATAGAGTGGACTTCAAACTATCAAATGAATCTTCACCACCATCCCATGACTCCCCTAATCTTCACCATAATGACAACTCGAGATGAGGAGGACCATTCATGTCGAGCCTAGGACATTAAACAAGGGCGCTTCTTGGGAGGAAACCCAATTTCATTTTAGTTATTTACATTTTGTTAGGACTTTTTGTTGTGTAATTTTTGCACTTATTTTGTTAGATTTTTATTTGATGTAAAGAAGGTACCTTGATGCTTTTGTTTGGTGTGCAGGTAGGGTCCAAGTCAGTACTACCGACCCTCGAGTTAGTACTACCAACTCCTTATCAGTAAAAATTCTACAGAAAGTCGGTACTATCGAGTTCAAAGTTGGTACTACCAAAATATTTCCAGAGAATCACCTGAATCCTGGACCCAAGTCGGTACTACTGAAATTTTTCAGCAAAAAGGTGAAAAAAACTACAAGAAGAAGTTGTCGGTACCACAGATACACATGCCAGTGGGTACTGATTTTCAAAGCTCAAAGAAGGAGAGAGAATGTCATATCTTGATGCCAAAAAGATACAAATTAGTGGCACCAACAAGAGGGATATATGCTTGCACAACTTGATCCAAAGAGCCACCAACCATCCACCTCCACCACCCTTGAGAGCTACTGGTACCCCGTTCCACTTCCTATGTTTGGATTTTGACTATGAGGTCATAGTCAAGTTCAAGCTTAGGGGGGTGTTGGAATGACTTTATCTTCCCTTTTTACTATTTTTATCTTTTATTTTGGTAATTTGTAGGATCCACAATCTGTCTAGTTTAACGTGGAGTTCAAATTTTGTTTGTTTCTAGAAATTATCATGTGTGCTTTCAAGTTTGCTATGAAATTGAAAATCTTTTTGTTGGCTTAGTTGTGAGCACTTGAGTAATCTCACTTAGAGGAAGTGTTTGGGTTAGTCAGCGTAAGGACATTTAATATGAATGGACATCTTAAATATTCATGAAATTTGTATGAAGATGGGGTTTGAGCTTGAATTGATCAAACAGTTAACATGACCATTAATTGAAGTTTAAGAAAGAAATCCTAAAATTACCCTGTACACAGGTCATTAGAGAGGGACATATCATAAATTCATGAAAGGATTTGTCTCTTAGTTATATAATTCCACCCATCCTCCACTCATTAGCGACTCACCACCTTAAGATGAACAAGTACTCCAAATTATTTTCTCTTGTTGCATTGCATGGCATACTAGGGACATGATAGTTAGTTTGCTTTTATTCAATTCATTAAAAAAGGGGAAAATATACCAAGTTGTGTACTTCAACAATTTATGTACACATCATTCTAGTTGCATAAACAATTACATGTAGATTGCATGCATTTTTTTCATCATTCATTTCTATTTCATACGGGTGTCATTTTCCTTTGAAATTTGAGTGCAGGGATATACATCCATACTCCTTAGAAAAAAAATGAATGACATGTTTCTGAAGCCCAAGCATAATGTTCCATCATGCTAGAACAATGGGCCAATAAAAAAAATAAAAAAAGTTTGTTAATGTTTTAAAATTAAGAGGGAGAAAGGATGCCCTCAACTCTTCATGAAAATGAGGAAAACATACACATGATACATTCTTTTCTTTGAATTTTTGTTTGTCAAATTGATGACATCTTTTGACTCATACATCATTCTACCAATAAAGTAGGTATTATGACTCATGCATTTCTCATTCTTTTCACCATATAGGTTCATCATCTCTTATTTTTCCAAAAATAACTCGAATGTTACTTGTGATTCTTTAATTACCACCCATTTCATACCGTCCATTGCTCTTATTGGTAGGCCACTTAAATGATTATTCTCCTTATTCATTTTTATACAGAGAACTGCTTCCAAGTAGATTGGTAGTTAGGAAAGAGGAATGTAGAATAGAGAATCACATAATGCACCAAGGAAATGCATGATTGATTATGATGTTAACTAGCTCTCTTAATAGTGTTCATTGATCTAAGGGTGGATATCTTTTATGAATTTTTTGGTTGCTATAGAGTAGTTGATTGTTCAGTGATCAATGAAGGTCGGTTTGGGATCGCCAAGTAGGGATGTTTGAGAAATGAAATTCATGTTCCTTGTCCTTTTGCTGACTTGTCTCAAATAGATCTGATAGTGTGTTGCTCGAGGACGAGCAATATTCAAGATCAGGGGTGTGATGTGTGCACAAATTGTCACTAGTTGGATATCTAATTTGGTTGTTTTCTTTTTGTGCTTAATTGAATATATTTTCACACATATTTCACCAAATTAGTATAAAATCAGTGTGCATCTATTTTTATATTTATGCATGTATTTTATATATTTTGATTATTATAATTATTATTTGATTTAATTCATTGCTTATTTTATCACAGATAATTATTATTTACTGGAGCAATGTCGGTACCATCGACATGCAACTCAGGATTATCGACATGGAATCGAACTACAAAAAATATTATTGTTCTAGATTGAAAAGGAAAAGGATTTCTACTGCAACTAACTCGGTATTACCGACTTCCAAGTCAGTTGTACCAACACTAGCATTGATGAGCTTTATTGCATGTGTTAAATCCAACACATATTATTATGAAAAATAATATTTAGGTTTTCTCTCAACCTAAATATGTATGAAGGCTATAAAAGACACCATTAGAAGCGGAATTTCATTCTCTATCATAGAGGAATGACATGAGAGGCGAAATGAGAGAGAAAAGTGGAGGAACCCTATTCGGTAGATTTCAAAGGTGTTTTGGCGGCAGAAACGACAGAGAAACAACTCCATGTCCTCCAGATCTCCTCCTTAACTCTTTCTCCTATTTCCAGTATGTCAAAATCCATGTTTTGCATATTTTTAATCTATTGTGATACCATATCTTGCATATTTGGCTAATCCTCTTAATTCTCTAGGACCCGGGAGTAGGCCGGTTGTACACTGTATATGGATCTTTTGCATTATATATTGTTTTCTCCTTATTCTTAGGCATGTTGCTATGAAATCATATTGAATTATCTATGTTGCGCACCATAGGTGATTAATTAGATCCTTGATAACTTTGGGAGGAGGATTAATGATTGGAAATCCTTAGTAACACACATTTTATATCTCCCTTTGGGAAAGGTGGATTACGAATGTAAAGAGATTACCTAGAGGATTCGTTAAAGCACCTAACTAATTAACCAATTACTATGGAAATGGGATTGACATTAGAATAGGTAGTGAACTACACTGCGGGAGTGGGTAGTTCTTGCTACAGGCTCTTTGTCCATGAGTGAGAGGAATATATATTAATCTTAGGTAAAATGTGCAGTGTCGATCATGGTGAAACCACAGTCCTAGGGAATTTCTTCTCATTGTGATCACAAACCATTAATGTTTTTTCTTGCAATTAGTTAAATAACTCTCAAATCAAAGTTATCTTCAACTTAGCTGATCAAAAGCAGTTATCAGTATTTTCTTGAATTACATTTCCTTGTGTTTGATAACTGGACCTTGTTGTCCTGTATTACTTAGATGTGTATGCTTGCATTTTACACGTACAGTTTAGTCGTGTCAAGGCTTATAAAATACAACATGAAAAAGCATTGACTTATGGTGTTGTACTAGTAGGACCTGAGCACAAAGGTCTCCACCCCTACTTTCATTTTATTGTCACAAAAAATGATAAGTATTCTGACACAAAAAAACCATCATCTTCTTGGAGACTGATTACCTTGTTTAGGAGGTCAAATAATAAGAATAAAACAAGTACCCTAGTTTTTACGAGAACATTGTGGATATCACTCTTCTCACTAAAATTATATGGTATCTTGGTTGCACAAAATAATCTATAGTCTGAGGACATGAACATCTTATCATAAGTGAGTGCCATCAACAACATAGAGAAATCAGTTATTCGACTCCCAAAGAGATATGAAGATCATTCAATATTTCCAATTTCAAAGGGCATGCATCCATTTCTGAATCACTATAGACACCAAGAAGTGGAGCAATAAGTATATGATGGAGGATTTTGGAGCCTCATAATATGAATGTAATGAAACATTAAAAGTGTTTGAAGTATGGGGCATCAATGCCATCTTTGAAATAAATGAAGTGAAAATTTGATGATAGAACATCCTTCTTGTCAAAGCAAGGACAAAGTAATTGGCACTAGGAGGAGTAGGTTATCATGAACACAAAGCCACCTTTGTATCCTAACAAAGCACATTAAAGGAATGTCACTCTAAATGCATGAAGATACAAGAGTGGCTATTTCTCCATCCTTCATTATCTCCCCCACAGTTAATAAAAAATAAGAATACCAAAAATACCACAAAATAAAAAATAAAAGAAAACTAAAAACTACTCTTTCTAGATAGGAGTTTGATGACAACTTCCCAGCAATAGTATAGTTCTACGCCTAGGACAACACATAATTTGAATATGTTCCCATCCCAAACTACAAGTTGAAAGAGAATGATCCCTTTCAAATTGACGATGAGACAAACACGATCAATCTAAGTTGTGATCACAAGGCACAAAAATTCAAAATTTTGTGTCTATACCCCAATTTAACAAAAGAAATCTTAGATAGTTCCTAGATAACTATCTTAGTTGGAGAGATTTAAACATGTCAACATTAGAGGAGACGATCATGGTGCATCTCCTACAAATCATCCTAATCTACACCCAGTCAAGTAGAAAGCCATATGACTACAGACATAATAGTACCTAAAATCAATGAAGGTGTTCAACTGTAATACTATGTTAGTTCTTAGTGTCCCAAAAATATCGAACATGACTCACCAACATTATACCCATTTTGAAAAAAATGCAAAAGTGTGTATGTGTGTTGACTAACATTTCTTCAATAAGGTATCTTGCAAAGAAGATAAGGATAAGATTGACATAATTACTAGATGGGGACTATTCATCTATGGGCCAGGCCTTTCAATGTTGAAAAGCCTAGAACCAAATAGCAAAGGGCAATTGATTCCCTATTCCATGATATGATACATAAATAGATGTAGGTTTATATGGGTGATATGTTATCAAATTGAAAAACCCCAAGGATCACATGACTTACCTAGATAAGTTATTCCCATGACTATGATTATTATTTCTACATATCCATACAACTAAATGTGGTAATAATTACAAAAACTCTACTTGGAGGCTCTCGCCCCTGGAGGGGGAACCTCGTAGGCCTCCTCTCTGGTTGCGACAGCCACCAGGGGATCTGGATAACCCTCTTCCTCCACCACTACCACCACCACTAACCGTCCCCCTCCAACCCCTAATTCCCAAGTTCCTCTTAGTCTGACTGATGCTCTTGCCCCGCCACCCCATTGGGATGACCCTTTGACGGACATTACAGTGGGGCATACTTGGGCGTAAACCTATGAAAGTTCATCGCTGCTGTAGGCCGGTGGACTTGCCAGAGGACCCAAAGTGCCCTAGTTTTCAGGACGGTGATGCCCAATCTTGGATGAAGCTCTCAGATCCAATTCTAGAGGCTATGGATGATTTCCATCACTGCACAATCACCATCTAGGTGATGGGTAAGAAGTTCCATGTCACCCAAATTTATGGGTGGTTGCTCCACTCATAGAAACCCAAAGGGGAGGTCCAAGTCTCTCCAATCATAGGAGAGATGTTCCTGGTGCGCTTCACCTCAGAGGCTGATATGAGATGCTCACTGGAGGAAGGCCCTTGGTTCATTGACAACCAGATGGTCATCACCAGAAGGTGGATACTAGAGTCATACGTTAGGCATGTGGCTTTGTCCTCAACTCTGCTATGGATGACCTTTCCCAATGTGGGCGCACACTGGACGTGACGAGCCATTACCATCATCTGCTATGGTCTTGGGACACCAAAGGTGATCAATTTCTGGGATAAAGGTAAGTTTACAGGAGCTACTCACATATGTGTGGTGTTGAAGGCTAATAGGGTGCCTCCCCCAACAGTCATGGTCGAGTTCCCTGATGGGAAGGAACTGGATATCTGGGTTGAGTATGATGCCTTACCTAAAATATGCCACACCTACAAGGTGTTCAGTCATTTGTTGGGTGCATGCCCTGGGCCTTGAGAGGCGGTGGTCAACATCTCAGAGATCTTTGTGCAATGAGGAAGATCAACCAATACAAGACCCCAAAGGAGAAGGCTGAAGAATCACAACAAGGGAAGTTTGATCACTGGCACGAGTGATTAGATAGATGGACCTACTATTGAACATCCATAAAAGGAAGATGTGGGGACATCTACTAAGGATAGGAACATCAGTGCAGGAGAGGCCTCTGACTCTGCTATTGCAAGTGGCATTGAGTCAGATGTTCTGCCTATGGGTGTTACTGACATAGAGGTGGAGGTACCTTTAGTCCATGAGAAGGGGAACCCACTGATAGCAGCAACCCTTTCTCTATTCTGGAGAATTTGGAGGCTGACATGCTGATTGAAAAGATGATAGGATCCTGAGTGATGGAAGGCCAACCCAAAGGGAGAGATGGCACTTTAGGCCAGGGACCTAAACCCTAAACCCTAAACCCTCAAGGCCTGGTCTAGTGATTTTTGTGACATCCCAAATCTTTTGAAGAAGGCTACGTGTGTTTATGAAGGGGCAGTGGAAGCCTTAAGGATGGATCCTCTCAACCCATACCTTATGGAGGAGGAAGCTAAGGCAGCAAAGAGAGTTCTTCAGTGGGAAAAGGATGAAGAAGTTAGGTGTTGGCAGTAGAGCAGAATGGGATGGATCAAGGATGGGGACCAGAACACAAAGATCCATCATAGAGTAGTAAAAAAGAATAACATGACAGACTACTTCCATACTCTCCTAAAATAGGTTGGGTCTATGACCAGGGGGTTGAGGAGGTTGCTAGAGAGGCGGTTGACTTCTACAATGATCTTTATAACTAGAATGTGGTGTCTTCTATGGGCTTTTCTATAAGCCATAGGGTTACTGAGGAAATGAACTATATCATGTGCGAACCTATTGATGAAAAGGAGATAAAGGATGTTGTGTTCTCCATTGGTGCTTCGAAAGCCCATGGACCGGACGTCTTTAATGGGAATTTTTTCCAATCTTTCTGGCATATCCTGAAAGATGACATCTGTAGGGCGGTTCGGTGGTTTATGGTGGGGGGTTCTATGGTGTGGAAGGTGAATCATGCCTTCCTAAGGTTGATACCAAAAAAAGAAAATGTTGGCTTCCCTTGCAGACTACAGACCGATTGCCTGTTGTTCGGTCTTATATAAGATTTTTGCTAAGTTCCTGGCTAGGAGACTTAAAAGAATCCTTCCTGAGATCATCTGCCAGAATCAGTTAGCCTTCATACAAGGAAGATCTATCTCTGATAGTTCCCTCCTTGTGGGGGAGTTTCTACTGGACTTTAATAAGAAGAACAAATCCAAGAAAGCTTGTATATAGATTGATACATCGAAGGCCAACGACCACGTGAAATGGTAATCTTGTGGGGAATCATGGACTCTATGGGGTTTTCCCTACGATGGGTCAAGCTGATGAAGCAGTGTGTGCAAACCACCTCCTTTTCTATCCTGGTCAATGGGGTGCTGAAGGGCCTTTTCACATCATCTAATGGCCTGAGACAAGGAAATCTCCTCTCCCCCTTCTCTTCACCATCGTGATGGAGGTGTTGACGTCGATGATTGAAGAGGCACAAGTGGGGAACCAACTTCATACCTTCAAAATAGTTGGTGTCCCTGTCTCTTCACACCTCATCTTCACAGATGATGTGCTGCTGTTTACTACAGGTCATGTTAGGCATCTGAAGAAGCTATAGATTATCCTTAGGAGGTTTGGTAACCTCACTGAGCTTAATATCAGTGACATAAAATCCTAGGTCTTCCTTTCCAGATCTTGTGATGCTAGAAGAGGAAGGCTAAAAGTGGCAGTGGCAATGAAGGAAGGGGTTTTCCCTACTAAGTACCTGGGTATTCCCATCTCAAGTGGAAGAGGGTCCATTCGGATTTATGCCTCAATCATCGATAACCTCAGGGAAATGGTTGATAAGTGGTCTGGCCTTTCACTATCCCTTTTCGACAGAGTTGTCCTTATTAGAACTGTACTTGCAGTGAAGTGTTCCTTATGGTGCAGGCAAGCGGAGCTGCCCTCCTTCATCTTAGATAAATGCAAGTCGATTTGCAGCAACTTCTTGTGGGGAGGTAAGGGCCATGCTGTGGCTTGGTCCACGGTGACCAAACCCCACCAGTTTGGGGGTCTGAATCTGCCAGATCCTCACAACATTACCCTCCAGGCCACACTGAAAAAGGATTGATCTCTTTGTGACACATTTGTCCTTACCTTGGTCCTCCTAGATGAAGAAGAGATATGACATTTCTCTAGATGCCTACCCAGCTGATTGCTCTAGAGTTTGGAAGGATATGATGAGACAATGGAATTCTGTGAAGCACCTCTATCTACTGGTTGGTGACAGGGGATCCAGAATTGTAGACAGACCTTGGGAACCCCCTTTGGTCGGTCCTCATGTCCCTTGGTACCAAATCCTATGGAATAGGTACCACACACCTAAATGGAGTTGCTGCCTTTACAGGGGCATTCTTAGGAGATGGCCTATGCTGGACAAAATGTGGGAATGGGGGTTGGTTACTAACAATATGTGCTTGCTTTGCAAGAATGTTGGTGAATCACATTCACATCTTATGTGGGGCTTCCCCTTTACTAAATACATCTGGTGTAGGATATCTATCAAGTTGGGAAGGGGAGGTAGTCCACCAGATAATGTGGATGACGACATTCCTTAGATTCTTAAAAATACTTCCCATAGACATCCCCTAAGGTGTTTTTCTAGTTTGTGTATTACTGCTATGATGTTCCTTGTCTGGAAGGAAAGGAACAGTAGACTACACACTAGAAAAGAGAGATGTTATCTTGATATTTTTAATGATTGTATGAGTTGTAAGGCCAAACCCCATATCTATAAGGGGTTGGACCATATGATTTTAGAACACTGGGGAATTTTGTAGAGTTTACTCCCCTTTATATAATTGTATATGGGGTTTTTGGGTTATGGCCAGCCCTATGCCTTTTTCTTGAGTAATATTTTACCTTATCCAAAAAAATGTTATGTCAAATTTACATCTAGTATTCTTCTGGGATACATTTTTTCAAATAAAGAGGAATCAAAGTTAATCCTACAGAAGAAGAGCTCCAACTATGAATAGAACGGATATTGTGAATTGGGGTTCTCCACAAGCATAAAATACCTCCTTGGACCACTAATTCTGAAACTTGCATTGCTAGGCCATCCTCTTATTATTTCACTACATGTCTATGAAAAAATGATGGGGGAGTTCTGAGAAATCGATGACCCATGGTGAGCAAACCTTCTACTATGTATTGTATAAATTCATATTTGCCATGACAATGTACACCATTATAAGAAAGTATTGTTGGGACCTGGTGTGTACAACATGGAATATGATGTTGTATTTTCTTCAAATCATCATGAGGAATGACCCTCTATTCTATTTTTGTAAGAGACCTTCCCTCACTGGTTGATACACAAAATAGGAAGTGTTTTTTTTCCAAATTTGAGATCACTTATCTATGTGCAATGGTTGTTAAAGTACAAGAACTAGTCGATCATCTAGAAGACTTTATGTTCCTTGTATAATGAATACAAGAATATGAGTTTACATATGATTATATTAGTATGATTGGCTCATGAGACATCATTATATCCTTAGATCTAGACTTGTGTACTATCTCTTTAATAGAAAAAGGGTTCAGGATCAAAGTGGTCCTTCAAGACTCACACAATGAACAACTACCTCAAGCAAGATGATTGTGGTTCATCGCTACTAATAATATTTCTAATACAAAAGCATGCATTTTAGAACACCAATTGCCAAATAGAAAGGGACACGTCACCTTCAAGTCTATGGATTTACTCTCCTTGTGATCTCTCTAGTGAAGAAAAAACACATAAAATACACAATCTAATCCTCTATCAAGAGTAGTTGTTCTATCTCATATGAGATTTTGAGAAAATTACCTTTAACTTCATGAAACTATAGCACACTTCATTCACCAATGCTTGACCATACTTGCCTCATGGATTGACATCAATGTGACCAATGTTTCTCATTTGAAGTTTAGACAAAATCACAAGTGGTCTCTTGCATGATCACTGATAATGAAACTTACAACAAACAAAAGACGTGGTTCCACAACATCAATGCATATCTTGATAACTAGGACATCCAAGGACTATAATAAGAGAAAGAAAAATACTTAAAGACAAGTCATTAAATACATCCTAGGATAAGGACATCTATATCATAGATCATACAATCAAACCCTCTTGAGGTGCAACCAAAAAATTGAGTCTAAAGATCTCATGAATGAAGCCCGTGGAGGATCATGTGGTATCCACATGAGAAAATTCATGCTCCCAAAGACGATACAACTTCTAGGTACTACTAGAAAACCATGGAAATTAGGTGTTTCCAATCCATGTATAAATGTTGAATCTTCCATATACATGGTGACTACATACATCCATCAACTAATTATCTATACACCAAGGAAACCTTGGTCCAATCTGCACTAGGATTGACATTAATAAAAATTGTACATCCGAATAAATAAAAAATTGCTTCATATATGTAACAGTCAAATACTTCACTCAATTGGCAGAATCCATCTCCATCACCAATGCCTTGGCAATCAGATGATCAACTTACCCTAAAACAAAATCATAAATAGGAATACCACAAAAATTGTACGGAAAACAATAGGAATTTCATTGTAAAATATATCAAGGAGTATCTGAGATGCTTTGGAATCAAACATCACCAAACATCTTCATATAGTCCCCAAAAGAATGGAGTTGGAAAGGTTCAAATAAAAATATGATGAAGATACTCAAGAAGGAAATCATCTCAAATGCCAACTAGAACTGGCACTTTCCTATGGATTTGTGGTTGTATTGAAGTCTATCATAACTTCCATAAGAGATACACCCTACTCTCTTATATACAATATGGATGCAATCCTACCAAATGGATGTCGAGATCCCATTTTTCCACATACTAATATGCTAAAATCATGAATTTGTAGGTTTACTACCTCAAGACACTTGAAGAATGATGGATGAAGGTTCCATATAATTCATAAGGTTATCAAGGCAAAGAGGCTTGACCATCTAACAATAGGGTATGTCCCTACAATTTCCATAAGGGTGACCTCATACTCTATGTTATTCAAAATGTTGATTTTAGGAGATAGTTCAATCCTAAATGGGAGGGACCCTCCATCGTCCACGACATCTATGACTTGGGTGGCATGCGCCTAGAAGACTTGGACGGGAATATACATCTCCAAATGAACTCTAGACTTGTAACACACGAATATTGATGAAAAGCATACTACACCAATATTGATCCTTCAAAAATGATAACTTCATGGGTAAAATTCCTTCCTTTAAACAACAATACATTTAAGTTAATCAAATACCCCACAGTATCTCCCGTGGACACATGAAGTATTGAAAGTTGAATAATATTAATAAGAGGTCTATGATGGAAGGAAAACAAGTGTTGACCTAAGGTGCACATTTTCCCCAAACCTAAATTCACCTTTACAATATACAAAACAAATATTAAACACAAAAGTCATGGTTACGTCTCAAGTGGAGAAAAAGGATATGTTTATGATCATGATTTTCCTAAAAAGATAGGGAGATGATAAGAATATCCATATATATACATATATATATATATATATATATATATATATATATATATATATTAATAAAGCTTTTTCTATAGATATAGGTGTTGTACAATTTTAAGTCCCTAAAATAGAATTATACCTGATCTATGGGTTGAGATATTGTAACACATTTATAGGGTGGAACTGACCTAATTTTGTTGTTGTGTTGTAATGTTTTCCGAGGTCATACGACATGAGGAATGTAAGATGGTCATGAGTAAAGTGTAAAATCCCTTGTATTTTTCCATGCCTCACCGTTTAAAAGGAAGTAAAACTAAACTTCTCATGGGACAACCTAGTAGCTACAAGCCAAGAAACCCTTCACCAAGAAAACCCCATTTGTTCAGTCACCTTAGAACCCAACTTCCCATACTAAGGCCATGAACATGAATGCCCATATAAGTTCTCAAATTCAAAAAACCCTAAATCCATACCCTAAGTAGGCAACCCATAGGCATTTTTCAAAACATTATGCCAAAATGGTGTAGAAAAAATATGATGACACAGAAGACAACAGAAACAAAAAAAACTTTCCATATTCCCATGATTAGTGGATCGTGTTAACAATTATGGATTCAGAAGGAAGGTTGCAAGGCATATACCTAGACTTGGAGCAAACCCTACGACTATGCTTGCAGTGGTGTGCTTTTTTCACAAGAAGCACTTAGACAGTTGTTGGCGGCGACCTCCTAATGCAATATCACAGATGATGGTTGTTGACGTCCTCTTAGTGTATTGGCATTGACCTTCATTCCTCTACTATAGTCCTCATGGACCACTAGAAACTCCTCTTTAGTATTTCTAGAGCCAACCGGAAGGATTTTTCCCCTTCAATTGTCAACATGCTAGCATTGACTTGTTCTCCCTTGCTATCTCTCCCTTTTAAGGGTAAAACTTGCTCAAGCTCTCACGTTACCACAAATGTGAGAAGAAAACATTTGTCAATGTTAGTTGTTTGTATGAAAGACTTGACTATGCCCCTTTATATAGAATGACAAAGGACTGGGTTTCCAAATAAACTGGGAGTTGAAGAGACGAATTTTCATGAATTACAAGCTACTACAAGTCATGAATCGATCAGTTCCCATTTGAATCGATCGGTTCGCATGCCAACCAGTCAAGTCAACACTTGAGTTGGTCAGTTCATTATATTTCCTATTTGAAAACATATTGGAGATTAATGCACAACATGATGTCAACATAAATCCTTGATCTAATCTTACTGATTTCCCAATCGGTCAACTCAATACTTGAGTCAGTCGACTCACATTTTGAACCATTCGATTTAGATTCCAGTCAGCCAATTTTCAGCCAATGATGTTTATATTGATTACCTAAACACTTTATTAATCAAGTCAAACCTTATTCATGAGTAAATTCCTATTCCAGGTGCATCCTATGTATATGACCCTATAGGTCCCAAATTACATTGGCAGTAAATGATTATGACATCACAAACAATGAGCGGTATCTAGAAACATATCATTTCTACCCAAGTAATTGAAAGGTTGGAGAACACCTTCAACCTACATCCAAATTAGGGTTATCGTGATCGTGTATTTCCTTTGTCACTGATATCCCGATTGAACTTGAGGAATGGAATAGTCATCCTCTTAATATTCAATCCATGTTCCTTGAACTAGAGTATACTATATGAGATGCATGTGAGCTCACATATCACATACTGAGTCATACAAGTATGGCCATATGTTTCTCAGTCTCTCTTATCAAGTGGCCAACATATTAACTCCTGCGAGAGGGACAAATCCCATCTACATCACTCATAATCAATCCCCATGTGTCACAATGTACTTGAGGACCACCTTTATGGTAACCCTTATTCAAGGTCACGTTGGATGATGTCAAAGTACATCAAACGACATGTGATGAGTGCAGTGACTTCAGGTCTATGAACCACACTCACCACTATCACTATGAGAGCTGATTTTAACTGCCACTCAATGGTTTCTATGTATCACTCTCAAGGTGGGTTTGTCTAGCACACTGTTCTATAATAGGTACCTATGTGTTTGGCTTGATATCCTATATCATGACTAATGAGACTCTATCATCATTTAATACACATTTCAATCTTATATATTACTATCGTCTATTTTTCTTCCACAATAATATCCAACTAGGGACATAACAAGAGTGTATGTACTCTTATTATACATATGATCTCATTATTCAAGTCCTCAACCTGAAGACATATGTCAATGAGTAAATTATTCTATAGATATCTACTATGTTTATTTCACCATCTCATGACCGAGACAAAAATAATAGTCAGAAATGCCTTTATAATTATCAAATCAAGTATATGATGCCCCATTATAATCATCATATGATCGTCTGTCTGGGCATAAATACCAACAGACTCCCACTTCCACTTAGATCCAGTCACCTATACATCTTATTCCAATTGATGCTAACATGTGCAACATGTTTTTGTTGTGCAAGTGCTTTTGTTGCAGGTTAGAAACATTTGCTTCTAGTCAGTATTTTGCAAGTTCTCTCATCTCCTCACTGTACAATCTCTCATATGAGATGAAATTTCCATAGCATGCTGTCTGGGTTTCCTAGCCTATCAATTAGCTCCATTGTTGTCACAATATTTCTAATGTGTGATCAATGGTTGGAACCTCCCATAAGTTTATTTAAATGAACTTCTTGATCCATACAGTATCCTCTATTTTTTCCAAAATATCAAGGTAATCATCTACTATTGTAGAATAAAACATTGTCCCTTCCTCATAACTTTTCAAGCTTATAGTAATGTGTTAAGGTCAAACACAGATTTGGATTTCAATTGTTAATTTTCTATGTCATTTTATAAGCTTACAATGGTGTAACCCTTTACATCCAACTGTTCCTTATTACCATAATCATGGAACTGATCCTTAGTGCTTCTCAAGTACTCACAAATGTTCTTTACAGTAGTTCAGTGACATTCATTGGGATCTAACAAATATCTTCTCATCTTTTCCAATACATATGAGACAACATAGTGAGTACATAAAATTGCATATATGGTAGATCCAATAGTGAATGCATATAGAAACTTATTAATTCATTCCCATTCTTCACAAGAATTGGGACATTGGGATCCAAATAGATTAATACAATGTGACATGGACACATTTCTCTCTTTGAGTCCTACATGTTGAACCCCTTCAACATCTTGCCAATGTATGTGCTCTTACTTAGGTCAGGAAGCCTTCTAGATCTATCTCTATAGATCTTAATTCCTAAGACATAAGACGTTTTGCCTTACGATCACATTCAGTGGGAGATGATGTGGGACATAATGCTTGCTATGGGTTTCTCTTGCAGGTGGATCAATCTTATTAAGTAGTGCGTCACCACGACATCCTTTTCTATCTTACGGAATGGTGGGCCTGTGGGCTTGTTTAGAGCTGCTACGGGCTCAGGCAAGGGGACCCCCTCTCCCCCCTCCTCTTCACCCTCGTGATGGAGGGGCTGACTTCCATGATCAGGATAGCAGAGTAAAGAAACATCATTAAACCTTTCAAGATCAGAAGCATAAAAGTCAAAAGCCATCTTATCTTCGTCGATGACATAATGATCTTTTCTACAGGTCATATGAATAGGCTAACAGAGTTCAAGAGGTTACTCGAACGCTTCGGCATAGCAACAAGTCTCTACATCAGTGAAATTAAGTCACATGTGTATCTTTCCAAGTCGTGCGATAATAGAAGAGGCAAACTCAGAAGAGAGACTGGGTTGCAAAGGGGAAGGCTTCCCACCAGGTACCTGGGTGTCCCGATTGCTGGAGGTAGGGGCTACTCAAATGACTACACCATGTGCTTGGACAGGGTTAGGATCAAAATCATAGGGTGGAATGGCATTCAAATGTCTATGACAGAGAGGCTAATGCTCACCAGATCTGTTATCCAGATGATGATAAGCTTTTGGAGTGAGATGTGTATTCTCCCTAATCCCACAATCAATAGCCTCACTAGGATGATAACAAACTTTATATAGGGTGGCAAGACCCATTGTGTCTCCTGGGATACTGTGGCCAGAGGTTATGAAGAAGGTGGTCTCAACGTCTACAAAGTTGAGGATATCGTCAGAAAAGGCAACCTTCGCAGGATGGGTCTGTAACGACCCCGCCTCCCGGTAACCCCCAATTAAGGGAGACCCGAAGGTCAGAGCCGTTATTCAATTAACAGGATCAAAGGTTCGACAAATAATCAATAACAATTAATAAACTTTACCAACTAAACTGAAAACTGGTATAAAATAAAACTTTTCTTACCTTGGAAAAACTGGGATTTTTAAACTTCTATCCATGAAGGTGCTAAACTTACTAATCCTCCTGTGCACGATATTTATCATTTAATTCCACATCTGCCACTTTACTATTTGTTCTTTTCATTTGTACCTAAAACGCCGACAAACAAAACGTCGGTCAGCAAGAAGCTGGTATGTGGGGGAAACAATAATGGTGCAACTATAAAGTAATCAGCCAATTATCATTTAACAACCAAGATTATGTTTTAAACCATACTACTCAATCCTTTCCTATCCCCTATCTCTGTGCTGTCCCTGCAGTGGACTGAGATACTACTTCTCTCTAGGTAGATCCTTACCAAACCCCGCATGATCCTACCTAATAGGTAGATCAATATCTAGGGTTGAGTCGCATGGCACTACTCGAAGGTAGCCCAATATCTATCTCATGATGACTTGATGGTCCTACCCCATTGGTAGCCATTTACTAAGTCATCTAATGACCTGATGGACCTACCCCATTGGTAGCCATTTACTAGGTCAACTATTAAGCCACAGAGGGGACCAGGATCTGAGCTAGTAGGCACATATCTTATGTGATAGTCATATTCACATTATACTTTGCATGAATTAAATACATCCAACAGTTTAATTCAAGTCACGATGGAAACATCGATAAAATCCCGGAAAACTAATTCGGGTAGTCATAAGCGTAACCACATACATGTACATGTAGATTCAGGTGTAGGAATAATCCAAACAACAACGAGCAAGCAAGCATTCAATAAGATCCTGAAACAATTATACAATCTCCTTTTATTACTCATGTCATTAAGATCTATTAAATCTAGTTCGCTTCCTAGGGTTTCTAGTCCACTTTTAGGGTTTCCATTGCAATTAGGGCTTCCATTCATCTTTTACTATTTTAAACCCTGATTTAACGCAATTGATCACAAACCCTAGTTATTTCTACATCTAATCCTCAATTCTGGATTAAAGGCACAATTAACCATTAATTAAGCTTATTAAGCCTCTTTTTATTAAAGCTACTATTTTTATCCTTTTAATCCATGACAAGATCATTATACACATTTATCATCAATTCATAGTTCATTATGGTCCAAATCACATATGAACTCGATTTTCCATTAATTCCACCTTTTATTCATGTGAAAACCCTAATTACTACATTTAGGGTATTTATCCACAAATTAGGAACTTTAATGCTCAAAATAGCTTACAACCATGAAAACTCAGTTCTATACATGAAATCAAATAATTAAAGCCATAAGTAGTCCTAATTACCAACATTCGGGTTTCAAGGCCCATTACAGCCTATTTATGCCCATAAACTCTAAATTAAATGAATTACGTGCAAAGTTCATCCTTTTTATTCCTAATGTTCCTTTTTATCATTAACAGGCTAGTATCAACTTTAATCATCAATTAAACCGTACTAATTACATTAGTCATATCAAAATAGGGTTTCTTAATCATTATTACATTAAAGTTAATAACGTCCATTATTTTTTTGAATTTCAAGAGGAATTAGCTTCTAAACATATTTTTATTTAATTCCTCTCATTTTTCTGAGCAAAATTCATATATAACACATTGTCATCTGAGTTACCAATTTTGAGTTAAGATTTTTGCAAGAAAATCATATTCTGACCAACCGGGTGAGGACACGTCAGCAAGTAATATAACTCAGCCCGTTTTAGAAAAAGGCAAAAAGACTCCCATGCCCCCATCCTTTACATACGCATGGGGGGTACTAGAGACAATTTACTCTATCTCATCCCTAACCTTGCAACGACGACAGCCTCTGCCCTAGCAGAGAGGTCGCGCGTTGTCCCCGGGTTTTCCCACGCTGCGAGGTCCAAAAGAAGACCCGCCTAGCCCCGCCAGCCCACACCAGATCTAAGGGACCACTGGGAACCACTGGAGATGACGGTGGTGGGCTGAACTAGATCTGATCGAAACTACGTGTTGCAGTCGTTCGTAAGGGAAATACGGTGGGTTAGTTCATACCTCACCGTCTCCTGTGAAGTCTCGGAGTCTAGCTAGTTCTTGTTGAAGCTTCAAATCTTCGTTCCTCGACAGAAAAAGCCTCACATCAGTTGTACCAAGTCATAGGCATGGGTATCGAAGACTCGGAGGAGATCATGGCACTGCCACGCTCCCCGCCACTTCCAATCAGGTTCTGGGTGCGGCCTAGCATCTCGCCAACGCCCTTCTCGTTATTACGGCCGTTGGAGGATAGGATAGCCCACGATCTGGGACCAAGACGAAAACTAGGGCGACACCCTCTTTTCTTTTCCCAAGGTCGGGGATCTCACGACCTTACACATCCGTCGCGGTAGAGAGGGAGGAGGCTAGGATGTATATCAATAGATACGCGAAGCATATATATAAATATATCCTCTTGTACTTCCCTTTCACGTAAGCCATCAACCATGCCATCAAACACTTAATCATTTCCTTCGATTATCTGGTAATCAGATACAAAAGTATGGGACTTTCTCTCATGTCCCCCCCTATTGTTACCTTCCATCTTTTTTTTATTCATTAAATTCCTTTATTCTATTGCCAAAAACTACGAAAAAGACTACTCTATACTTATTGGATTCTTGATCTTGGCAAATAAAAGTCATTAACAAAAATTACATAATTTATTGACTAAAACGATCATGACTTTTAGAGTACTCTCTTACTTTCTTATAACAAAAGTATTTCTTTTTGATAATACCAAAAATTATTACTCATATAACGCATTACCCTCATATTAAGACTTTTGTATTATCTTTATTTTCTCTTTCTCTCTCTTCATTGGGACTCCTTGGATCCCAAGAAACTCTATTATTTCGAAATCCTTTTTATTGGATACTCATTATCCTTCTAGATGCATCTAAATGCATTATTTCTCATTATCATGTGTATTTCTTATTAAAATATCTCTTTTTGAGGATTTCTCTTTATTTCTCTTTTATTTTCCTCATTGGTATTCCTTTTAACATTATAAATCCTTGTGATATGAAATTCCACCAAGGATAACTTAATTATACCTCTTTTAACTTACTTTCCACATTTCATCAATATTTTCAATTTCTTTATTAACAAGGAAATACTCATTTGATCTTTTCTTTTCTTATTGTATTCTTTATGCACTTTTGGACTCCTCAGAATCCAAGGAACCCATGTGGCACGAAATCCATCCTTGGATTTGCCTTCTAGAGGTTTCCACATTTTTCTTTTCTCAAATAGTCTATTATTCATTTATTAATTGAATTTCCTTATTATTGGGCCCAATAGCCAATAAAGCCCACAACACAATCATCAAGGCTATTGTAAACGAAATTACATCATTATTTGTCCAATTATTTGTAGTATGAGAAATTACATTTCTCAAAAATTGAACCCAAAATTGGGGTTGTAATATCCTTCCCCTCTTATAAGAATTTTGTCCTCAAAATTCTGTCAAGCAAACAAACAATTCAGGATAAGCCTTTCTTATGTCCATCAGGGCTCCCATGTGGCTCCACCTTTCCCATGGTGCTTCCCAAGAACCTTCATCATCTCATATTCTTTCATCTGAGTTCTTTCTTACCTTGGTATATCATACCCTCATAGGTGACTCAAGACATTTCAGCCTCTCAAAAGTTGAATAGGTTCAGGGCTCAACACATGGCTTGGATACCTCACATAGTGCTCTAGATCGGACTCATGGAACACATACACATCATGTTATCCTGAGGGGCAAGTCTAAACACAACCATATCCACCAATCAATCTCAAATGGACCCATATATCGGGGACTCAGCTTTCTCAGCTGTAGCTTAGAGGGGTCGGATTTTTACATCACATATTCTCCCATAGTGAATTGCATGTCAGTCTGCTTTGCATCAGCTTGTGACTCATGTCACTACTGGGCTCTCTCCCAGCCATTTCAGGATCAAAGCGACTTCATCTGCACACACTGTGATTCTATTTTGACCTTCGTGAGGCCTCCTTCACCAACATCATCTGAATGAAGTGGTGACCGACTCATCCTCTCTATAAGACTTCTTATATCCCGATAAAGGTTATGGTGGTTAACATCACATCTTTAGAACTGTCTCTTGGTATCACCCTGAACAAGCACACTTGCTCTCATCAGACCCTCTAGTCTGGATCATACTAACCATTAGTTAGGGGTGATAAGCGGTACTAAGAATGAGTTCTCCATGCACCTACTTCCACCGCATGGAAGTAACCTTCTACTTATGCTCAAGAACTTTTGAGCTCGCATCATGGTGTAGTTGAACTATTTCTCTCTCTATAGTAAGTAGTTCAACCTGATCTGTCACTTGACAGTACTCTTCTTTTTCCTGTCATCTAGGTAAGGTGATCTACCATAACCCACATTGATCTTCCTTGGTTAAGGGGAGATTTTCCCCATCATCCATAGTGATGAACTCCCATTCCTCTTAGGGACTCTTTTATCCTCTATATCGATACACTAGGTTACTGGTGTTCGTCCTTCACTTCTATCATGCATGGCCACAAGCCACATGCATCTTCATCTTAAGCATCCAAAGTGCCACTATCTCTTACTATCTCAGTAATATCATGGTATATGGTGATCTTAAAATCATGATCTCCAGTGTGTCATGATTCCTCAAGCTTGATTCCTCAGAAACCCTACACCACTCTAATCAGGGTTTCATCACCTCCCTTTTTAGAGGTGTGTATCTGAGGTTCTACAACCATCCTTTCATTATATCATGGACTAGGATAGCTAATTAAACAACCTTTAACTTGATCAACCGATATTGTTACATCTGTGTGTTAGCCAAACTTATCTCGTTTCCAACTGAGGGTTAACCTAACAACCTCTTCTAGCCTCCATCTAACTAGGCAGCTATATCCCAACCAAAGCATTTATTACCACTTCTTATCCTTAAGTGTTAGGTACAGTTGAAGACATACTCTTCCATGTATTTCACTTATCATCTCAAACTTGAATTCTAAGTCTATCTTCATTGAGAATACTTTGAGCTCATCTCCTTGATGATCAAACTCAACTTTGTATAACTTGCAGACTCCACATAGCTCCTGATAAAATATCCTCACAAGATGATTTCCTTAATACTCTTATCGTTTGTACCTGTCCATGCATCATTCACTCCACCACGGTATGTTATCCTATCGGTCCTCATACCTCGTAGCAGCGTTCCAACTCGTATCATCCTTTATCCTTGGTGTAAGGCACCCGTACTGTCCTATCTCTCACTCCCATCACAAGAGGAAATAAGCATTTGGCGGCCGTCCAAATACAGAGTTCTTCCCATTCCAAGAGTAGAGATGGTACATCCCACCTTGCCGATACACCTTCAGATCTAAGTTGAAACGTGCAACTCGTGTCTCCACATCACAATCATTACAATGTCAAAAATTACTTCCAGGGAAAACTGGTCTTGAACCTACTTGGGTCACCACGTAATCCTTGGTCATCTCCTCTAGGTCTATAGGGTTCCGGCACTTTTGGGGTCATCCTTCTTCCCTTATGCATCCAGAGAGTGCCCTACTCATCTGCCCTTTGGGTCCCATGAGTTCATGAAAGTGATGAATCTCCTAACCCATGGCCCTCAGACAATGATAGTTGTTTCCTCCTGACCCTATGGTCATGTGCAACTAGGGAATTAGGTAACTCCTACTTCCATCGGTCTTATCCCCACCTGACCCTAGGATAGATTTAGGATTTTATCATAGTACATGTCCGACTTAGAACCTTACCCAAGCCTTCATCACCTCTCTCTCTACATTCGTGGGCTGACTTCCATCCTTTCATAGGGATCATGGCAATCTGCCTACCTTGGTCAAGCCCCATATCGGTTACCTCCACGGTAACACATCTACATGCACATAGATATGGTTATCTATGGGTCTATAGGTTCATTCTCACGCCATGTACTCTTCACTTAGCTTCTCAAGATCCTATGAAACCTTCTTAGGTTACCTCAAAACCAATCAAACTGGTAAACCCCCTACCAAAGGGCCCCTCTCCCATGATGGGAGGAAACTACACCTTGATAAGAAAGGTCACAAGTGTCCCTAGGGTTTACATTCACATGAGTATGCTTAATCCAGCAACTACCAAGGCACCAGAGTACCTACTAAACCATGCTAGGTCACACTTGTTCTCATCCTCAACATTAGATCAACTTAGTCGTGAGGGGTTCATCAAACATACCCTTACCTTAAGGGGTTTCCTTTACCTCTACACATTAAGAGTAACATTCTCAAAAATATAGACTCAAATCTCACCATGAGCATTGGATACAATGCTTCCCCTCTTAGGCCTAGGAACACTAGGTTCTCCTTTGGATATCCAACTGCATGCTCAATCTCTTAACCATGAATCAATCATGTCCAAGGTATGCCATGTACTCCCATGATCCTTTTATATGAGCAACACCTCAGAGTTGAGTCCTCCTCAAGGACATTCAACTAGGTATAAAACCTCACAACAGGGTACTTAAACCTCCTCAGGGTCTAAGGCACTCTTTATCTCATCCAACAGGTAATCACTTATACCCTGGGTACTAGAAGCATCGTCCTCTCTCTAGGGTTTGGTTCCTCTAAAGGCAACCAAGATATCATCAGCCTCCAGGGATCAAGCGTAAGGCAACCAATATCATCCACTTAGGTCACATCATTCTCGACTCCCCACTATTCCTCAAGTTTTGGGGTTTTAGGCTTCCAACCTCCCTGTTGGGGTTCTGCTTCCTCTCTCTAGAGCTAATTCCACCTCCAACCATACCTACTACAGGTCCCTTCTCCATGAAGGCTCATGCTCATAAGCATACCCCTATGAGGTTGAAGCCTATGCTCAACTCATGTTTGGTTCAAAAGCATCCATACCCCTTACATAAGCCATCCATCATGATCTCTTAATGAGGATTTCATCAAGCTATACCCTACTTGCCTAAGCCCATAGGGTAACTATAGGTTCTCTAACCTCATCCACGAAGGAGCTATCCTTTGCTATGGCATGCACGACCCTCTCCAAGGTTGGGTCGCCAAAGGTACTAGGTCATCTACCCTCTTATGGCATCCCAAAGGCATGTCCAACCAAACACTCAGTCAACCATGACATCTAACTCATCATGTCCTCTCTCTCTCTAACCTTCACTTAGGGTTAGGGTTAACATCATCCTCAAAGGATGTGCTAGGTCTCTACTTTTAATGGAGGTCTCTACCTCCAAGACTAACTCTCTCCACTCATCCTCCTGCCAAGGAGGTCTATCCTCAAGTCTCTCCTGAGGGCAATGACAACTCGTGTCATGCGACATAAGCATGTATCTAGTCCTTTACGCTTACTCTATTAAGATTATGTCCATGACATCTTATTTACATGCCTTTTATTAATTTGGTGGAGGATTCCTTAATCCTTATCAACCTTACCCATACCTCAAGAGGGTGAGGAAAAGAGAGAAAACCCTAATCCTTAAGGTCCTTAAAAAAATTTTAGTTGAGAAGGGATGAACAACGTGAGAGAGTCCTAAAGGTATCTTATTTCGAATCATACCCTAAGACTTTGGCCAGGCAGTCACACGGATCCGGGAGTCCTCGTATTCCGACTAGCGGTGCAGAGGAAAATATTGCCAGCCCCCGGTCGTGATCCTTTTCTAGACACCTCTGTCTTTCAGGTAATCATCTAATAACTCCCTCGGTTCTATGAAATTTGTAAAATTTAATAATTATTAATGTTTAGATGAGGAACCTATGCTCCGATACCAATTGTAAGAACCCCGCCTCCCGGTAACCCCCAATTAAGGGAGACCCGAAGGTCAGAGCCATTATTCAATTAACAGGATCAAAGGTTCGACAAATAATCAATAACAATTAATAAACTTTACCAACTAAATTGAAAACTGGTATAAAATAAAACTTTTCTTACCTTGGAAAAACTGGGATTTTTACACTTCTATCCATGAAGGTGTTAAACTAACTAATCCTCCTGTGCACGGTATTTATCATTTAATTCCACATCTGCGACTTTACTATTTTTTCTTTTCATTTGTACCTAAAATGCTGACAAACAAAACGTCGGTCAGCAAGAAGCTGGTATGTGGGGGAAACAATAATGGTGCAACTATAAAGTAATCAGCCAATTATCATTTAACAACCAAGATTACGTTTTAAACCATACTACTCAATCCTTTCCTATCCCCTATCTCTGTGCTGTCCCTGCAGCGGACTGAGATACTACTTCTCTCTAGGTAGATCCTTACCAAACACTGCATGATCCTACCCAATAGGTAGATCAATATCTAGGGTTGAGTCGCATGGCACTACTCGAAGGTATCCCAATATCTAACTCATGATGACTTGATGGTCCTACCCCATTGGTAGCCATTTACTAAGTCATCTAATGACCTGATGGACCTACCCCATTGGTATCCATTTACTAGGTCAACTATTAACCCAAAGAGGGGACCATGATCTGAGCTAGTAGGCACATATCTTATGTGATAGTCATATTCACATTATACTTTGCATGAATTAAATACATCCAATAGTTTAATTCAAGTCACGATGGAAACATCGATAAAATCCCGGAAAACTAATTCGGGTAGTCATAAGCATAACCACATCCCAGAAAACATACCTCACCGTCTCCTGTGAAGTCCCGGAGTCTAGCTAGTTCTTGTTGAAGCTTCAAATCTTCGTTCATCGACAGAAAAGGCCTCGCATCAGTTGTACCAAGTCATAGGCCTGGGTATCGAAGACTGGGAGGAGATCAGGGCACTTCCACGTTCCCCGCCACTTCCAATCAGGTTTTGGGTGTGGCCTAGCATCTCTCCAACGCCCTTCTTGTTATTACGGACGTTGGAGGACAGGATAGCCCACGATCTGGGACCAAGACGAAAACTAGGGTGACACCCTCTTTTCTTTTCCCAAGGTCGGGGATATCACGACCTTACACAACCGTCGCGGTAGAGAGGGAGGAGGCTAGGATGGATATCAACAGATACACGAAGCATATATATAAATATATCCTCTTGTACTTCCCTTTCACGTAAGCCTTCAATCATGCCATCAAACACTTAATCGTTTCCTTCGATTATCCGGTAATCAGATACAAAAGTATGGGACTTTCTCTCGTGTCCCCCCCTATTGCTACCTTCCATCTTTTTTTTTATTCATTAATTCCTTTATTCTATTGCCAAAAACTACAAAAAAGACTACTCTATACTTATTGGAATCTTGATCTTGGCAAATAAAAGTCATTAACAAAAAGTACATAATTTATTGACTAAAACGATCATGACTTTTAGAGTACTCTCTTACTTTCTTATAACAAAAGTATTTCTTTTTTATAATACCAAAAATCATTACTCATATAACGCATTACCCTCATATTAAAACTTTTGTATTATCTTTATTTTCTCTTTCTCTCTCTTCATTGGGACTCCTTGGATCCCAAGAAACTCTATTATTTCGAAATCCTTTTTATTGGATACTCATTATCCTTCTAGATGCATCTAAATGCATTATTTGTCATTATCATGTGTATTTCTTATTAAAATATCTCTTTTTGAGGATTTCTCTTTATTTCTCTTTTATTTTCCTCATTGTTATTCCTTATAACATTATAAATCCTTGTGATACGAAATTCCACCAAGGATAACTCAATTATACCTCTTTTCACTTACTTTCCACATTTCATCAATATTTTCAATTTCTTTATTAACAAGGAAATACTCATTTGATCTTTTCTTTTCTTATTGTATTCTTTATGCACTTTTGGACTCCTCGGAATCCAAGGAACCCATGTGGCACGAAATCCATCCTTGGATTTGCCTTCTAGAGGTTTCCACATTTTTCTTTTCTCAAATATTCTATTATTCATTTATTAATTGAATTTCCTTATTATTGGGTCCAATAGCCAATAAAGCCCACAACACAATCATCAAGGCTATTGTAAACGAAATTACATCATTATTTGTCCAATTATTTGTAGTACGAGAAATTACATTTCTTAGAAATTGAACCCAAAATTGGGGTTGTAACAGGATCGCTTCCTTACTGAAAAGGAAGGTGTATGGGTCAAGTGGATGCGCAACATGTATGGGTGCACACCCCTGGCTAGTACCTCAACTTCCAAAATATGGGCTAATATCTGCTCAGACTGGGGACAACACAGACACCTGTACTCTGCTGATGATGATGGTCTCTTCAAGTTCTCAGGACAAAAGAAACCATGGATCCGCAGTGATGCAGGGGAGCATGTTCCATGGTCAAAGATGCTTTGGGGAAGTGGCTTTGTTCCTAAATGGAGCACGGCCACTTTCAAAGCTATTCAGGGTAAGTTGCTCACCAAGGACAGATTGATCCACTGGGGCATCAGTGTTAACCCCAGCTACTGCTTCTGTCTTGAGGATGAGTGTCATGATCACTTGTTCCTGGAATGCAACAAAGTTAAATATGTATGGTCGCTTGTGTGGCTTAAGAATGGTTGGGGCCCCTACACATACAATAGCCTGTCAGATACTATCGAACAAATTAAAAGTAATTGTCATAGTCCTATGGAACTGGCTTTTGGCGGTCTGTGCCTAACCAATATATGCTATAATGTGTGGAAGATCAGAAATATGGTGGTGCATGGGGGGTCTCAGGACCTTCATATTTTCCATCTTGTAGCTAGGGATATAGGTGATGTACTAAAGGCCAAAAAAGGCCTGGACAAAGGGGTCAGCCCTATAGTTAGGTTACACTGGGGCTTTTTGTAGAGTCAGCCCGTGTATACTTTTGTTTTTGTTGTGCAGTATAGCTCTGCTATACCCCCATTTTTGGCAATATATTTACCTTTTCCCAAAAAAAAATCTTTCATAAGAAGATATTTTCTTAGCCAAGTTTTAACATTATTTGGATAAGGATGTCATTACCCATTGATATGTGGAATACAGATATGCTCCCACTAACCTTTTGTAGACACAAGTTTCATCTTCATTTTGACTAAAGTCAAGCACTTTGATTGTCTTGTCAATTCAAAGATTCCATCTCTGAGGTGCTTGTTTCAGTCTATAGATTGACCATTGTAGGCTTATAGACTTTATTTGCATTAATTAGATTTATAAAGCCTCCATGATGTCTCATGCACACATCCTCTACATTATTACCTTTAAGGAATGTGGTTTTTCAAAAATTCATTTTCCAAATATCATAGTCATAATAAGCTGCAATGGCAAGCATGATCCCAATGGATTTACCATGGCAACTGGTGAAAAGATTTCATCACGTTCAACACCTTGAACTTGTTTGAAGTTCTTTGCAACCAATTTGTCCTTATAGGATTGTACATTACTATCCATGTCGGTCTTCTTCTTGAAGACCCAATTGCACCCTATGGGTTTTACCCCTTCAGGTGGATCCACCAAGTTCATACCTTGTTGTTGTACATGGAGTTCATCTTTAGATCCAATGGACTTAAGCCATTTTTCATACTTCAGTCCCTCAATAGCTTCTAGGTAGATTGTTGGCTCATCATCTATGACCAATTCACCACCTTCTTGAGTCATAAGACATCCTAATATTTTAGGCTCATGATGTGTTCTATTAGATCTACAAGGTTCATGTATTACATGAGGAACTTGAGATTCCACAACAATTTGTGATTCACCTTGTTCCTACTGTACCTCTATAGGTTCAATGTTTTCTTGTTGGTCTCAAACTTTTTGAGTTCTTCTTTTCTCCTACATATTCATTTGGAATTGAATTCCTTTTTAGGAATACATTCATCTGGGAAACAAACACTTTTTTGTCATATGGAATATAAAAGTAGTATCCTCTAGTTTCCCTAGGATGTCCAACATTTATGTGATTTTGGAACAAAGATTTTTAATAAAATATTTTCTCATATAAGCTTCCTATTTTAAATCTTCATAAAAGACACATTGGGATAATTCCCATGCCATTCTCATATTGTGTCTTTTAAGCCAATTTAGATGGTTCTCAATTTAGTGTCAAGCATGTGCCCAAAAGGAATTGAGAAGATCATCTAGATTAATCGATGAATGTACAATGTATAATTCCTTATCTCCAACACATCATTATGTTTCGTGTAGAATCCATTGTGATACATTATCATGGTCTCCCAGAAGGTCCTCAAACTCTTGGTTCAAGAGTTCTTCACATTGATCATATGGATGTGTTTTAATACTAGTCCCACCTTTCACATTTGTTCTAAAAGGTGTACATACATTAGTTGTATGAGTCCTAATAGATCACTCGCTCTCTCACTATTTCCAGTGAAAGTAGATTTTGTCATCTTGTTTGACAAATAAGACTTGCATGTCTCTACTGGTTCGAAACCAAAAGAGTATAGATAACCATCCTCATGTATTCTCATAACGTGTTCTTTATTTATGTGCCTTAGATGATAATTCTACATGTATATAATGTTTGTGTCATTGAGTCATTCAATATATATGTTATACATATTTGTCTCTACAACTATCGAGTATAGACTATGAGACATTTGGACATTACCATAAAAGATCTTATCTTTTGAAATAACACATCAATCATTCATGATACCCTTGTCCATATATGATGTTTTCATTAATTGTAGGTACATAATAGCAATTCACTAATTATATTACATGCCCACTGGGATTAGATGTATGACTGGATCCAACTTTAGTGGTAGAAACTCTTGCTCAATGTAGTTCCATCTTATCTAGTTTTATTTCTTCTTAGATCCTGAAGTGAAGATCTCTATCTCCTGCTTCTTATTCTTCTTCTTCTTGAGTTCCTCTATATAAAGAGGAAAGTTCCTTTTCTAGTGTCCAAGTTGGTGACAGTTGTGGCACTTTCCTTATTCACTCCCACAAAATTAGTCGTATCACAATGAATTATCAAAATAGTTCATATTGTAGTTCATGACAAACCAGCTATATGATTCTGACAATGACTACAAAATCACATTTGTGGCCAACTCTTGGCCTAAAAGGGGAAATCCCATCTTGTTAGATTCTCCACATACCCAATCATCTTGAGCATGTGGGGTCCCATTGGATCTCTCTCCACCATATGGCACTTGAACAACACCTTTGAGATATCATATCTCTCTTGTCTTGCCTGACACTGAAACATGTTCTTAAGATGTGTTACCATCTCGAAGACTTCCATGTTTTCATGTTGTCTTTGCAACTCAAATTTCATTGATCATAACATTTGGCACTTGACATCAACTACATCTTCGTTATGCTTCTTGTAAGCATCCCTTTCATCCTTAGGCATGATGGGAGCAAATTCATCTGTATATACTATCTCCACGACATAGAGCGTGCACTCTTGAGTGAGAACAATTCTCAACATCCTGAACCAGTCATGGAAGTTATTCTTATTCAATTTTTCCCTCCCAAGGATGAACCCCAATGGAAATGTGTTGGTGTTTGCCATTTGTTTCTATAAAAAAAATCACTGGTCAAAACACTTTTGATTTGATTTGATAAGTATTGACAATATGAATTAGGTCTTAATTAATAATTTCTCCCACTATTATTTCAAAACTGATAGCCCTCACTAATCAATTTGAAATATTGCAGTGAGAAATCCTATAGTGAGAAAAGATCCAAAATAATAAAGTCATTACCCAACCACCACTGACCCTCACAACCAATTATTTAGGTAGGCAACATTTGCCAATTGCATCTCATACAATTCTTGGATAGATGGTATGCACAACTCTTTGCCATAGTCCATCTGTATGCTTCTAGGCACTTAATATCATTAAGTCCACCTAGATAAGCCTGACACAAAAGCCAACATGATAGAATATGCAACTTGCTTTGGTAGACCCACATATCTACCATAACACTTTCACGAGATAGACGACACACCATTCTTTGGCACACCCTCACTTGGTCGATCAAGCTTTTCATGTGTATTGCTTATAGAAAGCATCTAAGACTTATAATTTATTTAGAGATTTATATATAATACATATACATATCCAATCACCACATACTTATAATATGTATCATACTTATAATATGTATCATATAAATACTATATCCACATAAGAAACATGCAATCATAAAATAGGAGTGATGGTTATGGTCACACTAATGCAATTCTTTATAGCCACAAAGAATTTCTATCCACCTAAGGTCAAACATTGCATGTTACAACATATGAAGTCATGCTGAAAACAAGATGGTTGATTGACTGGACTCTTCCAGTCGATTGATTTTTCTGTATGGCATTCAATTGGCCTCCATTGGTCGGTCGGTCCACTCCTAGCCAAGTGATTGTATGGACTCCTCTAGTCAGTCAGTTGGGCCTCCAGTTGATCGATTTGTCCTTTTATCTATAGCCTCCTTGGTTCTTCAGTCAATTGATTCAACTCCTAGTCAATCTACTCGCATGGTGTAGAATGTCTTCTCTTTCATTAGAATATAAACTAAAACTATCCTATTATTTATTAAATTCTACAAGTGAAACCTCAAGTTACATACTAGGGGAGCATAGGAAGGAAATCATTAATTTACATATAGATAAAGAGAGAGGTTTGGTATGCAAACCGAATTTAAAAGGTAGAAATAAAAAAACATTCAACCAAGAACACACATCTATGGGGTATTGGCCATAACCACATATACATCCACCATCAAAATAATTTCAGAGCGGCACATACAAATTGTATATATATCATACCATATATATGTGATCTATAGGATATTCCCCAACATATGTGGTTTAATTGGACATGCACATTAATAATTTAAATATTCACATTACATGTAATACATAAATGATACAAGAAAAAGGCAATCTTTTCAATTAAGTCCCAAAACATAGTAAATTGTCTTGGCTCTAATACCATTGTAGGGAAATATAGAGATGGCAGTGGAAAACAAAATCTTGATATATTCCCATGACTAGCACATCACTTCAATAACTATGGATTGGGAAGGTAGGTTACAAGGCATATACCTGGTCCTGGAGAAAATCCAGTGACTATCATTGCAATGGCATGCTTCTTTCACAAGCAACACTGGGACAGTTGTCGGTGGCGTTATGTTGGTGTAGCACCATGGATGGAGGTTGACAACATCCTCCTAGTATGTTGGAAACAACCTTCACACCCATGTTGTAGTCCACATGTACCACCAGGAACTCCTCATTGCGCTTTCTAGAGCCAATGGGAAGCAGTGTGCCCCTTCCATTGACTTATTCTCCCTTTCTTTCTCTCCCTTTTATGGGTAAGACTTGCTCAGACTCTCACATTACCACAATTGTGGGAGGACAACTCTTGTCAGTGTTAGTTGTCTTTAGGAAATCCTTGACTACCCCCCTTTATATAGTAGGGCCTAGGCTAGGGTTTTTAGATCAACTAGGAGTCAAAGAGATGGATTTTCATGAATTTTTGGTTGTTGCGTGTGATAAATCAGCCGGTTCACAAATGAATTGGTCGATTTAGATGCCAACTGGTTGACTCAACACTTGATTCGATCGATTCAATATATTTCCTATTCTGAAATATATTGGCGGTTAATGCACAACATGATGTCAGCATCAGTCCTTGATCCACTCGTACTAATCATCCAATTGTTCGACTCAATACTTGAGTCGGTTGACTCATGTTCTGAATATGTCAATTCACATTCTATTCAAGCAATGTTGTTTAAATTGAACACCTGAACACTTTAGTAACCAAGTCGTACCTTATTCATGAATAAAACTCCTATTCTAGGTGCATCCTATGTGTGTACCCTATATATCCCAAATTACGTTGGCAGTAAATGTCTATAACTAGATTATGACATCACAAACAATGAGCGGTATCTAGCAACACATCATTGCTACCCAAGTAATTGGAAAGTTGGGGAGCAACTTCAACCTAGATCAATGTTTAGTGTTATTGTAATTGTATAGTTCCTTTGACATGGATATCTAGATTGAACTTGAGGCATGGAATCATCATCCTCTTAATATTCAATCCATGTTCCTTGAACCAAGGCAGACTGTATAAGATGCGTGTGAGCTCACATATCACGTAAGACGGGTATGGCCACACATTTCTCAGTCTCTCTTATCAAGTGCCCATGATATCAACTCCTGTAGGAGGGACACATTCCATTTACACCACTCATAGTCAATCCCCATCTGTCCTAATGTACCTAAGGACCACCTTTATGGCAACCCTTATTCAAGGACATGTTGGATGATGTCAAAGTACATCAAACGACATGTGATGAGTGAGTGACTTTAGGTATAAGAACCACAATTAACACTATCACTGCGAGACCTGATTCTGACTACCATTCCATGGTTTCCATGTACCACTCT
Source organism: Alisma plantago-aquatica (assembly GCA_963693085.1). NCBI lineage: Eukaryota > Viridiplantae > Streptophyta > Magnoliopsida > Alismatales > Alismataceae > Alisma > Alisma plantago-aquatica. The sequence continues at coordinate 162,439,361 of OY856411.1, forward strand.
CAAGTGTGTCTATCCGGTACACAATTTTATAATAAGTACCTATGTGTTTGACTTGATATCCTATATCATGACTAATGAGACTCTATAATCAGTCAACACACATTCGAGTCTTATGTATTAATGTCGCCTATTTTGCTTCCACAGTAATATCTGACTAGGGACATAACAAGAATGTATGTACTCTTATCATACATATGATCTCATTGTTTAGGACCTCAAACCTGAAGACATATGTCATTGAGTAGCATTATTCTTTATACATCTATTATGTCTGTGTCATCATTTCATGACTAAGACAAACATAATAGAATGAATTACCTTAATAATTATCAAATTAAATATATGATTCCCCATTACAATCATCATGTGATTGGCTCTCTAGGCATAAATGCCAACTAGCAACACTCTAAAAAATCTGATACATGCATGTGATTGATTGCAAGTCTAAGTCATGTTGGGAATACATCCCATTGGGATGTGTTTGACACATGATGCCTTAATCCAACTAGGTAGAAAGTTGTACACTATACACCCAGTTCATAACATGGCCTTGTAATTGACTTAAATCACACATTTAAGATGGAGAGAATTTAGAGTATTCAGACTTTAAATTTGTGACCTGATATTAGGCACCTGCAATAATAACAACATGGCCTTGTATAGTAAATGGGGTTGACCTCAAGGACAAGGGTGGCAGATGCAAAGAATGTTAAGCTTTATCTTAGTTACACCTTTCTAAAATAAAGTTAAGTGCTCCATATGGAATGACGGTATATGAACAACAAAGTAACAATGAAAGTAAAAGTAAAAACTATACAAACAAGGTAGGAATGGAATGAAGATCATTTAGATGTGTTTTTTAATATATGAATGGAAACTTGTAGTGGGTTTCACCATCTAAATACACTCACCAACATGCAATACTCACACACCCATTGTATATCCTTAGCATATTTTACACGCATTCATCATAAGTGTTTATTCCCTCCTCTCTTGAGCTTGGTTAGATCTAGCTCATAAGAATGTCTCTCTCTCAAGATGACAGTCAAACAACCAACCATACAACCATATGATCATTAGAATTAGCATTCTAACATTCCCATGAATTTGTAAGAATCCATAACCATTAGATAAAGGCTAATAGTACTCTTTTGGGGCATTAGCAAATAAACAACAAAAGATGGTACCTATTAATTCAAGTGAAGCAATATAGAACAAGAATGCCTTAGTTCTACTCTCAACCCACGAAAATGAATTATCCACTGATGGTGGAAAGTAGGAGTTTGTATTTACCAGTGAATGATGACATGGGAAAGGAGGATGGATGGAGATTAATAGGATGAAGATAGGGAGAGAAGAAAGAAGAAAATATGAATACAATATCCACAAGGGCGTAATGAGGCTTGGTGAAGATCTCATCGTTGCTTTAGAAATTGGTGACAGTGAAGTGGATTGTAAATAGTAGTTTTTGTCATCCTTCTTTTCTTAAGGAAGGCCTTCAACATCAACATGGGGCAGATGGAGGTGCATCCAACTTTGGAATCTCATCCTTGGTTGCAACAAACTAATGGAATAACCTTGGAATCTCATTCGAAGGTCGATGGAGGGAGTGAGAGGTGGAAACTCTTCTTCATCAGGCATGGAGAGATCCCCCTCACATTGAAATGGGGTGATATTTATAGACTCAGGTATGGTGCTCAAGACACTGATGATCGGGATTTACTTGCACCCCAAGGAGCCTTGGCACATGTCTCAGGACATGAGCCTATATGTCATGGTCATGGTGGCATGCAATATAATATTTCAAAGCCAAGTCTAATGTCGAACCATTGGTAGGTGAGGCTTGTTGTGAGTCCTTCAAATGGCGCAACTCTGTTGGACCATCAGGGGATCACATTCAGTAGATGAAGGTAGTGGGGCCTTTGATTGTTGAGGACCCACCCGAGCCATCCATAGACAAGGCCGATAGGGGGTCCTTAGGTAGGTGGAGGTCCATTGGGCCCCCTTTGATAGGTGAGAGCTCAGTATGGTCCTCAGAAGATGGAGCCATTACTGCCATTGGTTTGTGACAATCGATGGATTCTCTGGGCTTGGCAGTTTCTTTAGTCAGTAGAGTAGTTGGTTCCCTCGTGAGGTGAGGTACACATGACTGTCAGTAGTTACTACTGATGGAACACATACATGTGGATTATTTAAATAAACTTCTATGATGTAGGTACTTTAGATCGAATGCTCCACTTCAAATGTCAAGGTTGATGGTATTCCTAGACAAAGAAGGAGAGTTATTGCCTAATTAAAACATGAAGAAAATGCAGGAAAGTCTGTGCAAGCCTATGCTAAATAAGTAAATTAAGGATAAAATTAGCCATGAAACATCCAAAAATTGGATGTTGTCAACACCCCCAAACATAGAGTCTATCTTGTCATCAAGCTAATAAATAGAACCAAAGCATCAAATGACAATTAAGGGCTTTTTTAATTAGCTTTTTTTTATTTTGTGTTGACCATGTCCTTATGCCATCTTTAGGACAAGATATCTGTGTGATCTTAGTCTTCTTATTGTATCCCTAGTTTCTTTCTCATAGATCCAGAGTTGTATGACCTTTATACCTATTACAACCTTCTATCAAGAAGAGTTTCTCCTTCATGATTTTCTCAAAGCCTTGTTTTCCTGGTTGTACTCGTTCCAGGTTCTCATTAGAGGTAGCTTTCTCACCTGACTTTTAATTTTTTGGGTAGCCTAGCTAGATATGTAGGGGCGGGCTAAGGATGTGGTGTATCCTACCTTACTTAGGGTCACTCTACCATGAGTACTTTTGTGATGACAATGTTACACAACTGTTGGTCCTGATGCAGTTTTAGGTGGTTTTATTAGACCACCCTTAGAAGACAAAGTGGGTAATAACTTGGCTTCTAGGTTCTAATATCATGCATGACGTATCTACATTCTTGATCCTAGATTTACATGAGGCTAGATAGAAATCTTCGAAATCTTATAGGGGAAAACATTCATGTTTTTATTGATGCTCAATTTTTATTCTTTCTCACAAGGCTTAGGGCGATAGAACTTTTAGGGTGTGTGAGATGACAAGCCTCTTTTTATCCCTAGAGGGGATGAAGAACTAGAATGGGTAATTGTTTCCTCTTCACAAGATGTGTGCACATTTTCACTTGTACTTTTAGGCTAATGTGATAATCAGGAGTGTACCAGATAGGGTCTTCCTTATTTTAGAGAATTCCTTTAGGGAAATAAGCATTATTTTAAGGCATGTACTATCTTTATACAAAGTTGTTTTAAAGATACAATCAATAACTATTTATTAGATAAATTTATTTCCTAGAATAGTCACCCTATAAATGATTATGCTAAGAAGAATCTTGAAGACAAGAAGGTTTAAGTTGCAAGTGAGGACGTCATCTGATAAAATTGGATCCAAAATTTTCCTAGAGAAAATTGGTGTCCTACATAAGGAATTTTCTATCTAAGATATGTACAAATAGAAGAAAAAAATTATTTTTCTAGAAATAAGGGAAAATGAAAAGAAAAAAGGTGTATATATGGAGAGGTAGAGATGTGGGCTAGAAGGTTTACCTAGCTATCCTGTTCACCACCCCCCCAATTTATAATATACTTTGTCTTCAATGTGTCTAAGAATAAATTTTGGTGTAGGCTCCTCATTGGTGGTGATATATGCTCCTTGTAGGTGGTGATAATAGTAGCCTTAGAAAGTTTCCACCTTATTGTAGGTTGTTGCAAAATATGCATCTAGAATAGTACATAGAAGCAACAATCCTTAGAACCTGGAGCTTGCTAAGGATTTCTATGATAGAAATGTGGTTTCTGGAAACCTCCATCCTTCATTGAGAAATTTGACATAAAGCTTAGTAGCTCAATTATATCTGTTGCAACTTGGGATGCTTTATGTTTAGTCACATTGTGAGTAGTTTTGTAATAGATGACTCATTTATTTCTAAACATTGCTTCTGAGTTGTTGTAAAGGATGGTGGTTTTGGCCTCGGTATGAATAGATAGTACTATCCAATGTCCATCGTGAAGGATGGGGACACATATAAGCTTAGGGACACTTGTGTTGGGATGCACATTTATCCTTTATAGTTCCCATGATCCTTTTTCATGATGATTTCCCCCATTACTTCATAGTATGCCATGTATACATTATTGATGTCATCATCTAAAAGTAGTTGACAACTTTCATAATGTTAACTATTATGTGTCCTCCAAGTGTTTGGATTCATGGAGGTCTAGATTTAGGATTTTGATGATATATCTTTTGAATATAGTAACTATATTGTCCTCCTCTTCTTCAATTATCCTTGATAAGAATCACATATTATATGGACAATCCATTGCATGTGTCTCAATGATTTTTTTCAAAAGAAGGGGTGACCATGTTTGTAGGGGATAATTCATCTTCTTCTTCCTCTTTAGGAGGAACTTTATCTTTATTTTTTGGTTCCTGATATGGTTTTGATTTTGGGATAACAATAGTTTTAGGTTTTCCAGGAGGGAAATCTACTTCTTTTTTTACCTCTAGTTCTTGGTTGACAAGTATCCTACTTTGGCATACACTAGAGGGGTGGATAGGTGTTGTCAAGGTGTTGGACAAGTTGGATCTTCTATAGTACTTTGTTGCGTAGGGTTTTTAGTATCCTTCTGGAGGTCTTTTAGTTCCTCTCTCCAAGGTTTTTTCTCTAGAATGGGAACAAGGGAGTACATCCTCCTAGGGATATCTACCATATGACTATCATAGAAGAATCATCTGCCATGGATGATTTCCATGGCATACTTTCCTCCTAGGGTGTGGAAATCATTGTTGGAAATATTTTCTAGAGGAATTCTTCTATTCAATGCTTATATCATTCTTAGCACAATGAGAGTGTTATCACTACAATCTAGCTTTTTCTGGGGAACATCCATCTTGATACAGATATCAATCAAATGGGACATATAATCTATTCGATCCATGTATTAGATACTTCAAACGGATTGAGATTTTCTGTATTCTTTGTCATCCTCCTTTGCAAATACCATCCTTCCATAGAAAAGATTTTTAAGGTTACATTTGTACATGACAATCTGCTCAGTGTAAAAATCCTCCATGGTCAAAAGCAATTTGTTCAAAACCTTGTATGAGAATTTATAAAGTTTAAATTTCTGATTTTCTACAAGGCTTTTTGCAATTCTTCAAAAAATGGCATTTTTTCATTATTTTTGTAAATTCTAGAAACCAAGCTTGATGTAGCGTTAAAAACAACCCCTTCTTTGTCTTTGTGCATGTATTCATTGATGATGGTGCAACACAGGACTTTGAAGAACTTTTGCTAACATATGGTTTAGGTCTGAAGGTTGATATCATGTCCTCTATTGTAAGAGTATATCATTTGTTATTGTAGATGATGTCATACCCTGGTTTATTGTCATTTAAAATGTCATCTAGGATATGAATGTTCCCAAGTAGCATCTCTGAGGTGGAGGTCATATTCATGTCTTTCATTTTACATGGCAGTGTGGGGCTTTGCCAGGTTGGCATTGTCAACTACCTTCAGCTTAGGGAAATTAAGTTTTCCAATTTCTCTAGAGCTTTATGGAACATCTAGTTCATGTTCCCTATTCTTCTTATGAAATGAGCTCCTCTTTTGTTTCATGGAATAGATTAAAGAATTGAGCTCCTACCTCAATAGGCTTCTCCAGTAGGAACTCCTTGATCATGCCATCATAGTTTGGGCGAGGGGGTATTTCATAATCACAAAGTGGCCCCAACCCATCTATAATATCTTCAATTGTCTCCCTAGCTTTTTCCCTTGCTTTAGTAGAATCTTGCACAACTTCATTTTCCCTAATCGCTTCTATACTCTTGGTAATGGCCACTTTGTCTGGTGTTTCTAGAGAGGTCCCCTTTTCAGTATCTTTAGGTGGGGTCTTCACATGAGGCAACTCGATCGGCTTGTTGTCTTTGATTGACCATGTCATGTTAGTGGAATGCCTTGATAATGATGGGAAATGTGCAACATCTTCCTCAATAGGCATATCTCCATTCTTTAGTGACTCATCTATTCCCCCTATAACCATAGAGTTTGAAAGTCATTTCCTTATCCTGGGATGGCATTTCAGACGTGATTCCTCGATTTTCAAGTGCAATATTGGCATTGAGGTGGACGTATATACCATTCTTTCATTAGGAAGCCAAACCTCTACTTCATTAGTGATCTTATTCCTTTTTGCATTTGATTCTACTTGGGATGCTGACATTGATGACTCCCATGTTTCTTCTCATTTTTTGAGGCATGCAACATCAATTTCTCACGTTGTAACTCATCCTGCTCCTATCTCAATAAGGCAACCTCCTTTTTCATGTCACATAATGCCTACATGATCTTTAATTGGTTTGCCTCCAAGACTTGCATCTGATTTGTCAGGATCATTAGAGGTTGTATATTTTTAATCACCTCCTTCACTTGCGTCATTTGTGACTGCACATCTATAATTAAATTAAAAGTATTAAAGTTGAGTTAGAGACAATCTCACTCAATTCATCTTTCTCTTGCTCAATCTCCATGAATTTAGTAATGGCAGGGGATCTTTTGCATGAGGCATGTGGTCGTTATGATCTGGCTTCTTGCCCGAGCTCCTGTCTTGGTTGTGGGTGTAGATCGTCTCCCTAGTTGCTTATGTGCAGATTACTCTGCAACTCTTTAGCTGGAGGGGAGGGATTGTTGATCAAGGGATCCTTCTCAGTCTCCTCTTTTCTAGTAGATTCTGCCTTTTTAGATAGTAGAGATATCACGTTCATCGATCTTGGGGATTGGGGGTGCCTTCACAGATCTACTGACTTTGTCAGCTCATGGGATGGTGGGATAGGACTCCATACTTTCAATTATAGAGGGAATTTGTGCCTCTTTCTTTTCTTGTTGTGTGTCGAGAGATATAGTAGCTAGTTTTAAAGATTGGTGACTATGGGGGTAGTCATATGCTACTCAACCTCTTCTTCTATTATTGGATGAGGTGTGGGGGATTTCTTTACTTTGTGTCTAACAACATTTTTCTTTGGTACCAGGACTATTAAACTCTTTCTCTTTATTGAATCTTCATGTTTTCCGTTTTGTCCTTGGTGAGATTCTCAGCAAAAGGTTCACTGAGCTAAGGTAGAGTCACTGTACCAGTGTTTTTGTTTAAAATATTGTCTATTGAGATGAGATGTGTGTCAAAGTTGTCAGTGCTCATCTCAAGAAAAGGGAGAATGTCATTTGATCATATAAACCTATAGTTATACTTGTCCTTCTTTCTGGAAGTATTTGTAGATGTCAAATACTTAGCATCTACCAACCTCTCAATTTTAGATAGGGTGAAGTGTTTGAGCTACCTGGGATATCCTAGAGAGTGTGTAATGTAGGTTATGAGACCCCCCATATAGAATTCACATGATCCTTTAGGGACAAACCCTGTTGCTGGTCTATTGATCAAGAGTCATCCGATGTTGACTGACTTCCTTTCTAGGATGCTCCATAGGATGTGAATATCCATTCTAGTTATATAATCAATATCTGATCAAAAGAACAGTGCATTGGAGAAGATTTTATGTAATATGTACACTAAGTCATAATGCATCTTAGTTGCCTTGGATTGTCTCCATTTATGCTCATGTTCTCTCGACGGTCACTCCCAGGTCTTACGGTGGAGAACCCACTGACTTTTCTATCTCCATTTTCTTTGTTGGCTAAATCCACCTATTGCTCAGTGCTAGTGAATATGGAGTTCACCCATTTTTAGTTAACACATAGTATTGTTTGATTACATGTACCGCCAACTTGTATATTCCCCCACACTCCTTAGACTCCTCAATCAAAGTTGGAAATTTCTTTAGGGAGGACATGAACTCTACCATGATTTCTACATAGGGTAAGTTAATGTTGAAGCAAAGCTTGTAAAGGTTTACACGATCTAGGTGTTCTTTTATCATATATCCCCAGCTTCTTCAATGTGTCCTCACACCCAAACTAAATCTCCTTGAAAGTTTTTCTACTGAATGTTTCCTCAAAAGCTTTCTTTAGAATCATCCCTCAGGATGAAGTAGTTGTCTGGATGGATGGTTGTGGCGACACTTGAAATTGGAGGAAGGTTGGGGATAGTCATTGAGTCATGCACAACTACATAAGCCATCCTACTAGGCTAGTGCTTGTCACAGTTCCTACTTTCCTATCTTTGTATTCTCCCTCCATTTCTAATATAGTAGATTTTTGTTTGTTGCCTTTTTGGAAGGGGTGCAACACTTTTCTCTTCTTAGGATTTTCGATCTTCGCTAAAGGTGTGTATTGGGGCGTTCCTGTAGACTTAGTGGAGTTTGAGGACTCCTTAGGGATTGACTCAATGAGGCTCTTTAGTCTATCTTCCATGAACATTTCTCTTCTATTCTCTGGGTAGGATCCCAATGGATATATATATATATATACTCCAACCTATCTATTTCTATCTATTTATTCCCTTCTCAATTGTTCCTTGATTGCATCAACCTTGCTCATTCTTTGGGCCATCGTTAGTGGGAGGTGTGTCCTTTGTTTACCCGTCATTTGAACTAATTTGCAATGTAGATATAATAATATCTCATGCTAAATGTTAGGATAGAAATTTATAATTAAAGAATGTTGAATGAGAACTAATGGAAATAGTCTTGGTTATAGGAATCAAAGGTGTCCTGGTTGAGGAGAGGTCCCTTCCGATGGTTTAAAACTGATAGCCTCAAAATGATGGAAAAGCTATCTTCAAAAACGAATCAAGAGGTTGTCCTTCGATGGTTTGGAAAATGATAAACCATTCCATTCTTAGAAACTGATGATAATCAAGAACTAGAAAAAATGATTGTATAAGAATCAATGGGGTCATGGAGGTAGCATGACTCACATATTCAAAGGAAAAAGTGACATGTTACCATCGATTGAGTGAATTGAAGAATGTTGGGAACGTATAAACCAAGGTCATCAAGTCAAGAATCATGGGAACGTCTTAAGTAAGATCTAAACCAAAGAGGAAACATGTGCTTCATCTTCCAATGTTGAGGAAACCAAAGGACGACATGACCATTATTGTCTTAAGCTCATTAGTATGATCATCAGGTAAAGAACTCGATGGACTAGAGAAAATGTGGTATTGAGAGAAACTTACTGTCTTCGAGCTTTGATGTCATGAAGTCATTGACTACCACTGCTAGATCAATCATGCCTTTTTGAAGGGTCCTCTTTGCCAGAGAAGAAAACCAGTCATGTTTCTACTGGCCTGGTGAATTTTCTTGTCATTGTGGCAATGGAGAGGTCATCCCCCTCAGAAGATCTTGGTGAGGAATATGAGTGGGGGATTCTCTTACAGTGGTGTTGGTTGAGGGAGGGGAACCAAAGGTTCCATGATTTATAAAATGAAGGGGTTATGTGGTGGTAGTTATCGCTTGAATCATTCACTCGGTCTCTCTTCATATAGGGTTTAGCACAAAGGTATAATGCCCCTCTACTTTTTATGCTCTGGACCCTTCTTAGTGCGGGCCCCATACTATCTTTGATTGCTCTACATGCCTTAAGACGATTTAGGTGTATACTACCTTATGATGGTAAATTGGTAGAATAAATCAATGGAGGTCCATGTTGATGCCTTGTAAATGTGGGTGTGCTATGTCACCTTCTGAAGATTCCTTGAGTTCTAAATTTTGAAGGTAATCCAGTCTCTAAAGAATAGGTGGTTGGTCATAATAACACTTTCCAAAGGTGGGGTCAAAGGTAATCCAACATGACAACTGTAGGGTGTCTTGTCCCTTCAACTAGAGGTTCTTGATATAGCTTAACTGATGGAAATTCCTAAATTGATCAAATCGGCCTTATGTCATTGATTAATTTTTTTTCTTCATACACTAAAATTATCAAAGTTAAAATAACATAGAAACAAGTTGAAAATGTAAGATTGCATAATTGGACAGACTAAAAACTGAAACATGACCAGAACATTAGTAAAGAAATTATGAAGATTAGGATTTGAAAATGCATAAAAGTTTAGGTTGCCTACAAAGAAGTGCTAGTTTATAGTCTTTAGCTTAACTTTTTCGATGCTCTTCTTTAATTTTGTTCTTATAGTGGTGATGGTGGTTTCTGAAGCTTTATCTCTACTCTTCTTATAAAATATCCATATTTGTAATTCCTTTTGAATTTGTGTCCATTTACTAGGAAGGTTCTAGATTTTTCACTAAATAACTCCATTAAGCTGATTGGGTATATCATGGTTAGTAAATGGACCAGACCACCTTGACCTTAGTTTTCTAGAAAACAACCTTATAGTTGAATTGAAGAGGAGAACCTTTACCCCCTCACCTACATCTTTTCTTTTCAAGTGTGCATTGTGCCACACCTTATTCCTTTGTTTATATATATATATATATATATATATATATATATATATATATATATATATATATATATATATATATGGGAATTCTTGTAGACTTGAAGACTTAGTTTCTCAATCATTTGAAGTTGCAAGAATCTCTTCTTTCCTGCTAATTCAGGTTCCATGTTTAGGAACTTGATGGACTAAAAAGCCTTGAGGTTGAGATCCACTGGGAGAGGGAACACTTTTCCATAAATTACACTATAATGAATAGTCCTTATAGGTGCCTCATATGTTGTTATATATTCCCATGAAGCGTCGTCCAGTTTCATAGCCCAATCTTTCCTTTCCATCCCACTATCTTTTTCAAGATTTGTTTGTATCTGTCTATTAGATACTTTAACCTAGCCAAATGTTTGGGGTGATATGGTGTAGCAACCTTATGCTTCACTCTATGCCTTTGTAGTAGGGCCTCAAACTATTAGGTCATAAAGTGGGACCCCCTATCATTGATGAGGGTGTGTGGTCTTCTCAAAAAGCCTCATCACATCTTTTGAATCACAAGTGGGGGTATCTAGGGCTTCCACTCATTTGGGGACATAGTTGACTACAACCAGAATCTATTGATTGTCCCGTGATGAGGGGAATGGGCCCATATAGTCTATCGCTCAAACATTGAATATTTCAACCTCAATCCAATCATAAAGAGCCATTTCATTTATTTTGGAATGTTACCAGTGCATTGGCACTCATCACATGCCTTAGCATATGTGCGGGCATCCTTGAAAAGGGTGGGCCAATAGAATCTAGATTGTAAAATCTTGGATGTCACTGCTCGGATGTCTATCGTAAGGAAAGGAGTGGCATTCATATAGGATCTAAGGTACCTTGTATTCTGGTATACACCTCCTATACATGTTATTAGTGCACTTCATAAATAGTAAAGGGTCGTCCCAATAACAGTTCTTAAGGTTTGAGAATAACTTATTATTTTTGTTGTATGTTATATCTAGTGGAAGTTGTTGACATTCTAAATAGTTATAGATGTCAGAGTACCATGGTCCATTACCTTGACCATCATCAGAGCTTTGTCATGGTAATTATAATTTATTGGGAGAGAATTGTCCTCCTCTAGGGTTATCCTCGATAGATGATAATCTACCAAGTTCTCTATCCCCTTTTTTTATCAATCATTTCATGATCAGACTCCTCTAAGAGGAGTACCCATCTCAAAAGCCTTGGTTGGTATCTTTCTTTTCCATTAAATATTTGATATCACCATGGGCCGACATACACAATGAAAGTGGATCGTGTCAAAATAAGACTCGAAATTATTGAAAGCATAAATGATTGTCAGCATTTCCTTCTCAATGGTTGTGAAATTTATATGAGCTTCACCATGAGTCTTTCTTGTATAGTTGATGACATGGTGCTTCTTATCTTTCATCTTTCCACAACTCCCACAAAGTTGTTGCTTGCATCAACACATTATCTCAAATTGGATATCCCAATATGGGGCTTGGATGATAGGTGTGGTAGTGAGGGTGCTTTTCATAGTGTCAAAGGCTTTCAAGATATTATCATTAAAGTCAAATACAACATCCTTTGCCAAAAGGCTTGATAGAGTTCTTGATATTTTGGAAAAATATTAAATGAAGCATTTGTAATAGACATCATGCCCAAGGAAACTCCCCACTCCTATCATGGACTTTAAAGGTGGAAATTTAGCTACAACTTCGAATTTTCTTAAACAAACTTCAATTCCTTTATTAGAAACCTTATGTTCTAAAGTATACCTTCATGTACCATGAAGTGGCACTTTTCCCAATTCAAAACTAGATGTTTCCTCACAATATTTTGGGACCACAGAAAGGTTCTTCAAATAGTGTCAAATGATATGACGCAAACTAAAAATTCATATATGAAGACCTCCATAATGTCTCTAAGAAATTACATAATATTGATATCGTGCACCTTTGAAATGTTGTTGGTGCACTGCATAGTCCAAATGGCACATGCCTAAAGGCATATGTTGCATAGAAGGACATGAGGGTTGTCTTCTCCTAATTGCTAGGATGTACATGAACTTGGTAAATATGGAATAACCATCCAGGTAACAAAAGTAGGAATGGTGAGGTAGACACTAAATAATTTGATCAATAAACATGAGGCAAAATGGTCTTTCTTGGTCATAGTGTTGAGCTTCCTATAATTGATACACATTATCCAACCCATCACTGTCCTTGTTGTAATTTCATTTCCATTGTCACCTTTGATGAAATCATTCCCCCTTTCTTTAATACTAAATGGACGGGGTTCACCGATTTGTTGTCACTTATGGGATACACAATGCATGCTTTGTCGAGTTTTATCACTTCATTCTTCACCACTTCTCTTAGAATTTGGTTTAACATCCTATCCCCTTGAGCTAGGACCTTTACATATAATTTGAGATGAATCCTATGCATGCAGTAAACATAGTTCAAACCTTGAATGTCATCAACAGATTATTCGATCTCTTTCCTTCATAGCTTGGGTTTGCTAATGAGTTTCTCTTATTTTCCAACAGATAGAATAGAGATTATTATCATCAAGTTTTGTTCTTCATCATGTAGAAATTTGTACTTCATTAATTCTAGTAGTTGTTTACATTCTGGCTTGGGCTAATGTGCTTCTTTTTATTTAGGTGTTCTCTCAAGTGAAGCATACTTCACTATTTTTATCACATGTTCTTCTTTGTCATCTCTTTCACTTTCTTTTACGTCCAGATAGTCAAAAGCTCCACAACTTTAGGATCTTCCACATTTGGGCTGGGTTTAGCTAATTCTTTTATTAGGGAATCTACAATAGCATTCTATTCCTGAATCTCTTTGCAGAGATGATTATAGTTATGCATGAATTAAACTAACTCAAATAGATATCATACCCTCATTGAGTCTTGGACCTTGAAGTCAATATGATCATTTCCAACCATTATGGTTATAATGCCATCTTCCACGTCGATTATGACTCTTTCTATATAAAGTAAGGTTCTGTCTAAAGATCATAGGACAAGTCATGACTTCATCTATGTCAGTAACAACTATATCGCAAGGAATGAATAATATTTCTATGTGGATAAGTACCTCTTCAATGATTCTGACAAGCTTAGTGAAGGTGTAATGTAGAAGTTGAATACACACCCATGTCTAAACCTTGTTGATTATGCCCAACATGTAATCTAAGGTGAGAGGCATCAAGTTGATGCTAACCCCCAAATATGCTAATCCCTCTCTTTCCTCATTATCTCCCACATTGAATGGGATTGTTAAATCTCTAAGGTCCTTCTGTTTGGTTGGTATCTTGTCTTGTATAAAAGAACTAGACATTTTTGCAAGTTTCATCATCTTGATTTCAACACCCTACCTCCTCTTGGTGATCAGGTGCTTGAAGAATTTGTGTAGATAAGCATTTCTTCAATGACATACCAAAAAGGGATGTGAATGTGAAGTTGTTGCACGGCCTCAATGAACTTCTCATACCTTCTATTAAGAAGATCTTTCATAAGTTTTTATGGGAGGGGTATCCTTGGTGCATATGAATCCCTATTAGTTGTTGCTTCAGTGGATGCATCAGGTCACTTTTCCTTTGCTGGATTCTTTCCCTTATCCTTTTCTTTTGACTTGATTTTCATAGGACTAACTATCATTTTAGGTTCCTCCTTATTTACGATAGTCTTAGATTGGGACTCAACTACTAGAATGCTTTCTTGATGAACCTTGGGTACTTTCTTTTACATAATAGTGGTTGACCTAGGTGTGGACATCTTTGCAGTTTCATGGCATGTGGGTTAGCTCATTCATTGATGTGATTCTTCCTTGCATAATTTTGATTAGTTCAGATAAATTTTCTATCTGTTAGTCTGTCATTTTGTTGTGAACCTAAAGACTAGCTATCTTCCCAGTTACATTTCACATCTATGATTGCATTATGTTCAATAGGTTGTTGTTGCTAACTGCGTTCTAATTAAGCTTTTTATTTACATTTTCCTACCTCATAGAAAACTCAAACATCTCACTCATCATATCCAGTTGTATTTGGTTCTATCTTTGACTCTGGCCTCTGAAGTTCTGAATCTGGCCTTGAGAATTATTTCCATTCTACTAATAGTTGGTGTCATGGATGAACTGAGACGGTCCCCCTCCTTTCCTAAAACTAGGTGGCCTTTGGGGTGGATTCATTGGAATATTCATCTGGTGGGATTTTACAACAGAGTTCTTATTATCATAAGAGAACCCAAGATGGTGTGGTATCTTAAAGCTTGCATAGGAGACCTTTTCATTAGAATCATTTTATCAATCTTCTTCCTTATGAGTATACAAAAAATGGTGTATTCCATGGCCAATCTCTTCGCAAATGAACATTTATGTCTATTTTCTCTATCTTGTCCATGAGGGCTTCAAGAGCCTTGTAATATGCAGTGGTGCCCACAACGGAGACTGTACTATTGATCCTCTTTCATGAGCAAGGTTGGCTTGCAATGCAGCTAAATTTTCAATTTGATCTTAGAATCTTTGGAGTCATTCCCAAAAAATCATAGCCAACAACAGCATCGGAACGAGTCCCCTTGGCTGATGTCAAGTCCTTATAAAAAGTATTTACTAGAATTCCCTTATTAAAACTATTGTGGGGGCAGCCCCTTTGGTACTCTTGGTACATATCCCAGGCTTTGTATAAGTTTTTACCAAGTTTCTGGCCAAAACAAGTGATCTTGTGTGTATTGTGCAAACTTTCTCTATTGGGTAGAACTTCTTAACAAAGTCATAAGCTAGAGTTGGCCATCAATGGATGCTCTTGTACTTTAGAAAAAGATACCACATAGCACTTTGTCTCTCAGAAAAAAGTTGAATCCCTTACACTAGATCATCTCCTATGGAACCATGTTCATCTTAATAATGTCACAAATATTTTTGAATGCATCTATGTGGTGATAAGGGTTCTCATCCAATGACTAAAGATTCTCTATTGCATCATGGATTCAACTCAAAGTTGGAACATTAAAACTTCATAGAATAATGGGGTTTCTAGATTTATTAGCTTAGGTTTTAGACAAAGAAATGAGAGAGGAGCCACCATATTCTTCTTCACTACCTTCTAGTGGAAGGCCACGATCTTCCATCTCATGGAAATCTTCCTCCTCATTTTCACCATGTGGCTACTCATTGTGATTATATTCTCCTTTTTCATTCCCAATGATCATGGCTCTGCAAGGAGGCATGGTTGTCTTCTTGAAAGGAATTAGATCCAATTAAAATAAACTTCCTAAAATAAACCGTATGATCAAGGTTAGAAATTGGACAATTGACATGAGGTTTTCATAACGAATAGAGTTATCAGATCTAAAAGAGTGCAATTAAGCCTAATCCTAGACTTACACATTGATGTATGCTAAGTAGACCATGGGTCCTTAACGGTGTTGGTTTGCCTTGTCCCCTGTATCTGTGCCAAAATTTTGACCACCTTATATCCTACGTCTAGAATGGAGTAGATATACAGTAATCAGACTGTAAATTTGTAACCCAATACTTATGCACCCACAACATTTACAATGGGACCTTGTGTAGTAAATGGCATCGATCTTATGGACAAGGGTGGCATGTGCAAAGAATCCAAAGGCTTATTTTAGTTACACCTTACCAAAATCAAGTTAAGTCTTCCTTACAGAATGATGGTATTTGGACTTCAAAATAATAATGAAAGTAAAGGTATAAACCATATGAACAAGAAAAAAATGGAAAACAAATCTTTTATATATGTTCTTGAACATAGACAGAAACTTGGATTGTGTTTCACCTTCTATGTACAGTCATTAACATGAAATTCTCACACCTATTATATGCCCCTAAAACATTTACAAGCAATTATGATAATTGTCTATTCCATCCTCTCTCAAGCATAGGATACATATAGATCATTAGAATTTCTCTCTCCTGAGATGAAAATCAAACAACCAAACATGCAACCATATGACCACTAGATTTAATATTACAACATTCTCATGAATTTTTACTAATATCTAACTCTTAGATAAGGGCTAATACTACCTCTTACGATAGTAGAAATTAACAACCCAAGATGGTATCTAGTCATGCAAGTGAAGAAATCAAGAACAAGAGTATGGAGACAAACATTTCTAAAAGTATATACATCATTGCGTAGAATCTTACAAGTTGGGAGAGACTTTTCAGATACTCCCAAACCAAGCAAACAAATTAGGCATTCATGCTGGTGAGTGATAGTTTGGATTTACAACTGAACAAAGACATGGGAAAGGATGGATGGATGGTGGTGAACATGATCAAGATAGGGAGAGAAGAAAGAAGAGAACATAAATACAACAACCACAAATGGATACTAAGGCTCGATGAAGACCTCCTTCTTTTCTCTAGCATTGGTGAAAGTGAAGTGGATTGTCGACAACAACTTATGTTGTCCTTCTTCTCTCGAGGAAGGCCTACAGAATCAACACAGGGGAGATGGACATGCACCAAACCTTGGAATATCATCCTTGGTTTCTGCCAACTAATATAAGAACATTGGGCTCTCATTTGAAGGTTGATGGAGGGAGAGAGAAGCGACAACACTTTTTCGTCAAGCGCGGAGAGATTCCCCCTCACATAGCAAGGGGTGCTATTTATAGCCTCATGTGCAATGCTTCAGGCACTAATAATTGGGCTTTTTTTGTGCCCCAAGGAGCCCTGGAATATGCCTCGGGACATGAGCTTAACTGTCATGGTGGCAATGGCACACAAGACAATCTTCAAAAGCCAAGTCTACTGTCAACACATTGGTATGCAAAGAAAGTTGTGAGTCCTTTGGATGGCATTGATCTATTGGTTCATAGTGGGATCACCTTCAATAGATGAAGGTAGCAAGGCCTTCGATTGGTGAGGACCCACCGAGCCATCGGTAGACAAGGATGATAGGAGGTCATTTCATAGGTGGAGGTTCGTTGGGTCTCCTTCAATAGGTGAGAGCTTTCCCTGGTCTTTGGAAGGCGAAGCCAGTGCAACCATTGGTTTTTGAAATTTGATGTATGCTCTAGGTTTGGTAGTTCCTTCAGTCAACAGAGTAGTTGGTGCCTTTAGAAAGTGAAGCACACATAGCCATTGGTAGTGACCACCAATGGAGCACCTGCACTTTAGTTATTGTAATCGAGTTTCATGATACGAGTACTCTAGATTGAATGATCCACTTCAAATGTCGAGGTCGATGGCTTTCCTACATAAAGAAGGGGAGTTACTACCTAATAAAAAATGATGAAAAGGCAGGAAATATTGTGCAAGGCTATGCTAAAGAGGGAAATTAAGGATAACATTAGGCATGCATCCAAAAAATTAATTGTTATCACCTTGTTCCCCGACCAAGACGTCTATGGATAGTAGATATCATTATTCATCTTCTCATGTAGATGAAGGATTCTCCTATGTAAGAACAGACTACAAACATCTGAAGAGAGGAACAACTTATGAGTAGAAGGGAAAAATGTTGGTTAAGCTCAAACATTCTTGGGATCCATAATTTTTATTAGTGTAGGACACTCTAAATAGTTGATATCCTTAAATAGAACAATAGTTTCTTACCAACTTGGCAGAATCATTACAAATACACCACATGGCTCACTTGGCCACCCATTAGTCTTCATGTTTATTGATCAATCCTATTGCTAAACTCTATCAAGTCTATAGAAGGATAGAATGAATGTTCCAACCACCTAGACATTGTTGAGAAACATTCTTGACCATGTAGGACACACTTGACGGATACTCAAAATTGGATCCTTTGCACATCCAACTACAAGAAGTAGAACAAGGAAACACAATTTGTACTTGCATAATCTAGCTAAAGTATGGAGAAGATCTTGGATATGACTTGGAAAATGCAAACAATCAGAGGACCTACTAAGGAATGAAAATACAAATCCAATCATATCTAATGGTGCAACACTTACTCTTACTTTCCATATCCTCTCTCTATAGTTTGTAATAGGACTAGCGATTATGCCTACACCAATAATGGCACATACAAAGGAGAGTGCAAATGACCATGTGGACTAACCTATTTTCAAGGTCAACTAATAAAAAATGATCATATCACCATAAATATAAAGTCACATCAATGAAATGAGTCACAGAGCATTTAGGTTGCATATAAAACAAATAAGAAAAGACTAAATAATAAAATATCCCTAACATGCTAATAGAGCCTCCACAACTCTTAAAAGCATGTATTTGTCCCTTAGAGGTAAATTCATCCATGATGCATCTCCTTAGACATGTCAACAAGTGGGAATACATGCCTCCACCTCAATAAAATGAAGTAATGACACTTTGATTTATCAATAAATAGACCAAACATGTCACGCCTCTATTTTCAACATTGTTGGTGAATAAACAATAGGAAACTAGGATGAACAAAAAGCCTGATACACAATTAGCAAAAAAATAAGGGTCACATACACCTATCACTCCCCTTATTTCATACAACCTAGCATGAGTAGGTATAATTGACCTCATACTCAGAGCTCATTCCTCCCTCAAACTAGTCCACTCCTAGAATCTACAAAAGGCATGCATACCACTAACATTTCCCCTCTATTAACTAATTAGTATGCATCCAAAATAAACCATATTGATTTCAAAAAATCACTTGGGGTGATGGATAATCCAGTGAAAACAACATGACATGAACTTGTTATGACCATGTCTGGTCTTAATTGTTAAATTTAGGCTTTACTTAGATGATTACATGCTTAATTAGATGATCATCGCTTGAACTAGATTAATAATGGTAGCCCAATTATGATGTTTTAAAATTAGTGAAAAACTCTTAGTGTTCTTTCATCTTAACTATTTAGAGTTTGAGAAGTTTAAACAATTTTTGGTCAAAGTTAGGGTTTTGATAGTACATGAATTAAAAAATGGATAATAACAATGGTGTAGTAAATTATTTTAATATTTCATAGGTAACTGGGGTTTAATTAGAATTTGGATATGATTTGGAAATTTCAAACATGTCCAAAACTACAAATGTTTAAAATATTTTGGTTTTTTTAGTATGTTTGTCGATCAAATTATAACTTGACCAACCATGTTGCAAACTGTAGTATATCAGTGCAATGTTTCATTTTTATTTATTTATGGTATCTCTGAATAACCTAAAAGCTATACTGGAGCTATGAAACTATATTTCTGACAACATGCTAATTTTTCATAATTTTTGGAGGAATATTGATTTATCCAATAAACATTTTTCACTAACATTTTATGATAGAACATTCTTTTGAAATAAAACAAAATGTCCCAAGCACCTTAATTGCTCTATATGAGTTACCTAACACACTAGTATCTCTCATATTTCATGATTCATTCTAGATAAATGAAATTCTTGAAGTATAGGGAGAGTTAGTGTGACGCCCTTTGCAACATAAAGCTAGATTACTCAAAACAAAGTGCAGAATTATCATTAATATCCATTTTACCACTGAATAGGGTAAACTAAAACCATTTGCAATGCAATATCTCAAGCAGAAGTATTTCATAAACAAGCCTTCAACTCAGGCCATTTGTTTTCCAAATTTGCTAAAAGATGTTACATGCATGACTATAGCTTTGACTATAAGTTGTTGTCTAGCAGTTCGAATGTTATGTCACTGCATTGTAGACTCGAACTGACTGAGTAGTGTTGGTGATGATCATGGAGTTCATATGTTCCATTGATCTTGTATGGTATTGATTTTGACTTAGTAGTATTCAGTTGGATTTGAGTGGTACGCCTCAAATCCCGGGGCATAATAATAAAAGTGACAATATAACCATGTAGTGTATTTGCTTAGGGTCAAATACGATCACATTGGATGACCCCATGCCTTATTCTTATATTTTTTAGTTTATAACAGTTAAATATGTTCTTCATATTCCTTCTAAAAGCGTAAGATGTTCTACTGCTCAGTTGTAACTGCTTAAACTGCTTAAACAATATTTACTGCTTTATTTAATTGGTCTGTTATATTAGTGTGCCTATAATAGATCTTGGAGAAGAGTTATGTCTCTCACTGGGACATTGGTCTCACCACGTGGGTTTCACAACTTTTTAGGTGGTCATGGATGAGGAGGTAGAGGTCATGGTATAGGTGCTGAGAAGCAAGGAGAGCAGTAACTATTAGAGGTTAGATATGTCGTTAAAGTTTTATAGTAGAGTCCTATGTGTCATCCCTCTACTCTCAGGTCTTTGGATAGATTTTTTTGTTTTGTATATTGACACGTAGATTTTGGTTTTGTGTTATGAGTGTATAGAAATGACATGTACATATAAACATGTTGTAATTTATAATAGATATGGCTTGATAGCATTTGAACATGATAGACTACCACTCATAGTCAAGGTTGTGGTCATGTAAAACAACAAGTCTACCTTGGTAAATGGCACAACACTAGAGAATAGGATCACGCATGGTTGTTCTTAACAAAACATCATACCACCATAACAACAATTTAAGGATACAAGGATGTAATTCAACTTGCACCACATATATTAAATAATATGCGCTCTGAGTTTCCTATAGGAATTACTCATTTCACTATCCAGCTAGATATTGACACTAAAGATGGATCTATGGTACAGAGAAACTACATGATTAGGGTTTCACTTGATTAGATATTCCAATTGGGTATCTTTTAATGCATCAATCAAGTTACAACGTATGAAACCTAAACAAGTTTTACAAAGTTAAGGGTAGGATAAAGCTCCAAAAGATATAAAACATATAGAGTGAGAACTTGTCTCATCATCTCATGACACTTGTATTACTACAAGGTCACCCACAATATCACATTACTACAAGAAGTCAATCCCTATATCACAGAGGATTTCATCTCAAATGATGCACAAGGCACTTGTTAGGTCATTAGGCCCAATCACATACATCATGCACATTCAATATCACAATATATCTCAACAACACTTGTAATCTCCACCCTATATTATACAAGGATCACCATAGTATTCAAATAGTTATGAAGTTTATCTCACCTATAAATTATGATTACACAAGTAGGAGAGAGAAAATATTATTATATGATAATAATTTTGAACAATATGAGCAAATGTATTTTACATCTCAAGATTTGGGTTTCACATCACCCCTAACCACTAAACCCTAATTCCATCACCTCCCACATATTTGGAGAGTGCTAGGGTTAAGCACTATTGTTAATGATTAACCGTTCATAATCACATCATCTTGAGTAGACCATTGCACTATGTCTTGACCATGTACATGCATATGTGTGTCGAGAGAGTAGCATGTGTAACGACCTACATATAACATCCATGTGCATGAATGTGTGTTGACCTTATCTGCTATGAAGGTGTTACGACCACAATGCAGGGTGGCGCTCACACAAGGTGTTGTGCCCTCTACTCATAAAGGTGTGTCGACCCTTCACCAACCATTGTGTCACGAGTCATGACCAAAACACACACACCACTACAACCTATTATGACCAAAACAACACAACGTCAACCAACTAAATCAAGAGATTAAGCAACAACACTGTGTTGTGATCAAAATGATGGGTAGCGATCCTCACCTAGGGTTAGGGTTGTTGCGATCAGAACAACCACCCATCCATGGTATTGACAATGAGGAAGACCAAGGGGTGTCATGACCCCAAGTTACTCGTATGACCAACATCTAAACTAGTCCAAACCAGGTTGAGATTGATGATCAAACCAAGAATACCAAGCGTCAACATGATGAACAACACCCTATACCAAGGTGTTCATCAAACCCCAAATTATGGATCATAAAAGGTCACCAAAAGAGTTATATTTAGAGAGATAAAGATGAGGTCTTATGCATGTTAACATATTCAAAACCTACTATTATACATAATAAATGAATCATATATCAAGTAACTCTGATCTATAGATTAAGATTCAAAGAAACACATCAATATATCAATCACCACCAAATCGGGTACAAAAATTTAGGGTTTATTAGAGGAGTAATCCTATCAATAATACTACATGGTTAAAACCTAAACATTATCATTTCTTATACCATAAATAACACATTTTTAAGATCAAAAACAACAACATATGATCAATTTTAAGATGCAAATATTTGATAAGGGAAAAGTTATATAACCTGCTTGATTTGGAGTGAACCCAAACTCCCAAGTTCAAGATCTTCCAGAGAGATGAAGAACTCTAAACAAGGTGCACTTCCATGTCTAAAGGATAAACTCAGAAGAGAAGAAAACTATGGTCACAATAGAGCTCAAGAAAGAGGGAAAATAGCCCCAGGGAAAACCAAGGAAGAAAGGATAAAGAGATGAAATCATCCTCTCACTCGAGTTTCACCATGTCAAACATAGTCTATGACCCCTATGATGAGGAGTTTCTTTCAAACAACCACCATGGATGGTCCACAGTCTATGACCAAGGAGGAAGAAGAAGATGGAGATTTTAGAAGAGGTAAAATGTGATCAAGAGTTAAGATCACTTACCAAGAGAAAAATCTCCAAGAATCACCACTAAGGGGGTTGATTTAGCACAAATCCTTCCTTAAGAAAAGTTGATCGGTCACAAGGATTTTAGATCAGGCCTCCTTTGCTCCTAAATCTCCAAGAATGATCTAAAGGAAGAAGTAGGAAAGTTGGGCTGAAAAAGTTGCTTACAAGTGAAGAGAAGGGGTTATATACCCAAAGGAGGAGGGAAGTAAAGGTTTATGAGGTGTCAACATAATAAACTATCAAAGGACACATGCCCTCCAACCAAGCAGCCTTATCTCCACTCACATCCATATTTCAGAATGTTTACATTTATCGAGAAAAAGGGTAGAGACCTTTAAGATCATCTACTACCTTGTTTCGGTCAAGACACTTCCATATACTTGTATTGGTCGAAACCCTAGGTCACCATATGCACATGGTCAAGAGACTACTCTAGAGGACAAAGTGTTTTGACCAACGCACCTCTAGATCATCATGACTAAAACCAAACTACATTGAGCATGTGTTGTGGTCGGTACCCTCACCCAAAAGTGGGGTAGTGGTCGCAACACTTAAACCCTAGCATAGTCACCATATCAATAAGGCAAACCCTAGAAACCCTAGAATCACCATAAGATGTCACATCACCAACCATGATTCAAACAAGGTTCCTCATATCATAATCTTCTTTCATGATAATAAAGCATAAGAAACATTCTCTTTATGTGACAAATTTCAAGATAACCCTCACTTATGGGTAACTTGCAATCTGGTCCAAAACAAGCACATGTATTACAAAGATAACTCAAACATCAATCAAATTGGACCCAATTGAAAACATAAGTCGGTCACATGTTATTAGAACATCTCAAGAGATTAAATTAAGGTTTAAGCATCTCATTATACAAGGTAATTACAATTAAGCATGAAGAAAGGTCAAGGGTTTTACAACCATGAACCCCTAATATGGATTTCTCCCCCAAAATCCTATGCAAAAAGAGAGAGATACTTCTTTCGCATCTCATTCTCAAGCTCCCATGTGGCTTCCTCAATGCCACGATGATGCCATAAAACCTTGACTAACACAATGTCCTTCTTCTTCAATTTCTTGATCCTTCTGTCCAAGATCATAACAGGACCTTCCACTTAAGATATATCATTATCTATCTCTACCTCAACAGGCTGAAGAGTCATCTCGGTATCTGGGTGAAACTTTCCTCAACATAGGGATATGAAACACAGGATGTAACTTATGCAACTCAGGTGGAAACTCTAGCTTATAGGCCACCTTCCCAACACGTGCAACCATAGGATAAGGTCCCATAAATCTGGGAGCTAACTTACCCTTTTTCCCAAACCTCAAAACACCTTTCTAAGGAGATACTTTGAGGTAAACCATGTCTCCCACTTAGAACTCTAAAGGTCTATGATGATTATCAGTATAAGACCTATGCATGTCATGTGCCGCCTTCAACTGTTGTTGAATCACTTTGGTCTTTTCTGTCATATGTTGAACAAGCTCAGGACCTAAAAGCTGATATTGTCCCGTCTCATACCAACACAAAGGAGATCTGCAATGTCTCCCATACAATGCCTCATATGGTGCCATGTCGATGCTCCTATGATATCTATTGTTGTATGCAAACTCTATCAGGATACAATGTATATCCCAACTGCCCAAAATTGCAACATATAGGCTCTCAACAGATCCTCCAAAGTTTGTACTATCCTCTCAGATTGTCCATTTGTATGTTGATGGAACACCGTGTTGAACCTCAATTGTGTACCCATCATTGTATGCAAACATTACCAAAAGCAACTAGTGAACTGAGGACCTTTGTCTGACACTATAGTAGTTGGGACACCATGTAGACGTACTATATCATCGACATCACTTGTGCAAGCTTCTCAATTGTATACGTCATCTTTACTGACAAAAAGTGTGTTGACTTAGTCAACTTGTCCATTATCACGTAGATGGAAACATGACCTTTGGCTTTCCTTGGAAGTCCAACCACAAATTACATCATAATATGATCCCACTTCCACTGTGGTATAGGCAATGGTTGTAAGGTCCCTACATGCTTCTGATGCTCGGATTTAACCTACTGATACACTATGCACTTAGCCATGACTTTGGCTACATCACATTTTAATCCTGGCAACCAATATAGATCTTTCAAATTCTGATAAATTTTGGTGCTACCTGGATGCATACCGTACATAAAAGAGTGAGCCTCTTCTATAACCAACATTCTCAAAAAATCTACATCTGGTACAATGATAACACATTGTCCCATCCTCATATTCATAGAAGCCATCACACTTCTCACTACCCAACTCTACCTGAGTCTATTGTACACAGTATCATTCTGCTATGCATCTCTGATTTGCTAACTCAATGTCAGCTTTACTTGTAATTGTGCCAATAGACCTACTAATAAAGACACTTCTAACTATACATTCATTTGTCGCTAGGAGACCAACATGTCTCTCTTATGACATACCAAAGCAATCAACTGTGCCTGCTTAGTAGATGATGTCAAAGAAGACTTCCTACTTAAGGCATATGCCACAACATTCACCTTCCCTGGATGGTCATCTATAGTACAATCATAATCCTTGATTCATTCCATACAATGCCATTGTCGCATGTTCAACTCTTACTTTGAGAAGATATATTGTAGGTTCTTGCTGTCGATGAAGATCTAACATTTCTCGCCATACAAGTAGTGTCTCCATATCTTCAAAGCATGGACCACAACGGCCAGGTCTAGATGATGTGTCAAATAATTCTCCTCATGTTTCTTAAGCTGTCGCAAAGCAAATGAAATCATGTTCTTAACATGCATCGGCACACAACCCAGACCATTATTAGATGCATCACAAAAGACAATATAATCCTTTCCTTACTCTTGCAGCACTAGCACTGGTGCACTGGTCTCATGAAAGAACATTGACATCTATTATCCCATACAAATGGCACATCCTTCCTTGTAAGCTTCATTAGGAATAATGCTCCTGTACTGAAGTTCTTAATGAACCTCCTGTAATATCCTATCAATCCTAGAAAATTGCAAATCTATGTAGGTGTCTTCAGTTGATCCCATTCCATCACTGACTCCACCTTCTTTGGGTCAACACAAACTCCCTTAGAAGATATTACGTGCCCTAGGAAAGCCACTTCCTTTAGCCAGAAGTCACACTTACTGAATTTTGCGTACAATTGATGTTTCCTCAACAAAGACAAAGTCTGACGTAGGTGTTTCTCATGTTGTTGGTCATCTCTAGAGTAGATTAGGATGTTTTCTATAAATACAACTACAAGCTGGTGTAGATAGGGCCTGAACACCCTATTCATCAAGTCCATAAATGTTATTGGTGCTTTGGTTATCCCAAACGTCATAACCATGAACTTATAATGACCATACCTTGTCCTAAAAGCTGAATTAAGTATGTCATCTACCTTAATCCATAACTAGTGATAACTCAACCTCAAGTCTATCTTAGAGAAGACCGTGGCACCTTGTAACTGATCAAACAAGTCATCCATACGTGGCAACGTATACTTATTCTTAATCGTCATCTTATTCAACTATCGGTAGTCAATACATAACCTCATTGATCCATCATTTTTCTTTACAAGCAGAACGGGAGCACCCCAAGGAGACATGCTCGATCTAATGAAACCCTTCTCAAGTAATTCATGCAACTTCTTCTTCAGTTCCCGCATCTTTGCTGGTGCCATTCTATATGGCATCTATGCTATAGGTTGGGTTCTAGGAACTATATTGATCTCAAAATCAATATATCTTGGAGGAGGTACACCTAGAAACTCATCAAGAAACACATCCTCAAATTCTTATACAAGTGCAACTTCTAAAATACTAGGATTTCTTCTCTTAGTATACACCACATGTTCCAAAAATGCATCACAACCCTATCTCATCCACTTCTATGTTGACATAGTTGAAACTAGACATGTTAGAAGAATCTTCCTATTACCTTGGAAAACCCACAAAGCATCACTATCGACAAACATCGCTAACTTCACACTACACTCCAAGACTACCTGACACTTTTCCAAACTATCCATCCCGAGAATCACATCAAATCCGTGCATATCAAGTAATAGGAGATCTACTTGAATGTTACATCCTATAAAGGAAAGAAAGTAGGATGGACAAACTTCCCACAGCTCAGCGGAACCAACTAGAGTAGTTTCTAGATGAAGGTTATCATGTCTACAAATAACATGCACGGAAAAAATATCACTTCTCTACTGATAAAACAATTTGTTGCATCCTAGTCAATAACAATAGATATAAATCATGAAAAAGACAAATCAGAATGAAATAATTCCATCTAACATGTCACGACCCTCAGGTTGATGACTCCTTCTGGTTGACTCATTTCGTAGAATTGAATCGTCACTTGTTGTCGCCCCCTTCTTCTTCCAGCTTGTCTTGAAGAACCTTCCTATGATGCTTGTCTGCATCCTCTACCATTGTGTTGTTGTCATTGTTGCGACCCTTGCTGACTCTTCCTTGACTATGGTGTCACCTCCTCATCCTTTATAGGGTAGAACCACTTAGAATGCCCCACCTATCCACACTTGTAACAAGTTTTGCTCTTGTACCATGGCCTAGACGGCCCCATCACTGAGACTGATGTTGCACTATGAGCTCCTGCAGGTGGAAAATTGCGGCCTATGCCTCTGCTTTGTGTCCTCTGTGAGTGAGTCATTGACCTCTATTTGAGATTGAGATGTTGAGGACCTAGGATCCTTAAAGCCTCCAGAATATTGTCCTTGGTACAATGTAGGCCTCTTCTTGGCCTTTACCTCGTGCTTCTCAATAACTGATTGTTGCACCCTTTAATCTGACACCACAAAAGTGGAAAACCTTTCTTTATTCTCTAAAGACGATACCAACATTGTCAGCTCAGTACTCAAAACCTTCTCAAAGTGCATGATCATTTACTTGTCTGTTGTTTCCATATGTGGACAAAACACCAAAAGATCCATAAACTTAGCTTCATATGCACTGACCGACACCGATCCCTGTCAGATCTGCTCAAATTGTAAAATATTCTCATTCAAATAAGTCTCCAGAAAGTATTGATTCACAAAGTCCCATCGAAATTCCTCCCAAGTAATCACAACACCTGACCTTTTCTCCTCCTCAATGGCCCACCAGTGACCAATGCTTCCCTTCAATAGATATACAACATGTTTCTCTGTATCCTCTTTGAGAATGTTGACAATCTTGAAGGATTTTTCTAGCTTAGTCAGCCACATATCTGCATTAGCTGGATTAGACATACCCACATACTCCAACACTCCTACACGTCGAAGTCTCTCAAAAGTCTTCCCAGAACCATGAGTTTCAGCACCAGGGATAGTTGCCCTAGGTTGGATTGCAAGCATCCTATCCACCATGTGTGTCATTGTAACCATAAAGTGTCCATTCATGGACTTAAATGTAGGGTTTTCTACATTGGATGGGTCAACTTGAGGCACTTCTATCACGACATCAGCCCTCTCTTGCCTCTTAGAAACACCTATTGGTGCAACAACACTACTCTTTGCAATGTGTTCTTCATGTTCTCCAGACATCTTCCCTTCTCTTCTTCTTCTTCTCCAGTATAAGCAGAAGTGACCATAAGATATACTGGAGGACACTAGAATAGTTACAAACCCTAATCCTATGTACTTGTAGACTCAGTGAACCTATAGCTCTTATACCAACCAAACTGTGATGTTCTTCGCTACATAAAGTGAGATTACTCAAAATAAAGAATAGAATGATCATTAATAACCATTTAACCACATAAAAGGGTAAATTAAAACCATTTGCAATGCAATATCTCAAGTAGAAGTATTTCATAAACAAGCCTTCAACTTAGGCCATATGTATTCCATACATGTCAAAATATGTTACATATCATGTTCAAAGGCTATCAAGCCATATTTGTTACAAATTACAACATGTTTATATGTACATGCCATTTCTATACACTCATGGCATAAATACAAAATCTACATGTTGATATACAAAATAATAAAATCTCCCCAAAGACCTAATAATATAGGGTCAAAATGTCAGATTCTACTACAAAATGTTTACAATATATCCAACCTCTAACAATTACTGCTCTCCTTGCTGCTCAACACCTATACCACAACCTCTACCTCCTCATCCACAGACACCTAAAAAGTTGTAGAACCCATAGGGTGAGGCCAATGTCTCAGCGAGAGATATAACTCTTCGCCGATGTCTATTATAAGCACAGTAATATAACAAAGCAATTAAGTAACATAGTAAATATTGTTTGAGAAGTTTAAGTAGTTACAACTGAGCAGTAGAACATCTTATGCTTTTAGAAAGAATATGAAGATCATGTATAACTGTTATAAACTAAATCGTACAAGAAATAAGTCATGTGTTCATCTAATGTGATTCATATTTAACCCTAAGCAAATACACTACATGACTCTATTATCACTTTTATTATTATGCCCTGAGGATTTGAGGCCTACCACTCAAATCCAACTAACCACTACTAAGTCAAAATAACTATCATACAATATTAGTGGAAGATTTGGACTCCATGATCGTCACCAGCACTACTCAGTCAGTTCGAGTTTGTAATGCAGTGACATAACCATCAAACTGCTAGACACCAACTTATAGTCAAAGCTATAGTCTTGTTGACAACAACTCATAGTTAAGGCTATGGTCCTGTAAAACTACTAGTCTGCCTTGGTACATGACATACCACTAGATAACAACCTTACGCATGGCCGTTCTTAACAAAATAGCATACCATTATAACAACAATTTAAGGATACACAGAGGTAATTCAACTTTCATCCCGCATATTCAATAAAATGTGCTCTGAGTTTCCTGTAAGAATTACTCATTTCATTATCCAGATAGATACTGATATTGAATATGGTATAGGGAAACTACATGATTAGGGTTTCACTTGATTTGATATTCCAATTGGGTATATTTTAATGCATCAATCAAGTTACAATGTATAAACCCTAAACAAGTTCTACAAATTTAAGGGTAGGATACAACTATAAAAGATATAAAATGTATAAAGTGAGAGCTTGTCTCATCATCTCATAACACTTGTATTACTTCCTCTCACAAGGTCATCCACAATATCAAATTACAATGAGATGTCAATCCCTCAATCTCATCACCAGAGGATTTCATTTCAAATGATGCACAAGGCACTTGTCAGGTCATTAGGCCCAATCACATAAATCATGTACATTCAATATCACAATATATCTCAACAATTCCTGTAATCTTCACCTTTTATTATATACAAGGATAAACATAGTATTCACATAGTTATGCCATTTATCTCACCTGTAAATTATGGTTACACAAGTAGGAGAGAGGAAATATTGTTATATGATAATTATTTCCAAACAATATGAGAAAATGTATTTTACATCTCAAGATTTGGGTTTCACATCTACCCTTAACCAATAAACCCTAATTCCATCACCTCCCACATGTTTGGAGATTTCTAGGGTTAAGCACTATTGTTAATGATTAGCCGTTCATAATCACATCATCTTATGTAGATCATTGCATTATGTCTTAACCATGTACATGCATATGTGTGTCGAGAGAGTAGCATGTGTTACAACCTACACCATATAACATCCACGTGCATGCATGTGTGTCGACCTTACCCACTACAAAGGTGTTATGACAGTAATAGAGGTAGGTGTTGCAGCCCACAACGTAGGGTGACACTCACACAAGGCATTGCACCTGCTACTCATCAAGGTGTGTCAACCCTTCATCAACCATTGTGTCATGACCGTAACACATCTAGGTGTCATGACCGAAACACACACACCACTACAACTTGTTACGATCAAAACACCACATGGTCATGTGTTACAACCTCCATACTTAACCACCATAACAACAATGTCAGTCAACTGAATCAAGAGACTAAGCATGAACACTGCATTGCAACCAAAATGGTGGGTAGCAACCCTCCCCTAGGGTTTGGGTTGTTGCGATTGCAACAACCACCCATCCATGATATTGACCATGAGGAAGATCAAGGTGTCACTAACCCAAGTTATCCATATGACCAAAATATGAACCGGTCCAAACCAAGTCGAGATAGAAGATCAAACCAAGAACACCAAGCATCAACATGATGAACAACACCCTATACCAAGGTGTTCATCAAACCCTAGATTATGGGTCGTAGAAGGTCACCAAAAGAGTTATATTTATATAGAGAAAACTGATATTCTTATGCATGTTAACATATTCCAAACCTACTGCTATACATAGTAAATGAATCACATATCAAGTAACTCAGATCCATAGATAATGATTCAAAGAAACACATCAATATCTCAATCACTGCCAAATTGGGTACAAAAATTTAGGGTTTATTAGAGAAGTAATCCTTTCAATAGTACTACATGGTTAAAACCTAAATATTATCATTTCTTCTACCATAAATAGCATGTTTTTAAGATCTAAAACAACAACATGTGATCAGTTTTAAGATGCAAATAATATATGAGGGAAAAGTTATATAACCCGCCTGATTTGGAGAGAACCCAAACTCCCAAGTTCAAGATCTTATAGAGAGATGAAGAACTCCAAATAAGGTGCACTTCCATGACCAAATGAGCACCTTAGAAGACAAGAAAACCATGTTTACAATAGATATCAAAAAAGAGAGAAAACAGCCCTAGGCCAAACCAATGAAAGGGGAAACATATGAAATCATCCTCTCACTCGGGTTTCACCATGTCAAACATAATCTATGACCCTTTATAATGAGAAGTTTCTTTCAAATGACCACCATGGATGATCCACAATATACATCCAAGGAGGAAGAAGATGATGTAATTTTAGAAGAGGGTAAATGTGATCAAAAGTTAAGACCACTTATAAAGAGAAAAATCTCCAAGAATCACCACCAAGGGGATTGATTTAGTACAAAACCTTCTTTCAACAAAGTTGATCGGCCACCAAGGATTCAAGATCAAGCCTCCTTTTATCCTGAAGCTCCAAGAATGATCCAAAGGAAGAACAAATAGAATGGGGCCAAAAAAGTTGCTTACAAGTGAAGAGAAGGGGTTATATACCCAAAGGAGGAGGGAAGTAAAGGTTTATGTGGTGTCAACATAATAGACTATTAAAGGACATATGACCTACAAACACACAGCCTTATCTCCACTCACATGCATATTTTAGAATTTTTATGTTTATATAGAGAAAGGTTAGTGACCTTCAAGGTCAGCTAATGCCTTGTTTTGGTTGAGACACTTCCATATACTTGTATCGGTCGAAACCCTAGGTCAACATATGTACATAGTCGAGACATTACTCTAGAGGACAAAGTGTTTTGACCAACCCAACTCTAGATCATTACGGTCAAAACCACACTACATTGAGCATGTGTTGCAGTCATTACCCTTACCCAAAAATGGGGTAGTGGTCGCAACACCCCTAGAATAGTCACCATATCAACAAGGTAAACCCTAGAATCACCATAAGATGTCACATCACCAACCATGATTCAAACAAGGTGCCTCATATAATAATATTCTCTCTCATGATACTAAAGCATCATAAACATTCACTTCATGTGACAAATTGCAAGATAACCCTCACTTATGGCTAAATTGCAATCTGGTCCAAAACAAGCACATATATTACAAAGATAGCTCAAACATCAATCAAATT
Source organism: Alisma plantago-aquatica (assembly GCA_963693085.1). Lineage (NCBI taxonomy): Eukaryota > Viridiplantae > Streptophyta > Magnoliopsida > Alismatales > Alismataceae > Alisma > Alisma plantago-aquatica. The sequence goes on from OY856411.1 coordinate 162,472,030, forward strand.
GGACCCAATTGAAAACATAATCCTGTCAAATGTTATTAGAACATCTCAAGAGATTAAATTACAATTTAAGCATCTCATTATACAAGGTAATTACAATTAAGCATGAAGCTAGGTCAAGTGTCTTACAGTTAGGGTTTGGATGGAGAAAGTGGCGATGAAGGCGATCTAGGGTTTTATCTACCTAGAGTTGATGAGATCAAGTAAATTGATCACCGTTAGATAGATTTTCTTTGAAGTTCTACTTTCACATGTATATATTTGTCTCTCGTGTATTTTTAATTCAAATGATATCAATCTACCCTATTTTTTCACTCTTTCTCTACAATTCTCCATTCCTAGGGTTTCTGAGATGGAAGGAAGAAGAAAGTGATGGATTGCTTAAAGTTTGGCCTAGATCAAATAATTTTAGTTCTTCAAATACGAAATTTAAGGTGTTTTCACACCTTAGGTGAGTGGGTACTTCCATTTAATAATAGATTGCACTGAAATGGGTACTTCAACTCTTCTGTATAGGAAATAGGTAGTTTTTAATGGTGATTGTTCTCTCACATGTATATATTTTTTTCCTACTTTGGTTTGATTCAAAATGATATCAAATGACCCTATTTTCTCACTCATTCTCTATGATTATCCATTCTTAGCATTTTCAAGTTGGAAGGAAGAAGAAAGTGATGGATTGCTTAAAGTTTGACCAAAATCCAAGAATTTCAGTGGTTGAGATATGAAATTCAATGTGTTTTCACACCTTAGCTGTGTGGATACTTTAATTTAACATTATATTGCACTATAATGGATAGAGTATAAATAAATCTTTAGTTCTTTTGTATGAAACAATAAACCTAAAATATGTTTTTCAGATCTAGCTTGTATAGTATGATTTCAAATTAGATTATTTCCTGGTGTGACAAATTTCAGATGAAATCATATTAGAAATGGATAAAAATCATCTATAACAAAATTCTTAAAGTTAGTGGAGAAGTTAGAAGAAAATATTGAAACCTTGGGTCTTCGAATTATATGTGAATTTGCATTATAAATAAGTAAAAAATAAGTACAAGTTTGAATCTTCTCATATATTATTCAATTTTTTATCTAAATTTTAGTACACATACTTGAAATATTACTTATATATAATTGAAACTAGTTACCTTTGAGATCAATCAAGTATGTTTAGATATTAATATATTCCTTATGGTTACCTAAAGCAATCATGCAATATGTATGTTTGTGAATGACCAATTTATTTATAGTTATTTCTTGTTCTACTTTAAATGCAGTAGCTTAGGATTATATCCTTTGACTATATAAGTGCTTTAAATTGTTTCTTAGAAGTAATCTTTCAGTGGGTGAGTAGATCATAACTCTACTAAAAACATTAGGTATACCATGTGCACTTAGAGATCTGAATGTATATTATAGAAGTTACCAAAAGTAGGATGCTAGAGAGTTTTAGATTGTCAGTCCATGTCACTGTGGGTCCTTGTTTAGTTGTACAAAGAGTTGTATGTGAGTGAAATTGTAATAATGTTGATCATGATAGTGTTTGTATTTATTAGTCAAGCAAATAATCATGTAACGTTGAAATATTAGGGATATGTTAATCTATTCTTTTATGTTTGAAATCAGCTAAAATATAAAGGGTTTTTTTCTTATACATGTTGTTTCATTTGGTTGTGTTTCATAAATAGTTCAATTGTCAAAGAGAGAATTAAAAGAGCTAAGAATGGTGTTTAGTTTTCTTGAACTTGTTTCATGCCCTAATTTCATGATCTATCAATGATTGTGGAACATGGGTGTGACAAAATTAGTCTCACAAATTGCTCAATTAGTAGGATGATGTAGTTCATGTTCATGATGCCACATATGCAAACATTGCTAAATCCAATCGTCTGCAAATGATCTAGCTTCCTCAACACCAAAAGCATGTACAAACACCATAACTCCACTAGATATATTGAACCCAAATTCTATAAATCTAAAGAAAAGGATGAATAAATTGTCGAACTCACTAGATAGAAATCAAATCCGTATAAAAAAATGGAAATTAAAATAAAAAGCATGGGAAAAAGTCTTCAAGTTATACCTAATCATGTACCGGATGTCCTTGATGGTGGAAATTAATCTATAGTGGACTCTGAGCCATGAAAAAGTATTTAGTATGGAGAATCTATCCTTATATACCCTCCACACCTATAAGATGATTGTTGATGCAACCCTATTTTTAGGCTTCATCTTGTGTATTTTTATACTTTAGTTACATCTAAACATGTTAGAATGTATTCTATTTCCCCTAATAAGAATTTTACTATCAAATGCACTTCTACAAGTTCTTTTATAATCTTTAGGTACTCGACCAATATGTTGGATGGAGGGGGAGAGAGATGAGGATCCCAGGGTTTCTACACCCTTGGTTGAGCTTTAGACCATCCCCTAACCTACCTAAATTGGTCAAAATTAATCCAAAGCAAAGAATGACAAAAAGAAGGATTTTTTTAGCTAAAATGCACAGTCGGGCCCTCAAAACGGGCCATGGTACATGGTCATGGCTGTGGCATGACTACTCCATAGAACAGTTAAAATTCAAGATTGATGAAGCTACATCATCTCAACCACCATGGTTGTGGTAGGAAAAATGGTTGTGAGTTCAAGATCCACCAAGGTTGTTCCACTCATCACAACTGTGGTGAGGAGTTTCCAAGATGACCAAAGTTGAGAAATGGCTAATTTCTTCTTCACTCCAAAATGAATGGGGTGACTCCACAGTCGTTCTACCACCTACCCACCACCGTCATGCTACCAGCCCTCCAAAACACCATGTAACCTATCAAATTTTCAATTTTCCACCTTGCTCGTACCACCCCTCCACATACATATTCATCCACTCCACCACAGATGTTGTGCCTAAAACTATCATAGTGACCATAAACCCTAACTTGTCTTTAACTATCATAGTGACCAACAACCCTAACTTGTCTTTTCCACTATTGTTCCCATTCCCCCCCACTTAACCCTATGCTTCCCTAGACCCTATATATACATGGGTTGTGATTGGGAGATAGGGTTTTCACTTACTGCAATCCACTTGAGCATCCATCATGTCACACCTATTCCCACTCTATTTCCACCACCCACTACCTCAAAACCCTAGTTGTATAGGGTTTTGGCTAGTTCCATCCACCATTCCATGTCATCCAACCACCAAGGAGGGAGGAGGATGATTTGTCACTGTTAGAAGGTGAAGAAGGAGGAGTCTTCACCAAGATTCAATGGATATTCACTCATCTACTTCTTCTTCATCCTTCTTTTGTTTTTTATGAGTAGCTAAGCCCCTTTGGTGGGATTGTTGGGGTTAAAATTTGACTTTGATACCATGTTGAGGGGAAATAACATGTAAACCATAAAATTTCATTTTATATTGATTATGTTATACTTCTATATCATTTCCCATGAATTATCTTGTGGTTTTTGCATGAATACATGGATTATCTTGTGATTTGCAATTGAAACTGCCGAAGTCTAGGAGAAGATTGCCTATATGTAGCTATTTTGGGATTTTCTCCTATGCCAAACAAGTGGATCCCTAGATAGAATGCCACATTCCTACATATATATTCCTTCTCCTACTCCTATGGTTGAGATCTAAGTAGTTTGTCTAGAATCACTTAGTGTAACTGCCCCTTGGAGCTATCGAAAGCCTAGATGGTGGGTGATGTACTGATGTGAGGTAAAATACCCTCATTTTCACCCTCTATTCTACCCTTGCCCCCCCCTCAATTTCCCTAAAATCTTATATCCTCAAAACCTATAATTTATTGAATCCTAGTAGAATTTCACATAAACCTAATTCAGATGAATAAGGTTAACTAGGGTGTTCTAGGGTGTAGTTCCCCTTCACACATCCTATTATACCCATGGCCAATTAATAGTTTAGGGTAATTCTCTGGTATCTTTATTGTTGTTTATTCTAAAAATAAATGAATGAATATGGTTGGCATTTCATAACCCCAACATATGTTCTGGTCACATTACCCCAAACAACCCACACTTCCATAACTTGTTTAACACCTTAATTCCCTCCTTGTTAGTTTATGTTTGCTTAGTTAGTTGTTTTATTTGCTTCCTTATTTATTTGTCTTGTTTATTCTAGTTTAACCTACAAGTATATTTACTGCTCTCGTGTAGTTAGTTGTGTATGTTCTTGCATCTCTTACTAGTTTAGATCCTTCATTGCCCTTTTTACCTGAATTGTTAGTTTAGGTGTTCTCTCTCGCCTAGTTTATCTAGTTTCAATCTCTAAGTTCCTACTTAGGATTACATTTCTAGTCTAGCGTTAGTGTGGGTTCTTTCCTTGCTTTCCTTAGTCTAAATTGCTTTTTTTCTTACGTTTACCACTTTTTTGCTAATTAGACCTTAACTATTTAGGGTTAAAGTAAGTTCTATTCTTTCCATCCTTTAATTACTTGTTGATCCATCTTTGTGTAATCAAACCAAATCCAATTTAAATCATTGAACCCTAGACTCCACTATAGGAACCTATCTTAAAACAAGCATAGCTCTAGTGGCCCCACTGTACCCTTGGTTCTACCCCGACCTGATTCTCCTATACTAGTCCTAATCCCATTCACTTGTGGATTTGTTTAGAAGTGTGTCCATGGCATCTTAAAATTTTGAAAGACCTTGTCGTGTGTCATAAGGTACATTCAATCAAAATTCAATTAGCCAGGTGAACCATGGTGAATGCACCAATCTTTCTAGCATCGTTGTTGGGAGTTAGGTGCTCAACCTAGATAGTGTGTTTAGGTTTTGACTTTTCACACTACCCTCACCATTTCTATTTATTATTCTTTGTGTTATTTGTGCAAACTTATTTACTGACTTATCTTCTATTGATTAGTTGTGCCTTGGGCAGGTGACAATTATTGCATATTTGGATGCCTCTCTCTTTCTATCGACTCTTTCTTAGTAGATCCCAAGATTGAATAAGAAGGCATAGAAACCTGCAAAACTAGCATTGAGAAGCTGAGATGGGAATTAGGGATGCTAAAAAAATGAGGATTTACATAACCCTCCAATTCCTCCACCAAAAAAACTTGTTTCATTACCACTTCATGCCGGGAAACTACACTTCTCCAATTTCCACTCTGGTTGATCAAATGTCAGTGTAACAAATTTCCATTCCTCCCGATCTTCTTGGGTTCCTCCCCACTTCTATTGTGATGAACCGTCTGAACAAAATGTCATTAACTAAGCGGAAGCGATCATTAACAGTGGATTACTGAAAATCACTAAAAATTAAAACCATTTATAAAGAGATCCAAACATAGGAAAACTCTTTTATCAAGAACCAATGTACTTTTTTTACATTCTGGTTCATAAGTACATATCCTATACCATCCCTTTTCGAGGATTACAAGCATCAACTGCTCTATTAAAACTATACACAGGCAGCATAAGAACCTCAAAGAATCAAGCCAAAATCTCATATCGATTCATTAAAAGTACTAACTACTAACTCCGAGGACCTTAGAGTACAGAGACGACACATAGGACTCTCTATACAAAATATGACATCCAGTGCCTCCACCTGGAATATCACTGCTGTCCCTATTGCTGTTGCTGCTGCTCTTCCCCTACTATAGGGTTTCTGCCTCTTCTTCCACGTCTACCTAAAAAGTGTTGATGACCAACGGAGTGAGACCCAGTTCCAATGAGAGATATAACTCTCCACCAATAACATTATTATTGTAGTTTAATAGAATAAAACTGAGAAGAGGAATCATATATATATTCAATAATAGATATATTAATGTCTAAACAGATTAGAGCAATATTCTTATTCAAATCATTTCAGCTATAACTTGATAAAGCAGCATGTCACTCATCCAATAAGGAATTGAAGATCATGTATAACCTTTATTCATCTAGGATATGCTAAGCAAGGTAACCTCAATCAATGATTATCATATTTCAACCTTAAGAAAATATGCTACATGGCTGATTACATTTTACAATCATTCTTATGCCCTGAGGAGATGAGGTATACCGCTCATACTCCAACCGACCACGATTACGTAAAGCATCGGTACCATACATAGGTAAATGGAAGAGCCAGACTCCATCACCTCATCTGTCTCAGTCAGTGTGAGACCACATGCAGGACATCTTGTGTCTCTGCTAAAATAGCTTTCCAGGGTATACTGGTAACTTCGTTATAGAATTATAACCCGTAGCATATACTCTCTTCAGAATATGGCCCTTAGCCAATGCCTGGTATTATGGAGTTATGGCCCATAGCCATACTCTTATTGTAATATGGTCCATAACCATTCCTATGCTCAGGATATGGCCCGCAGTCATTCTGTGAGGCATAAGGATATATTCACCCATTACCCCCACATATTCAAAAATATGCATTCTAGGAATTCCCATAGGAAAACCTGTTTCTCCATCACCAACTACTGACGATGATGGATCTATGGTCAGGGTTCTACATGATAAGATTTCACTTGATTAATTAAGTATGTTACCATATTCTTATAGCATCCGTCAGGTTTTCAAACATAAATTATTATAACAAATGCTACAAAGAATGTGTAATACTTCTATCAAGTACTTTTCGAAGCTTTATAAAATATTGGGATCTCAATCCCTTATCACATCATGGGCATTCTCATCCCTTAACATCTCATCATCATGATTATGGAATATGGGTATTCAAACCCTCAGTTCATTGAAGGACACTTGTTACCACTTATCAGGTAACTAATACCTTCAGGTCATCTGACCAAGGTAAACATGATACTTGCTACACAAGCATCTCATATGGCTCTCAAGCCCATTTAATCTCTTGTTACCTCTTACTAGGCAACAAAGCATATTATGGCTTACAAGGCCCATAAAACAATTTCAATAATAAACCATCATAGCTCATACCTGGCTATTCCCAACATCTCATGATACCTGCATGGTTAGTACACATGATAACAGTTATATCGATTACATATCAGCACCATGCAATGTAATGGTAGCATCACTATTCCCTCATTAGGGTTAGGGTTTCCAATTTCATGTCAATTAGGGATACTCATCCCATTGCCCAAAATTAGGGTTATGGTTTATCATCATATTGCCCAAGATTAGGATATCATGCACTATAACCCAAAATTAGGGTTTCATATACCTTCACCCTATACTAGGGTTAGGGTTTCATATTACATTACATAGCATCACCCTAGATTAGAGTTTCACATCACATCACTGCATTAGGGTTTCACATGGCATCATCCTAGATTAGGGTTTCATATGGCATCACCCTAGATTAGAGTTTCACACATCATTATCTTGAGTTAGGGTTCCTTATAACTTTTCCCCAAATTAGGGTTTCATGAAGCATCCTCTTAAATAAGGGTTTTTCATTATATTGCCCTGAATTGGGATTTCTCATATCATCACCCTAGATTAGGGTTAGATCATTACCCTAGATTAGGGTTTCACTTAGCATTGCCCTAAATTAGGGTTAGGGTTCATCAACCTTCTCAATTAGGGTTTCATGATCTCTTTGTCAAGGATCATACCCTAATTACATATTTTATTCATGTTGAAAGTGTTGAGGATTAACCACTACATGATTATTATATATGTATGAATTCCTCTCTCTCATCCTCTCTACGATGTTTATTACTTCAAACTTGATTAGATTAGGTCAACCCTTCAATCAAGTACATACATTTAGGGTTAGCATGGTGTATTGAGATATTGCTTCCATAAGCATCAAAGGTTAACTCCTCTAAGGGTACTAATCACCCTAGTACCTTAAAGGTACAACCATTGTAATTATCTTTGATAATCATCATTAACAATCATGGGGTTAATTGATCTTTCATCACATTAGGTCTTCAAACGGTTTTGGTTGCATTGAACCTCCAAACGGTTTTGACCCCTCAACCTCCAAACGGTTTTGAGACCGTTTTCCCTCCAAACAGTTTTGAAACCGTTTGGGCATCTAGGGTTGAGACCGTTTTCCCTCCAAACGGTTTTGAAACCATTTGGGCACTCAATCCTTGAAACGGTTTGATCATATATACATTGAAATTGAATGGACCCATCAACATTTGAAACTAATTGGATAAATCAGCCTTGAAACTGATTGGACCTCCTAACGGTTTGAGACCATTTGATCTCAAACAGTTTGAAGACCGTTTGATCCCAAATGGTTTCAAGACCGTTTGGACTCAAACGGTCTCAAGACCATTTGGTCCAAACTACCTTGAAATCGAAAGGATCATCTAGGGTTTCCTTCAACCAATCAATTAGGGTTTGCTTCATTGAATCATTCATCAATTGGACCATTGAGAGTACATCAAATTACAACCCTTGGATCTCCAACCATCCATCACATCCCTTGACCTCCAAATGGTCTTGAGACCGTTTGGGCCATTCAACATAGAAATCGACTCAATCAATTTAGGGTTTCAACCAATCAATCTGATTAGGGTTTGTAATCAATGGATCATCCATTCTTGAAACCATTATAATTAGATCAATTTGAACCATTGGATCTTCATTCATCCACATCAGCAATTGAACCCAAATGGTCTTGAGACCGTTTGCCCCCAAACGTTCTTGAGACCGTTTGCCCCCAAACGGTCTTCAGACCGTTTGGTCATCAAGTTGAAACTGTTTGCACATGATCTTTATTGAGGTGTGTACTAATATGAAATAATCATCTTCAATCTTCAAACCCTCGAAATTTCCTGTGGTTCTTATGGTGATTTCATCAACTAATCAAATGGAATTTTGGGAAAGAAGAAAGAATCAACATCTGATAAAGAAGGAAAATCAATAATAACATTTAAGGGTTCAAGTTATGTAACCTGCCTTCAAAGTTGAATCCAAGCTTCAAGATTCACGTCTTTAATGGTGAATGAAGCTTCCTCAACTCTCTAAGGTCCGTCATCAAGTCTATGAGTGAAAAGAATGGCTAAAGTTGAAGATTGAATGGAGAAAAGAAGAAAATAAGCATTGAATTTCGATTTCCACCATGAAATCAAGGTTGAAGATGATTAAGGAGCTCACCTACAGGTTGGGGTACGTTCTCCTATTTCTCCTAAGCTCCCTTGTGTTCGTCCAAATCTAGGAAAGAAAGAAGAGTAAAAAAAAAGCCTTTCATGTGGGTGAAAGAGTGGAATGTATATAAGGGAAATTTAAGAGACAGAAAGTGTTATAAAAATCATTTAACTCCCTGGATTGGTGCCACTTATCCCCCTCACTTCCTTTCATAATAAGCCATCATCCTCCCCTTAAAAATCCTCTTCTTTATCCATGAATTAAAAGAAAACAAATTAAGCACCTTAATCAATATAATAATAATATCAAAAAATTAGTGGATATTACTTTTTTTTTAACTAATGTGAGTGGGCTCTCCACTCACTTTAGATATTTTGGTACCATTGCAAGGCACAAGGACGTACATAATTATATAAATTCAACCATCACATTTTTGGTTGAAGGGCACTTCTGTTAATATATTAATTTTTGCATTAAATTGAATTAGGGTTTCAATTATGCTTAAATCTTGATTATTTTAATATCAAGATTCTCTCTCCTCCAAAGAGATTCAAATGAGACGCCCCTCTGATTTTCTTGTCTCTAATTGATACCAAGAAACATTAGGGACTCTCTATATGTGGTATTTTGCATATTGAACCCTAGGTTTTGGGTAAATTGCACATTATACCAAAACTAGGTTTTAATGCACAAACATTGCTTAATAAGCTCTTTCTTGGTGCTCAGGCTACCACAAGCCATACATCGGCATCATTTTCATTCTTATGATGCTTTAACACTTGAGAAACATTTTATCATGTAACATTTACAAGTTAACCGCTCAACTTGGGTAATTTGCACTTTAGTCCAAAACGGGCAAAACATTGTTTTCAACATTATTCAAAAAGGACTAAAATTGAAACATAAGATTCTCTTGAGCCTTAATTACTTTTCAAAAGATAAGAGCAAACATATAATTATCTTTCTTAAACAAAACATTTAGGGTTAAAGCATAACCCAGGTCAGGGATGTTACATCTATGGTCTTGGGAACGAGAACCCCTACAAGCACGTTGATGCCTTCCTTGAGACATGCTCCACCTTTAGTACGCCTTATGTCATAGATGAGTCTATCTAGCTCACCTTGTTCCCTTCTTTCTCAAGGACAAGGTCGAGTATGGCACTCATCAATGACTACAATCATGACTTGGGAAGATATGAATAATGAGTTCTTGAAGAAATTCTACCCTATTTCCTAGTTACTCAGATGAGGAGATATATTAAACTATTCATCCAAAAGGAGAATGAACATTTTCATGAGACATGGAAGAGGTTCCAGATGTTGGTTAGATATTGCACCCACCATGAGGTGCCTCTTTAGCAACTAGTCTGATTCTTCTGCTCTGGATTTCCAGATATGGGACAGACTGTTGTAGACTCATCTTGTAGTGGTGAATTTATGGTCAAACCTCTTAAAGTATCTTGGACTCTTTTTGACCACTTGTCTTGATATTCATGACACCAAGTTTTGGTGTGAGTGTCCAATATGTTAGAACCATGACAGTTTCCCTTTCTCACAATAGAAATAATACCAACCCACAAATGGTGAAGATCCTAGAAGACATAATGAATCTCATGAAGAGACATGCGGGAGGCTCTTCTAGCCAATATGCCCACTCTGTGGAGTCCCTTTGTGAGGAGGTGCAAGATTTATAGTTCTATATCAGTCGAAACAATCAAGGCCAAATTTTAAATTCTAATACTCCAAAATGGAATAATCATTCTAATTTCTCCTGGAAACAAGGGGAGGAGGGACATGGAAGCCTAAGCAACATCAATAGTCAAACCAAAGATCCATGTTTGAAAAATAAGTCCTTTGGAGATTGAGAGCCATGATGATGTTAAGAAGGATGTGTCTTCTCAAGGGCAAAATATTATCCAGTTGGAGCAAATAATTGATCAATTTTCTCTATCTCTTGCATGTTGTGAAAAGGGGAGGCCTTCCTCTCAAACCACTCAGTGAATCCCAATAATGTTGCTGGATTCATTGGTGCACCTCATGGCACCTATGTACCACCACAAGTGCCCACCTTGTAATAATTCCAAGGTCCTCCAAACCCTTATGCTCCACCACCACCACGACCTCCATTCAACATCCAATTCACCTCACAAACACATCCACAATACTAACAACCACCACATCAATACCCACAACCTCCACAATATCCTCCACAACAACCTCCATGATAACCACCACAACCACAATACATCCTATAATATCCCAACCCACTACACCAAAGGCTACCACCTCAAGGATCACAATATCAACCACAATCTCCTTCCTCTTAACACTCATGAGAAAGTGAAGGTTTTGTGTTGAGAAGTGAGAAGACTTTGGAGTAGCCAAAGAGACTGATAGTTTATCATTTCATGAATGAAGAAAGAGATGATACTATGATTCATGCTAGTGATATCATGCTACATAATAATGATATTGTGATTGATAGCCTAGGTGATACTGTGATATTGAGTGATGATACAATGATTCAAACAATATTCCTAGATGATAATGATGGTTTGAACAAGTCATGTGCACAACTTCCTTCTTTCCCCTATGCACTTGAGGAACCCTCTACCACCAAAAGAAATAAAAATCATAGTGAGGAGATCATGGATATGTCAAGCAAGTGAGAGTAAACATTCCCCTTTAGATTTCATCAAGCAGATTCCCTCTTGCACAAAGTTTCTAAAAGACATGTGCACTTTGAATAGGAAATCAACTATAAGCATCCCTAAGCAAGTCAAGATTACTGAAAAAATGAACTCCATTATGCAACACACTACATCTAAGAAGAGAAAAGATCTAGGTGACCCTATCATTACTTGTTACATTGGTACACACCGCATAGACCAAGATCTTATTGATTTGAGTTCTAGTGTGAATTTAATGCCTTATTATGTGTATGATGAATTGTATTTGGCCAACTACACCTTACAATTGGCTGACCATTCTATGAAGACACCTCAAGGGTGAACGGATGATTTGTTGGTATGACTTAAAGATGACACATCCACCTTCTTTCATGATGATTTTGTTGTGTTGGATATGGAGAAAGACATAAGAAAAGTTTCCATCATCTTGGGGAGACCATTTATATCGATAGTTAATGCAGTGATACATGTTAGAATTGGAACCGTGTAAGTGACCTTCGTGCACATCAAGATCTACTTGAACATTTTCAAGGTATTCTCCTAATTTGAGGTGGATGGTGCTATAGAAAATATTGATATTTAGTTGATTGTTTAGTGAAAATTGTTTAGGAATGTTTGCCTTCATGGATTGAGACTTCCACAAAGGGTAGAGGTCTATAGTCCATTATTGAGATGCCTGATGAGGACACTGCTAAAAATAATTGGCTTGTGTTAGTTGTTGCAAGTGAAGATATTCCTTCTATCTCTGAAAATCCTTTGAAAAAAACTATTGAGGACCCTCTTGTTCTTGAGTTCAAAACACTTCTTTAAGGTTTAAAGCATGCATTTCTCGGTGCCAGTGACACCCTCTTGGTGACCATTTCTTCAATTCTCTATCCACACCAAGAAGATGCTCTAATTTCTATTTTGAAGAAGAAATTCAAGCTATTGGGTGATCTATTTCTGATTTGAGGGTTGTTGACCCCTCCATCTGTGAGCATAGGATCTATCTTGAGGATGATGTAAGACCAAGATATCAAATGAAAAGAAGATTGAATCCAAATATGAAAGAAGTTGTGACTAAAGAGGTAGTAAAATTTCTTGATGTTAGGATCATCTATCCCATCTATAACATCCCATTGTGAGTCCCATCCAAGTTGTACCTATGAAGGGTGGGATCATTGTTGCACACAATGAGGAGTTGAGATGATTCTAGTGAGGGAGCAATCCAAATGGTGTGTGTATTATAGAAAGATAAATTGGAAGACAAAGAAGAACTACTTTCCTCTACCTTTCATCGATTAGGTTTTGGAGTGACTTGTAGGACAGAGCTTCCATTGCTTTCTTGATGGCTATTCAGGATACTTATAAGTGGTAATACACTCCATAGATCAAGAAAAGACCACATTCACTTGTCCAAGTAGTATCTTTTCTTATAGAAGAATTTCGTTTAGGCTTTGCAATGCCCATTCTACCTTCCAGAGATGTGTTGCATCCAACTTTTTCGATATGCTTGATTCCTCTCTTAAGGTCTTCATGGATGATTTTTTGTGTTTGGTAAGAATTTTGATGAATGCTTGTCTTGCCTCATTCGGTTCTATTAATAGAGAAGAGTCACTTCAGGGTTCCTGAAGGTATTTTTCTTGGTCATCGTGTATCTAAAGATAAAATTGAAGTTGACAAGGCCAAAGTGGGCCTCATTTCTACCTTAATTATTACTTCCACCATTAGACATGTCCATTTTTTCTTGGGGCATATATGTTTCTATAGTCAATTCATAAAGGATTTTAGAGAGGTTTCTAGACCTTTATGCCATTATTTTAAGAAGGATGTTAAGTTCAACTTTGATGATAAATGCATTGAGGCCTTCAACCATTTGAAGCACAAGTTAATTTCTGTTTATGCAGCCCCCTGAACTCTCATTGTTGTTTGAGATCATAACAGATGCATGTGATACAATAGTGGGGGCTATGATGGGACAAAGGACTGGTCAGACCCCACGTTCCATCTATTAATCTAGTAAGACACTAGATGAAGCTCAAAGGAATTATACCACCATAGAGAAAGAATTTCTTGTCAGGATCTTTTCTCTTGATAAATGTTGTTCTTATATTCTACAAAAAGTGATTGTATACATTGACCATGCATCTCTCAAGTATCTCGTGTCATAGAAATATTCAACCATATATTGATTCGGTGGATTCTATTGTTTCAAGAATTTGACTCAGAAACTTTTATAAGAAGGGGACTAAAAATTCTGCAATCGACCGCAAATCCCACATTGAGGCAATTTGTGATGATCTAAACAAGATCAAGGAGATAGTCTCTCATGAGAAACTTCTATTAATTGATTCCACTCAAAGACCATTGTACAAGCACATAGACAACTTGTTGGCCAGTGGGAGAGTCCCAAGCACATGGAATTGGAAAGAAAGTACAAGATTGTTTGCTTTGGTGAACAATTATGTGTGGGATGACCCACATCTCTTCAAGTATTTCTCCGTGCAACTCATAAGAAGGTGCATTTCAAAAGTGAACAACAAGACATTCTCTCCATGTGCCACTTTGGCATATGTGGAGGACATTTTAGTAGAAATAATATGGCTGCCAAAGTTCTTGAATGTAGCTTCTTTTAGCCAACTTTATTTAAAGATTCTCATGATTGTCGTAAAGATTTATTCAAGTTCCAAAAATGGGTACAATCTCAAAGAGGGACATAATGCATCTATCTCATATTCTACTATTAGAGGTGTTTGATGTTTGGGGTATTGACTTCATGGGTATGTTCTTTCCTTTTGGGTTTGTATACATCTTGGTGGGTGTAGATTATGCCTAAAAATAGGTTGAAGACTTTACAAAAAGGACCAATGACCTCAAGGTAGTGTGTGATTTTGTATAGTCTAACATATTCAACTAGTTTGATGTACTAGGGCATTGATTAGTGATGGTGGAAGTCATTTCATGCATGGAACTTCTAAAAGTTTCTTGAAGAGGCATGGTGTGAATTATAAGTGGTTACTCTTTACCACTCTCAAACTAGTGGTCAAGTTGAGTTGGATAATTGGGATATAAAGCTTACCCTTGAGAAGACAATGAGACCACATAATAAGGATAGGTCTTTACATCTCCATGAAGCTCTATGGGCCTATAGAACTGCTTTAAAGGCCATAATTCACACCATGCCTTTAAAGCTCATATATGAGAAAATTTGTCATCTACCTATGGAACTGTGACACAAGGCTTTGCGGGCTTTGAGATCTATGGACTTGGATGTTGAAACTACCAGAGTGATAAGAAAACCATAAATGAAAGAATTAGAAGAAATGAGACATGAAGCCTACTAGGTGTCCAAAAGCTATAAGGGAAGAGTCAAATTCTTGCATGACAAGCTAATAAAAAAGAAGTCTTTTAAGCCCAGGAAATGGGTATGGATGTACACTTCTAGGATGAAATTCTTTCCCAAAAAATGTAGTTCAAGATTGGAAGGACCATACCAAGTCAAGCATGAATATCCATCCTTGGTTATTTTGATCAATGAGAAGGAAGGTGTCAAAGAGTTCATAGTCAATGGACAAAGATTGAAAGTTGTTTTTGAAGTTGGCTCAGACAAGACATAACAAAGTTTTGACAATTTTATGTTGGTTGAGGAAATTCCTATTGATGAAGAGATGTGCTTGAATGCACATGAAAAGTAAATTTACTATGGTGATGATGCATTGAGGTCCTCAAAATTATACATGATTTAAGAATCAAGAAACCTAACTAAAAGCATAAAACATAGCTCTAGTGGGAGGTAACCCACCTACTTTTGGGGACTTTTGCACCCCAACCTTCAATTTTGATGCTTTTTTATTATTTTTCATACGTTCGAATAAATAAACACACACTTGTGTTTAATAATTTTTATTTGAGTTTTAAAGTTTTACATGAGAACATGTTAGAGAGTGAGAGAATGAGGTGCAATAGATGCATTGTGTAAGAAATATGATGAAACAACATTTGGTTCAAAATGTAAAGATTTATGGAATTCTACATTGAAATGAGCTACTACAACACCCACCACAACCATGGTACATTGGGATGGCCGTGGTGGATTTTATCAAATTGATAGAAGAAGTTAGTATAATTCAAGAAGTGAGCACAAGCATCACCATGGTCGTGGTGCTAACTAGCCAACATGGGTGTGACAACCAGAATAGCCATGCATATTTTTCCCTACCACTTAAGTTGATATTTTGTTTTGAGAACACCATGCCCCAATCATTTCTTCTACGATCCACTCGGTTTTGGAACATCTCTAGTGACAGATGATGACCCTAAAACTCTCCCACAAACTCCAAAACTCCTTGGTCAAGCCCAAATCAAGCTCCAATCCACTCCAACAAGCCTTCCCCTACCTCCAACTCTCATTTTGCCACCATTTTAACCTCAAAATCTTCACCTCCACCTCTATTTCGTCCCACCTCTCAAGACATACAAAAAACCTAAATCCACCTTTTCTTCCACCAAAAAATTCAACCAAAGATGAAGAGAATCAAGAAGGGGCTCCAGAGTGGCATGCAAGACATCAACAGAAGCAGGACCCACACCAAATGCACCTCCACCAAAATCCATCCACCTTTTCATAGACCTACTCAATCCCCTTCTAATTCCATTTTTGTCTCTCTTTATCATTCAAAATTAATGAGTGGTTCTCACCTTTGGTCCTCTTCTAGCCTCCACAACTCATACGATATCTACAATGAAAGAAGAGGATCCATCTAATGTGAATTTCGATACAATGATTGATTCCTTTGATCTGGAAGTCACCACTCATCCACAACAAGGAAAAGGTGCAGCTGCCCTGTCTTCTTTGTGAGCTCTGGCACAACCTATTCCAGCATGCCACTCTACTTCACCGGCCATGCAAAGACCATAATTACATAAACAAGATTGACGGTGGTTGTTACTTGATGATGATGAAGATGAACAAGAAGAACTAGGCTCACAGATGGTTCAAGTGAACTTGGACACCAATTCAGGTCTGAATGCTTATCAACAAGATCGTACTTTTTTATATTTTAGAGAAGATCAAATATAAAGGGAAGGATGTTGTCTGGTTTGGGTAGAAAATGAGATACATGTGCTCACCTCCTACCACTTGAACAACATTTTTGCCTCTATCCCCAAGCAAGCCTAGTGTTTTAGTGAGGGTCACATTGAAAATGAGTCAAACATCAACTCTATGAGGTTATGGGAGCTATTGACCAGGAAAGTTACCTTTGCAATAGGAAAATCAGACCAACATATTTATAACCCCATTTTTAGGTATAAACAAAAAGTTCTTGCAAATGTTGTTATTGTTTGATATGACAACCAAGAAAGTTATTTACAAAAGGATCTTTTTTTGCTTAACAATGTGATAAAGAATAGACATGTAAACCTGGGGGTGCTTTTCATTGATCACATGAGTTCAATCTCATTTGAAGAATAAGAATCTCATTGCCATGGAGGGATAATGACCAAAATATCTCTATTCCTATGATATGACGTGGTAGGGCTTACAGAGGTAGAGGGAGTGAAATTTGTAGAAATAAGATATCTAGTGCACTCCCAGATGATTTCCATTATTGATAAGAAGATGATTTACAATGTCAATCCTCCCTATCATGGAGAAAACCTTGAGATTCCCCATCATACTAATCCACTAATTGAGAAAGAAGGCCCTTTTATTGAAGCACTTGCCCGCATAAGATCTTGGGAATAAGAGAACTCTAGAGAGGCTTTCAGAGATCCCATTGCCAATCTACTTGAAGGGGTTGGAGAAACCAAAGTGAAGGAGCAAGTGCGAGAAGAGCAGTAAAGAGAGCTATGTCAAGTGAGAAGGAGAGTAAAGGCAACATCTTCACAACACCAGCCCACAGCAAATGCCTACGACTTGTCCACCATACATGCACAATAGGCGGGCATTCGGCAGACACAACATGTAGTGTGGATAGACCAGTAGCAGATGCATCACCAGATTCACCACATGTATCATTACCAGCATGCACAAGTGTTGAGGAACCCCCAATGCGGGGAAGATTTATGGGGTGTCATTAGGATATCAGGAGATATACCAGCCTCCACAGGTAGACTATCAGGAGAACTATTATTAGTAGCATCCACCACAGAGAGATCCACAACCAAATCCATTACAATAGTAGTGACATCTAGCTTTATCACTACTACACTTAAGATTCATGTTGAGAACATCATAGTTCAAAAGTTTGGGATGTAGGGCAATAGGTGCCCCATCTTCACTTTCATTTTTATGTTCCTACTTCACCACCTTACCTTCTTCTAATTGATGACTGCACCATCTTATCTAGTAAGATTTTCACTTGTTTTGCACACGTGCATGCATGTAGTTTAAATTTTTTTTCTTACATTTTTGTGTAAGTTTTCAATTTTTTGCTTTTCATGCCATTCCATGTTGTGCATTGCATTTCATGTAGGTTTTTGTAATATTTATGTGTTTTAGCTAGGATTTGCTTGTTTGTGTGTTTTTTTGTTCCTGGTGTAGATTAAGATGTGATTGAAGGCAATTTGGTAACACTTTGGCCAATTTTTCCCAAGCTTGAATCTACTTGCCTAATAGTGTGTTTCAACTAGATCTCTACCAATTTTTATGTGAATGGGTCGAATTGGGATAATGAAACCTATTGATGACGTTTTTGGCTAAATGAGTCCTATGATGGAACATTGCATGTGCTCCAAGTCTCTTACAAGTAATGGAAAGCCTTGAAAACTTGAGATTGTCCATTCTATGTGGAAAGAGTGTAATCTACCATATTGCTCATTTTATGCAGGGTTTATCATTTGGTGAATGTTGCATGAATTGTTTGCTTGAATGAAATCATACATGGATCTTCATCACCTATGACCCCTCTTTGACATGACATTTCTTATATAGTCTACATTTCTCTTCACCTCATGAAAGGATGCCAAAAGTGAACATGTTAGCCTTGGACACACTCCAAAAGTTTGGGGAGCCAATGTATATCCCCCACTTCATTCTTATCACCATATTCCCTACTTATATATGGCTCAAGAGAAAAAGAAAAAGAAAAAAATAATTGAGGGATGACTCTATGTAATATCCACTCAAGAAGAAAAAAATGAGTGATCCTATGTAATAGCACTCTACTCCCTTCCATAACCCTTTGTTCTCTTTTTTATGCCTAGTAAGGCTAGGGTAAATCAACTCTATCCCTCACACCCATACACAAGCCAAGTGGGTCATGAAAGGTGAAGTGAATTGTATGATAATGATTTAGCATTTGAAACATAAACTTTAACTAGTTTAATGTATGATATGGTTTACCTGGAGTATTATGAAAATTGCATCACCTACATGTGTGATTGGTATCCCATATTTGAAGTCCTTGTGATATATTCTTGATTCACTATGAAAAATAGAAATATGAATGGAGAGTAGTGGATTGCATGCATAATTCCACATGTGAACTTATTTTATCCAATGAACTTAATGATGATTGCATCCTCCCATACTTTTTCTTGAATGAAGCGAAAGAGAGATTAAGTTGGAGCATACTTGAGGACAAGTATGTTTTAAGTTTGTAGTGGTGATGCAGTCTTATTTTAGGGCTTCATCTTATGTCTTATTATACTTTACTCACATATATACAAGTTAGAATCCATGCTATTTCCCAAAATATGTGTATTATAGTCAAATGCATGCATGGTTATTCTTTGTATAACTTTTAGGTACTTGAACCATACATTGGATGGAGGGGGGAGGAGGATCATAGGGTTTATACACCATTGGATGAGACCTATACCATACCCCAACCTTCCACAAGTGGTAAAAATTAATCCAAAGCAAAGAACAAAAGCAAGAAGGATTTTTGAGCTGAAAAGCACAACTAGGCCTTCAAAATGGGTCATATTGCATGGCCATGATCGTGGCATGACTGATCCATATCATAGCTATAGTTTGATTGCTACCACAACCACCATGGTAGTGGTAAGAAAAATGGTCGCGATGTGCAAGATCCACCACAATCATTCCAGTCACCACAACCATAGTGAGGAGCTTCCAAGGCGATTAGATTTGAGAAACGACTAAGTTATTCCTCCCTCCAAAATGGATGTGGTGACCACCATTGTTGTTCCACCACTAACCCACCACAATAGTGGTCCCCACCATGATAATGCCACCAGCCCTCCAAAACACCATGTAATGTGACATTATTTCCATTTTCTACCTCGTCTATTCCACTCCTCCACATCCATCTTAATCCACTCCATCACAATCATGGTGGCCAGAAACCCTAACTCATCTTTTCCACTATTTCTCTATTCTTCCCCCACATAATGATATGATTCCCTAGCCCCTATATATACATAGGTGATGGTTGGGAGTTGGGTTTAGCACTTATCACAACCCATTTATGCATTCATTGAGCTCCCACCTACTCCCACATACTCCCACTCCAATTTCCACCATCCCCTACCTCAAAACCCTAGTTTTTCTAGGGTTTTGGATACTTCCATCTAGCATTCCATGTCATCCAACCACCAAGGAGGGAGGAGGACGAGATGTAGTTTCTAGGAGGTGAAGAAGGAGGAGCCTTCACCATGGTTCCATGGCTATTAACACTTCTACTTCTTCTTCTTCCTTCTTTAGTTTGTTATGAGTAGCTAAGCCCCTTAGGTGGCTGCTTGAGGTTAAAATGTGGCTATGATACCATGTTGGGGGAAATAACTTTTAAAATATGTGATTAATTTTATTGATTGTCTTCTACTTCTATCTCATTTCTCATGAATTATCTTATAGTTTGTGCTTGAAAACATGGATTATCTTGTGATTTGTTCTTGAAACCACCTACGTCTAGGATAAGATAGCATATATGTAGCTTATTTGGAATTTTTTCCTAGGTTCAACTAGTGGATCCCTAGCTAGCACCCCATCTTCATACATATTATCCCTTCTCCTACTCATGTGTGTGAATCT
This sequence comes from Alisma plantago-aquatica, assembly GCA_963693085.1. NCBI lineage: Eukaryota > Viridiplantae > Streptophyta > Magnoliopsida > Alismatales > Alismataceae > Alisma > Alisma plantago-aquatica. The sequence goes on from OY856411.1 coordinate 162,492,763, forward strand.
AAGTAGCTAGTCTTGAAGCACTTAGTCAATTGACTTGGAGCTATTTATAGCTAGGTGGTGGGTGATGTGAGGTGATACACCCTCATTTCCATCCTCTGTTATTAACTTTGTCCCCCAATTTCCCTATGAGCTTAATATCATAGAGGCCTAGATTTTATTGGATCCTAGCATAATTCCACATAAACCTCAATACAAATGAGCCTTCCAAGGTAGTATAGGGTGTAGTTCCCCTTCACACATCCTATTCCACCCATGGCCAATTAGTAGTTTAGGGTAATTATCTAGTATCTATCTTGTTGTTTGGTTTACCAAACTAAATGAATGGGTATAGTTTGCATGTTATAACCCAATCTAGGTTCTTGTTACATTACCCCCAAACTACCAACACTTCCATACTTGCTTAAAACCCTAATTGCATCTTTACTAGTCCATGCTTGCTTAGTTAGTTGTTTTACTTGCTTCCTTAGTTAATTGTCTTGTTCATGCTAGTTTTTTTCTAGTATAGTTAGTGCTCTCATTTAGTTAGTTGTGTTTGTTCTTGATAGATCTTACTAGTTTAGGTCCTTAACTACCCTTTTGCCTAATTTTCTGGTTCAATGTTCTCTTTTTCCTAGTTTAGCTATTTGCTCAATAGGATTGTTTTGCTAGTCTAGTGTTAGTGTTAATTCTTGCCTTACTTTCCTTAGTATAAATTGCTCTTTTTCTTACTTAACTCGCTTTCTTTGCTAATTAGAGCCCAATTGTCTAGGGTTCAAGTAGGCTTAGTTTTTTCTTTTGCTTAATTGGTTGTTGAACCATCTTAGTGTCATAAAAAATTCAAGTTAAGCCCTTTAACCCTAGACTCTATTATAGGAACCTATCCGAAAACAAACATATCTCGTGTGACCTCTCTCCCTTGGGTTTGACCCACACTTACTGCTCCTATACTACTCTGGAGCTTGTGCACTTGCATATTTGTTTAGAGTGTGTCCATTAGGTCATATAAATTTGAAAGACCTTGTGTCGTTCTATAAGGTGCATGCAATATAAATTCAATCAGTTGGTTGCACCCATGCTAATCACACCAAGTGTCTAGGTAAAAAAAGATATTAGAAAATTTTATAAGTTTGATGGTAATATAATGACAAGAAATGATTTAGAACTCACATCAGACAAGCCTTACCTCCCACACCCTCATCATAAACTCCTTACTCATCCATGATGAGGGCACCCACTAGGATCCCTACTGAGCACGTCACCTAAATATGCCATCTATGATCATTGAATAAAAGACACAATATCTTCAACATTGCAACACAAGTTAATTAATGCAATCAAGCACCATAACAATAACAAAAATGACAAAATGACAAAAAATACATGTCACAACACAAAACACAAGCTCGTTCATCTTAATCCTCTAGAATGCAAAACACAAAGCGAAGTCAAAAGTTGGAAATTGATACAAAAGGCCAAAAATGGCATATCAAAGGCTAAAACTAGATGAACTTGCCATCTTGAAGCTTATCAGATTTTGAAAATTGCCAAAACTTGCTAGACAATATGTTATTCACTTCCTTGTCATATAAATCAAGAAGCTCTCAGAAACCACACTATCTCTCTAGTGGAATGCCTTCTATTCCAACATCACCTTCCACAAATTGTCACGTTCTCCAAGCCTAGGTCCTTCATCACCCCCTCTTCTACCTTTTTTGTTCAAAGTCAGGACATCACACAGCCATTGTTGCATAAATCAAGATAATGAGGAAGATGCCTAACATCTCCCAATTCTTCCCTAAATCCTGAAGTGTTAGAAAAATTTGTAAAGAAGTCCAATTGTTTTCAACAAAACTTCAAGAAACATACAAAAGTATACTAAAATTAAAATAAAACTCAATCAAATGTGAATAAAATAATCAACAATTGATAAAACTGTGTAGATCTCAAGCCTTAACATAAAAGCTAAAGAATTTGTCCCTGTAAGGAAGATAGACTCCCATAATTTTCATAAAGGAAAAATCATCTTTCTGGTTCTGATGGACTGTGATTGACACTACTATAACCATTTAATCTTTACCTATCTCTAATCTTGATCGTTTCAAATCTCAGAATTAGATCTGATCCTCAGCCATCTAAAAATGCAAAGACATTTCATAGGTAGGCATCACCATCTCCCTTCCAAAATCTCAATTGTCTCAAATGCAAAGGCCTTTTCATAGGTGGGTGTCACCATCTCCCTGCCAAAATCATGGATCAAGACCATAAACTAGACCACACTCCTCAAGCATTAAGTCATATACTGAATAGGCACCTCATTTTCAAAACTCTACATCTATTAGGTACCTTCAACAGGCCCTGAATTGTGAAGTTGAATTGAACCTTCTAATGCATGAATCTCTACCCCAAAGTAGGCACTCATTAGCATTTTAAGAACTACACTAAGTAGAGACTTCATTGTCATAAAGCCCTACAGTAAGAAGGCAAACCTATCTTTACTTTGATAATTAAGCTCTACCTTGAGTAGGAAAACTCTACATTTGCATCCAACATCTAATTCCCCACCCCATTTATGAAAACCATTTCCATTAGATAAGGCCCATGGCCTCGACTTAACCCTAATATAGATTTAATCTTGTTTACTTATCATAATATGCAATGCAGGATTTAACCGCACAAAAAATTATCTAGGGGTGAATCCCTATATTTACCTTAACCAAATGTATGCCAATCCCATATAGAAGAAGACAAATCTTAGCAAAGTATACTTCAGGATGGATCAAAAGGAGGACATATTTAAGAAAATTTATTGATTAATGTACTTCAGAAAAAATTAGCATTTGAAAAAAAGTTTACTAGTTGATTATACTATGATAGAAAATAATTTAAAGGGTAGATTGAGTTCTACATTTATCAATGGATGAAATCACTAGGGTGGATGTGTTTCACCACCTCTATATATTTTTTCTCTCTAGTGCAACGTAAAAACAATGAAAACACATATGTTGCGGTTGGGTACATCACCTTGTCAACGTTAGGGTTAAAATAGGACAATTATTACTCGAAGCTCGTTGTTGTGTTACCTAGATAGAATTCACCAATAAACCTATAAAACACCTATCTCAAAATGTGCATAAAGGTTTTAATATGAACCAAACAAAATCAAAAATCTTAGGCTCAAAGTTCTCTACATATAATACTTGAACAACATGCCAAACAATTAACCACGCTAGATTTGCAAACCTAAAATGTTTGTTTCAAAACATAGCATGGTTCTTACAAGAGTAGATGTAGTCAAAATAATTTAAATGGTTAGCGAGGCTACTCGAATCACCCTAGAGAGATGACTACTCGCTCATGGTAACAATACAGATTCAATACGGAAATAGAGAGAGAAATTCATCATCATTGTAGAAGTTAGAGGCACAACTATGGTATATGGTAGCCTTTCTCTAGGATTAGAATGAGGGAATCAAACTTCCTTTCTTTTGGGATGGATTCATCATCATAATGGTGTGATAGTTCCTTAATTGTGATTAAAGATGTCTTTACCATATGTCTCTTTTGATATCAAGACCTTGGATCCTTGATGGAGGCAGAAGAATATCCAATTGATGTGGTCATCAACCAATCAAAACTACCAATGGAATTTGGTGATGGATGTTTAGAATAGAAATTGGAAGGCTGGTGGTGATAACTTTCCTTGGAGGTCATGGCTTGAAAGACAGCTACTAAGGTTCAAAACTCTCCTGCTTGTCCTATAGTTAAGTCAATGACCATCGTGTATCTAAAGGGAAGGTTGTGTGATAAAGAAAATGTGTCTTTCCTGATTGCTAGAATCCCTATGAGTGATCAAAGTTCATTAGTAGGTGAGAACCTACAAATATCATAGGTTAGTGAGTGCATGGACCTCATCAAAATTTCCCATTGATTAATGGTTTCATTAATTTTATTGATTTAAGGTGAGAAGAATTTTCATTGATAGATGAAGGAAGAAGATTCATTGCTAGGTGGGTAGAATTACCATTCTGTGATGAATGTTGAAGTTCCTTCAAGGATATCATCAACTAGTGATAGTGATGGTGTTTGGTTGTCAGTGGATGAACGCAAGAACTCCACGGGTATAACAGTCGATGGGCTCTCATTGATTGGTGAGTGATGGGGTTTCTTTAGTTGGTATTCGATGGGTTCTCACCAGTTGGTGATCGATGGGTTCTCATTGGTTGACGGGAGTCATTTGTGTTTTCATCAATCTTTGGCGAGTGGGAGTTTAATCAGTTGGCAAAGATAAAGTTTCATATGGTTAATGACAGATGAATAGTGCATACAATGATATTTCAAACTGATGCACACCCTTGGGACAACCACTACTATGCATATTTGTAGGTATTAAAGCTTAAACCTATCATAAAAACCATACAAGCTAACATCAAACTAAAGACAACTAAATGGAAAAGTAAAATGAGGAATGTGAATGCAAAACTATGCTAAAATGCAACTAAAACGGGTATGAATATTCATATATCAATATTCTTGATTAATATCTTGAATTAATTGACTATGTGGAAACCATAATTTGGTTCACTTTGTTCTTTGTTTGCCCCCATTTATGTATTTTATTGAAAATTTTTACATTTTTATACATGTATGTACTTATTGTTATGTGGTTTGTATCCTTTTGAACTTTGGTTATTTGGTTCTCATTCCTTATCTTCTTACACTAACCTTAGCTTGATTTAGTGCTTTGAGGTGGCTAGTTTCAATTGGAAACCTTAGTCCTTAATGGCTTTACACACTAGCTAGCCTTGAGGGCTAGGTGTATAGGGTAAACAATGGATCATAGTAGAGAGTGTCTAGATTGGCTAGGTGGGCACCTCTATCGGTTTAGGTAGAAGGAGCTTTGATGGATGTTGGAAAGGGCACACTAATAACTTGAAAGATATGAGCCTCAATAGGTGGGGTGCTTGTACCTTGATAGGTCTTATGTAAAAATCTTATAAAGGACTTGAGAAGGACCCTTAATAGGTTTTGACCCTCTATGGGTCACCCTCAAAAGCTTGTAAGTGGTAGAACCTCGATAGCTCTCTTTTGCATGGGCTTATTTAGGTCCACTAATGGGGTGTCTTCTTTATACTTTTGATCATGCTCACCTATATACACCCCTCCCCATCAAAAGTAACCTCATTTAGCCACCAAGATACATGATCAGACATGGGGGAGAAACCATGGAGACTGGGTGAGATCTCAAGGTGGTTGATGGCCATATCTTAAAGCTTGCATGTGCATAGAAGTTAAAGTCTTCCTCTCTCTAGTGGACCTATTGTTAGAAAACTTTATTTTTGGCCGAAATCATGTAAGATCTTCCATTATCTATCTCTACTTATTGGTTGGACTCGCTTATCTCTTTTTTTCCAAGATACATGCAAAACCCAAGGTGGTTTTAGCTTCCAAAAGTTAAAGATCCCTCGTTTTCTCTATTTGCCCTGGTTGTGGCTAGATACAGCTAGAATGAGCCTTTGTGGAGCTTTTAAAGGGATACTGGCAATGTTTGAAGGCTGATCTAGATGTTATATTAAAGGGAGGTGTTATCCATAAGTTTCCAACAAGGTTGCTTACTCCCTCTTTGATTAAATATGCATACACTAAAAGCAAGATTTTATGTTAAGTTAAATATAGATATAGAAATAAAACTAAAAGTGTGTTCCACAAGTGATTCTTAGGGATGAAAACTATGTTTTGTCATGTACTCGATACATTTTCCATCTTTTTTTTGGATATGGTAAAATATTACTATTAACTCAAAAAGTATAGGGACCAGACCCGTATACTATAATACAAAGGGGGTTACCTACAAAAACCCAAATGTACTCTAACCATTTGGTACAAACCCTTATTCAAGCTACGTCTGACCTTACAAACACCCTTAGGGCTATGGATAAAATCATCAAAAATGTCACAGTGTCCCTATCTCTCTCGCCATGGAGCCTAGAGTTGCGTTCCTTCCACACACGGAACATAATAGAGGAGATACAAATACCAGCAAAACATCTCAAACATGGTTGTTCTTGGTATGGATAAGGATCCACCCAATGTTGTTGTCCAGGTCATTCGGGGGGCTACCACCCCAACCCAACTTCAAAGTAGTCATGCACCAAATGTATTTGATGAAGGGGCAACCCCACATCAGGTGCTTATGGGAGTATTCCTATAACCGACAGAGCAGGCAAGTGTCAAGCAAATACAAGACCAACCATTTCATACAGTCCACTGTAGGCAGATTGCCCATAATCCCTTATAGATGAAGCAGCTCCATTTGGGGACATGGTAATGATTCCATAAGAGTTGACCCCATGTCACCTGGGGGCCAAGAAATGACAGATCCAACAATTTGTTAGATGTACTGACCCAGGAGTCACCCACCCAAAATACTCCCCCCTATCCTCTTCCCAATTCTTCACCATGGACTTCCAGGTCATCGAGCTTGTTGGATCCTAGAATGGGTGATTGGATTCTCTAGAGGGGGGTGAATAGAGTTGTATGCACTTAAACAAAATTCATTAGACCTTCAAGATATTTCATAAGATAAGGTTTCTAAATAGGGAATTTGATGTGCAACTAAACATACATAGCAAGCATGAGAGAGATTGAACATGCACCAATTGACAAGCTATGTAGAGTGGTTTCACACCAAACTAGAAGTATGTCAGTCCACTACCTAGAGAGGTCAGCCTCTAGGATTTCTTAACCATTTCACTCTTATATTCATTGATAAGACTTGCAATACATGATCCACCAAAGGACTTACCTATCCAATACAATGAGTCTTCAACCTTACCAAGGGCTTACCCACTTTGCAATGAGTCTTCGGCCTTCTCCAAGGACTTGCCCACTCTTACATAAGTCTTCAGCCTTTTAGGAATTATCCACTCTTCTTGGATCTTCAGCCTTTGACTTCACCTTCACTCGGAGAAGCTTTCACCAAGGACTTACCCACTTGAGCAAGGAGTCTTCTACCTTCACCAAGGGCTTACCCACTCTTGATGTAAGTCTTCAGTCGTGTTCTTCACCAAGGGACTCCTTCCCTTGTTCTTCTTCACCTCTCTTAGCCAAGAGAGAGAACCTTCATCTTCATGGTTGAAATGAGAGATAGGGCGGTGGTGGAAGTGAGAGCCTCACAAGATATACATGTAAGACTAGCTCTCTTACAAATCTCCTACTCACTTTAATAAATGTGGAAAGTGATTAAGCTTAGAGAGAGAGAGGAGGCAATAGGATCACTCAACTATAGAATAGGGACTTTCATAGTACTTGGCTTTGAATGCTCAACCTTGGAATGAAGCCCAAGGGGTCCTATTTATTGTTGGGGATGCCGTTAATCCTTTGGGAAGACTTAAGGATGAATGTTAGCCATTTGGGGTGTTGCAATGGACAAGTTTTGCAACACTGCAACAGTCAAAAACACTTTTTTGCACTTTTCTGTAAAGTGCGATCAGTCGAGTTTGTAACTGGACCGAACGGATCAGTCGAGTTTGTAACTGGACCAAACCTGGACATTTTCAAAATCCATCAAGGGATTGGTCGAGTTTGTAACTTGACTGATTGACAGTCTGTAATGAATTTTGGGACTTGTCATTAAAGTTCTTAAATATTTGATTTAAGTGCTCCTGATTTTTTCTAAGCTTAATTACAATTCATACAATCATTACAAGTGATTTACAAAATGATTCTAATGGATTTACATCATATTCCACAAAAAGTACACTTGTATTGACTTTGACTTGTCTTTTCTCCAAGTTGAGATATGCAAGTTAGGGCATTTGGAGTGTGTCTATACCAAATCTAAAATTACTCAAGTAGAATCATTAGACACAAATAAGTGGAATGGTTTAGTCATCATCAAAATAAGGGTTTATTCAATTTAGACCTAGGGTCAACATTTCCCCCCTTTTTGAAGATGACAAAACCATTCCATAAAAGTGTTGAAGGCGTTTAAGTAAATTCATACCTTTGGAGAAACCTAGGGGTTTCAATAGAATGGAGTACATATGCTCCCCCTCAATTGATGCTCATGGAGTTATCATACTCCCCCTCAATCGATGCTATTGCTCCTGCATGGTTAGATTTCATAACATGTATAGAATATTATGCCTTCTACTCATATATGTTGTACACGTATATGACTTCTCCCCCTATTTCATATACATACTTCTCCTCTTCATGTAAGGCATGCCTTCACCCTCTTTTGTCAAAAGAAGACATACCTTCTCCCCCTTTGTCATTTCAAAAAGTGGGGGTATGAAGAAATAAGAAACACCACTTGTTAACAACCCATAATACATTCTAACAAAGATCAATTCAAGATAAAATGAAGCAGAAAAATAAATGAATCACAATTTTGACCCTCAAGATGACAGAATTCACCCAAAAAGCATCAGGGCTCATCATGAAGCAATGAGTCTTGATCAGAAGACCGTTTTAGCAAATATGCATCATTACCACTAAGAACCTCAAGGTTGTATCCAAAAAAAATATACAACTATATAGATATAGCAAGTTTGAGCACAACGGAAGAAATATTAGACACAACCAAGAGATCCAAAGAGATCATTATCAAAACCTGCAAAACAACTCAAAAAAAATAATAGCAAGATATAGGAATACCACTAGTGGAATACCAAATTATAGAAAATTGAAAGATAGAGTTCTAAGCAAGATAGGAAATTTAAAACATGACAATATGCATATATAAAGGTACCAAATGGGAGTGCCAAATAATAAGGCTATTGGTTGAGAAAATCTAATTGAGAGGGAAATTCTCATTCAATAAGACAAATGTATATTATGTGCACAGTGTTGTCGGTCAAGTTCTGTGTATTGTCAACTCGACCGATGACAACTGTTGGCAACACCCATTGGTGCCTATCGGTCGAGTTTCTAACAGGACATACTCGACCGAAAAAGTTGCTATCAAAAAGAACACACACACATACACACACACACACACACACACACACACACACACACACATATATATATATATATATATATATATATATATATATATATATATATATATATATATATATATATATATGAAAAACATATCTAGAGGCAAGAAAAAATATAAACCATATCCAAGCATGTTTAGGCAAGTTAGTAATGCACTGTAAAAGCATTAGAAACAATTTTTGAGCAAGAAAGTGATGAGAATCACAATCTACCACTTTTGACTCAAAAACCATATGTATAGTGCACACTAACTTGGCAAAACACACTATGATTGGATTTAGTGAGCATAACATTACCTCTATGCTTACCATTCCTTTTCCACTTGTTGTCATTCCTTAGTTATCTCACCTTTCTTCTTTCATGTGGTTGTGAATTCAATTTGAAATTCAATATATCAAGTCAATCCTTTTGCAAGTACCTGCAAGAAGAAATATGAAATGGTCCCCAATCATATTTTTGGGTCCGGAGGGGTTATCTTAGCAACCCAAGTCCTATTTCTCTTAGGTTCTTTCCTCAAAGGACAACAAGTAGATCGATGACGAAAATCATTGTGGTAGTTGCATGTGCCCATAGCCTTGGAACTAGAGGATTCTCCATGGAAGATTGGAGGTCATTTACCTTTGTTGTTCCTTTGACTACCATCATACCCTAAACCATGTCTACCAATTTGTATAGTAGTATGGTGTATGATGTCATTAAGATTTTATTTACCAACTAAGAATCTTTGCAAGGAAGATCTCAAACTATGATTATCATGCATAAGAGAAGAAATAGTAGAGGACAAATAATTGATATTATCTCTGGCATGCAAAAGATCATTTTCTAAGCAAAGAGCTTTGGTCAAAAAAGAATATCTATCAATGTGAAGAGAAGCAACATTATTCTCTTTACTTGTAGAACTAGAACAAGATTCAAGAACATTGATTTTAGCAAGTAAGGAATCATTCTAAACCTTGCAAAGTCAAAACTATGTTCTGGCTTTCAGATTTAAGAACATCAATATAATGCATGAGAGAATCCACAACACGTTGCTATGCTCTACATTAGCACTATGCATAAGAGGTTGAGCTTCTAGAAATCTAATCTTGTCAAGCAAGCTAGTATTTTCAAGTTTAAGAGAATCTACTAGACTAAGACAAGCATTTTTATCATCAAGCAAGTAAATATTATCATGTTCAAGATCATTGATTTCTACATGCATATTATCAACAATTCTAGCAAGCTTTTTATTTTCTTTTTAGAAGACTTAAGAGAGGAACAATTATCACTAATGATAGCAATTAAAGTTTCTTTATCTAAGGAGTTTATATTTACCTCATTTGAACCTTCACTTGTTGAAGCCATGAGAGAAAAATGGCATTTTCCTTCATCACTAGAGCTTGAGGTAGATCCTCCACTTGATTCTTCACTCGAGTTAGAGGAGTCACTTGAGCTTGTCTTGAAGGAGTCACTTGATCTTTTGCATCATTTCTCCTTATTCTTGTACTTATCTTCTCTTCTCTTGTGATGATTGTTCTTTTTTCCTTATAGACAATCTATCTTGAAGTGACCTTTCTTTCCACACTTGAGGCATCAGATGGAGGAGGAAGATTTGCCTTTGTAGAATCTACCCTTTCAGGACATGGCATCTTCTTCAACATGAGATGATGGAGAGGATTGACCCATAATAGCTATAATTTGAGCCTTGATTTCAGCCTTCTTCATTCTCTTTAGCTCTTTCTCCTCTTGTATGTCAACTTCTTCTCTCTTTTCAAGTGTGACTTCAAGGGCTTGTAGATTTCCAATGAGCTCTTCAATGGGGATATCATCAAGAGACCTTACTTATTTAATGGAAGTCACTTTAGGTTCTCATCTCTTGGGGAGAGTTCTAAGGATCTTATAGTTGATCTCTCCTCTACTCATAGGAAGACCTAGGATGGAAAGGCCATTTGCAATTGTGTTGAGTCTAGAGTACATGTTGGTTATCTTCTCCTCCTTTCCCATCTTGAAGTTCTCAAGTAGCCCTTTGAGCATATAGACTTTGCTTTTCTTCACTTGAGTTGTCTGCTCCTAAGTGATGCATATCTTTATCCATACCTCATAGGTCATCTGAAAAGAAGAAATCCAGTTGAACTCAGTGGGATTCATGGTGGCATAGAGGATGTTGATTTCTCATGGATTCAAGGTGGCTTTCTTCATGGTAGCTTCATCCCATTCTTCTATCTTGGTCTCTGGTAGCTTGTATGGATGGTCCACCGTTTTCCATAGCTCAAGACTTGATCCTTGGATGTAGAATTGTAGCCTTCTTTTCCAATAGAGGAAATTGCTCCCATCGAAGATTGGAAGGTTGATCAAGTATCTCTCTCCTTGGTAGTCACCCATCTTCTCCTACTTGTGAAAGTATGCTTAAAGATGACCCGCTCTGATGCTAATTGTTGGATACTAGAATGGGTGATTGGAAACTCTAGAGGGGGGTTGAATAGAGTTGTATGCACTTAAACAAAATTCATTATACCTTCAGGATATTTCATAATATAAGGTTGCTAAATAGGGAACTTGATGTGCAACTAAACATACATAGTAAGAATGAGAGAGATTGAACATGTACCAGTAGACAAGATATGTAGAGTGGTTCCACACTTCAAACTAGAAGTATGCCAATCCACTACCTTAACCATTACACTCATATTCATTCATAAGACTTACAATACATGACCCACCAAAGGACTTACCTATCCAATACAAAGAGTCTTCAACCTTATCAAGGACTTACCCACTTTGCAACGAGTCTTCGGCCTTCTCCAAGGACTTACCCACTCTTGTACAAGTCTTCAGCCTTTTAAGAATTATCCACTCTTCTTGGATCTTCATCCTTTGATTTCACCTTCACTCGGAGAAGCTTTCACCAAGGACTTACCCACTTGAGCAAGGAGTCTTCTGCCTTCACCAAGGGCTTACCACTCTTTCTCCAAGTCTTCATCCTTGCTCTTCACCAAGGGACTTCTTTTCTTGTTCTTCTTCACCTCTCTTAGCCAAGAGAGATAACCTTCATCTTCATGGTTGAAATGAGAGATAGGGAGGTGGTGGAAGTGAGAGCCTCACAAGATATACATGTAAGACTAGTTGTCTTACAAATCTCCTACTCACTCTAATGGATGTAGCAAGTGATTAAGCTTAGAGAGAGATAGGAGGTTTCAGGATCACTCAACTATAGAATAGAGAGCTTCATAGTGTTTGTCTTTGAATGCTCAACCTTGGAATGAAGCCCAAGGGGTTCTATTTATAGTTAGAGATATCTCTTAGTCTTTGGGAACACTTAAGGATGAATACTAGCCATTTGGGATGTTGCAACGGATATATTTTTGAGTTTTGCAACACTCCTCCGGTCAAAATTATTTTTCTACACTTTTTGTAAAGTGTGATCAGTTGAGTTTGTAACTGGACCGAATGGATAGGTTGAGTTTGTAACTAGACCGAACCTGGACATTTGCAAGGGATCGATCGAGTTTGTAACTTGACCGATTGACATCCTGTAATGAATTTTAGAAAATATCATTAAAGTGCTTAAATATTTGATATAAGTGCTCCTAATTTTTTCTAAGCTTAATTACAAGTCATGCAATCATTACAATTTATTTACAACATGATTCTAATGGATTTACATCATATTCCACAAAAGTGTACTTGTATTGACTTTGACTTCTCTTTTCTCCAAGTTAAGATGTGCAAGTTGGGGCATTTGGAGTGTGTCTATACCTAATTCGAAATCACTCAAGTAGAAGAATTAGACACAAATAAGTGGAATGGTTTATTCATCATAAAAACAAGGGTTTAGTCAATTTAGGCATAGAGTCAACATTGACCTAGAGTCAATAGAGCTCACAGTCAGGATGCAAAATTCCAACAAGTTTTCATACCTCCATCTCTTCCTAACTGACCAAGGCTGGTCTTCAGAACATAAGAAAGTATTGATCTATTTTTTGGTGGCCTTAAATGTCATCAAGTGGAACTCTGTTAGATTTAGACCACCCTGTGGTATGGTCTAGCAACAGTCAACTAGTCCACAGTGTGACCCCTCCCCGTCTAAAGGAAATTCTTGCATATGGATTTTGCCTTGTCAAGAATGAAGGGATTTCGGCTTGTCTACACCAGAAGGCTAATTTAATCACAAGAAAAGAATGGATGAGGACCGTCCTCCCCACCAAGGACAGGTTCAGGCCCATCCATTTTTCCACCATATCCCTTAGGTTATCCACCAGTAAGGCATATTCTCTTCCTGATCCTCTCCTGCCCCCAATAGTAGGACAAGGTACCTAGTGGGGAAGAGCCCAAGTCCAGTTGAGATGTCACCTTCAGACACCCCCTTCTAGCATCACAAGACATGTATAGGAAGACCTTGGATTTGATATCACTAATATACAAGCATGTGAGTCTCCTGAAATGCCTCAAGGTCTTTCTAGTTGTCTTTAGGTACTTATCATGCCCATCGATGAACATCATCTACATAGATCATGTGTGATAGCACTGAAAAGCGGAACACCTTAAAATTCTTCAATTCTCCATTGTTCTCAGCCTTCTGGAACAGGTGGGTCAGGGCCTCCATGATTAGAGTAAACAATAGGGGGAAAATGGGGTCCCCTTGGCAGAGCCCGTTGGAGGCATAGAACAAGCCTTTGGGAACACCATTAATAAGAACCAAGAAAGAAGTATACTCCACACATTGCTTCATTAGACCAAACCATCTTCTTCAAAACCCCATAGCTTCCATCACAAGCCACAAAGCACTCAATTAACATGGCCATAGGCTTTGGTCAGGTCCACTTTGATGCAAGCTTTCTTATTCTTATTCTTATTGTTGAAGTCAAATAGGAATCTCTTGTCAAGAGTGCACTGTTAGAGATCGATCGTCCTTGCACAAATGACGATTGATTAGGGGAGATAATATCTGGTAGGATCACCTTGAGTCTATTGGCCAACAGTTTAGCAAGAATCTTATACAACATCGAGACGCACACAATCGGCCTATAGTCAGACAAGGAGGCGGGAAGGTTTTTCTTGGGGATAAGCTTTAGGAAGGATTGGTTTACTTTCCTTACCATTATGCCTCCCACCAAGAACCATCTCACTTATCTACAAATGTCATCCTTCACGATGTGCTAGTTCTTTTGGAAAAATTTTGCATTAAAATCATCAGGTCCTGGTGCTATGGAGGCTCTGACGGTCTCTCTAATCTCTTCCTCTGAGGTAGGTCCATAGAGCTTCATATTCATCTCATTTATGACCCTTCTATCAGGAAGATCGTAAGGGATTGAAATCCTTGTCTGATTATAGAGGTTGTAGAAGTAGTCGACAGCTTCCTTTGCAACTTCCTCTAGTCCACCTATAGAAACATCATCTTCCCCAATGAGAGTGTGAATATAGTCCTGCATATGATTCCTTATAGTAGGCATATGGTACACTTCAGTTTTTTTATCACCATCTCTAATCTGCCTCAGCATGCTCCTCTTCTAGAGCATCAGTTCTTCACCCTTCTCCAACTACAATAGTCTCTTGGTCATCATTTCTTTGCATTGGATTGTGCTAGCCTAGAGGGGATTAGATCTGATCACCTTTGCAGCCTCCTGATAATCCACATATGCCTTATTTACCAAAGAGGGTAGGTCAATAAGGTCCTTAGACTAGTCCTTCAGTGTCACTTTCACCAGTCTGAGCTTCTTTGTAGTAATGAAAAGGGGGTTTTCCTCCACTCTCATGTCCCAAGCTTCCTAGACCACTCTCTCAAAGCTTGGCCACTCTAGCCAATGGTTCATAAACCTAAATGGCCTATTAGGGGATGGTTAATTCTCTAATTTGATCCTCATCCAGGTGTGTTTGATGTGCGGGTGATCACCCAAGTTGATGGAAGCTTCAGGGAAGAAATTAAGCCAAGAATAATTCACCATCCCCCTGTCAAGATTGCTGGATATTCTTAAGCCCAGACTCCTTCTGTTCTGCCATGTAAGGACTCCATCTTCTATGTTCAACTCGACCAGGTTAGCTGCATCAATTGCTTTGTTGAACATATTCATGATAGAATCAGGGATAGGCTTGCCTCCAAACTTCTCAGACGACTTCCTCACATGATTGAAGTCTCCCACCACCAGCTGAGGGACCGCCTTTTGGGTTGTGTCTGTGATCATCTCCCATAGATTTTGTTGTCTGACTTCATTATTGAGTCCACAAACAATGATGACAACGTAATGCCACCCACCAATATTGATGCAGTTGGATACAATAAACTGATCAAACTTCTGAATGCATTGGACATCCCAAACCATAGGATTCTAGCCCACTGCTATCCTCTTACCATCCACCTATTGCATATTAGAGTCAAAACCCCAACCATGCAGGAAAAGGTTGTTGATGTTTTGCTCATCACCCTTGCAGATCTTCGTCTCCATACACATCACCAGAGAATCTTGAGAATCAAGGATGATTTGCCTCAACTTCCTCTGCCTCATTGGTCTGGAAGCCCCCCTCACATTCCATGTGAGGAAGGTCATTGATATATCATGGACACTCCACCTCTTCCTAAAGTGGAGATTTTAGAGGAGGTCCGCCTCCCCCTGCCCGAGATACCACCTCTTTATCTACCCATAGACTCTACCGTGGAGACATTAGTGTCCTCCGCCATCATTACATTGTTGTCTAGATCCTGGTGGATGGGGTTTGAAGGCTATCTACTACCGTAAGGCGTGATGGAGTCATGAGCGACCCTGGTGGTACTCCTCTACATTCCCCTGGTATCATAGGGACCTCATTACACAAAGAGATCACCTCCTAGGCTCCATACACCATTGTGCGCTCTGATAGCTCTGCAGTTACTGCCTCCTGAGCACCAACCACAGTCACAGGCCCCGTCTGGTCGCCAGCCACCGCCTTTCTCTTCGACTTACTCTTATTTTTCTTTCTATTTATCCTATGGGGTCTTCTGCTGGAAGAGAGACCCCATCCCACATCCTCCTGATGAGACACCTTCAAACATGTGTAGAATCCAGGCATATTCCCAAACACTTGATAGGTAAGACACCTTTATAGGAGGGCATCATAAAGAACCTGAATCTTGAGATCTCTACCATCAGGAATATCCACCATAACCACAGGTGGTGGCTTCGTGGAGGCTTTGATTTCAATGCACATGTGAGCAGCCCCAACATATTTACCAGACAATAAGAAATCAATCACCTTAAGTACTCCTATGCCATACCCAATGATGGTGATCTCCCTTTGCATCCATTGAAGCCCAGCATTCCACAACGTCACCCACATCATAGAAAATGTCAGTACAACCCTCCTAGTATCATATTTAGGTGCCCACCTCCTGGTCAAGACCAATTGGTTGTCAATGAACCAAGGTCCCTCCTCTGTCACACATCTCATATCTTCATCAGAAGTAAACTGAGCCAGGAAAAGCCCCTCCTTCAAAGGCAAAAGTTGAGCTTCCTCTTTGGGTTTCCAAGACCTAAAAATCCATCCATAAAGGTGACCTAGGAACGTCTTCCTCTTCCCAAGCACCTACAACGTCACAGTGTGCTTGAGGAAATCATCCATGCCCTTCATGATGGGTTGAGTGAACCTCATCCAAGGCCTGGAGTCTCCATCTTGAAAGGTTGGTAGTTTGGGATCTCCAAGGAGATCAACCAAGTGGTAGGATCCTCTCACCTCCATGGGATTCTTGAGGGTGTCTGCCCAAGCCCTTCCCATCGTAACATCAGTGGTCAGGTATGTCCAAGAGTATGGAGCCACCACTTATCATGCACTTATAATAATTAAATAGGGCCTAGAAGAGAAATGTAATCGCTAGCCACTTCTCATAAGTAATATAATGTGATAGCCCTTCATGAATATGCCTTATTTGAATTGGTTATATGAAAATTCCTAGACATGAAATTAGTGCATATCTTGTGTGATTTCTATATGCATATCAAATATGAATGCTGGAGAGAAAAATACATAATGTCAATGCCTTGTTTGAGGATGATGACAAATATATCTGGCATAAAGCGCATGTGGCTCATTAAGGCATAGGGGTAGCTCTAAGTGAGAAAAGTGATGAATAAAGGTGTGTGTCTTAAATGTGATGAAATGGGATATGAAGAGATGTATGATATTTTTTATTTATTTTGATGTAGCTCTTCCCCTTTAATGTTAAGTACATACTACTTAGTGTTGTAATATTTGTGTTTTTTTTCTTGCAAGGGTGTAGCTCACTGGTGATCGGACTGTGAACACAGGCAGAGGTCTCAGGTTTGAATCCTCATTGGGACGAATAAACTGAGATTTATATTTGACATGTTTTGTGCCAAAACTGATGGGTTGCATACTTGGTTTACCATACTCCTCCTGTGTTGGGCTTCCACAGGTTAATGATGGGTCGGGGAGAGGAAATCTCCTTGATGACTCATTTATATATATATTTGTGTTGTTTCTCTTGAAAAATAATGATAAGATGAAAATATGTAATTGATTTAGATCAAGCAAGATGGTTATTATTGTATGAAATGGATCAAAAAGACCAGTGATTGTACTAAGTAATAAAGTGGAAAGTAAACTAGGTAGTGTATGCCCTGGTGCTATAGATATATTCCACTATCCAAATGGTGAGATAGTAAGTTG
The DNA here is from genome assembly GCA_963693085.1 of Alisma plantago-aquatica. Classification (NCBI taxonomy): domain Eukaryota; kingdom Viridiplantae; phylum Streptophyta; class Magnoliopsida; order Alismatales; family Alismataceae; genus Alisma; species Alisma plantago-aquatica. The sequence continues at coordinate 162,510,382 of OY856411.1, forward strand.
GGTATCTTATTAGAAACATGAGGGTTTTGAGAAGGTGCACGGAGTCGTATACAATTACCACATCTTTGGTGTTTATTATAGTCTTGTCAATTTTATGATTAAGTAAATGTGATATGTGAAATGTGAAGTGTGAGATAAATACAGACAGTCCTATCTATGAGATAGGTTTCTTGGCATGTGTACCCATGATATGATGAATGTTGTAGGCTGGATTTGGAGACCCTAAGACTAGGTTTTCCTAAGTACTAATCTTTATAACTCACTCCAACCAACGCATGAGGCCCTATGGTGACCAATCATCCGAGGAACTTATATTGTGGCTTAGGCTATTCAAAAACTTAAGGTTGTAATTTGAATGATACACTCTGTGTTGACTAAGGAAAGAGTCTTATATAATATACAACCATGTAGTTTACAAATCATAATGCTAGTCATGGTATTTTTAGGATGTTTGTATTGATTATATATAGCACTATAAGGGATATTAATTCCTTTTCATTATATGGTTGGTATAAGAAAATACTTTGGTAATATGGAATCTTACATCTTGTGTTAAAAGATTAATTGATTTGATTCATAAAATTAAGTTTATATTCAGAAGTTGAACTAATGAATAATACATTATCTAATTATTATAACTCATCTTAATGTGTTTTCCATACATGTTTATATCTTGGTGCGAGTATCCTCTTGTGGGTACTCCTTGTGAGTCTCTTGTGGTTTTCTCTTGATATTTTAGTTATGGTGGTAGCACAAAAAGGTCCTGGTCATCAAGACATAATAAGATATAACATAGTGATGTATAGAGTGTACACATACTCTCACTTTCCTTAATGATGGGTGGGTAATTGTTAGTGTACATGATAATATGTTTTCCTTGATGTTTCCTTGCGATTGCAAGTTGTGAACTACTATGGAATTCATATTATATTTTATGTTCATCAATATGGATCTTCATCCAACCTTATGATCAAATCAAGAAAAGATGTTTTGCTTCATTTTATTAATTAGGACTTCTTATAAAGGATGTTAATGACAAGTAGTAAGCTTTTTCATGACGTCAGTTGAGGTACTATGATGATTGTTTGTAGTCAAGATTTTAAAGAGTTCACCTTACTTGTATTTTATATTTGTGATGCGATGTTTTCTATTTTAGGTTTGGGTTTGATTTATGATGTGTCCTATGATCATGTGTGGGTGATCAGTATGACGAGTTCTCACAAGTTCAATATTAGAGAATAGGTTGCTTGAGACTTCTGGGCAATGGGAACTAGGATTGAATGATAACTAATTGACGAGTGTGACACTAATATGATGCATGCTACTTGAACTTAGTATTTCAATGCCTGTGTTAGGTATCTAAGAAGTGAGAGAGAGTTATTGTAGAGATACTCTATGGTTTTCCTCTGAATGCATTGAACCAATAGATAGTTGGGAAATAGCCCAAGAGTATTAGAAGCGATGTGAAACACAAATTATGTCCAAACATGTTGCACATGGGTTAAGTACAATACTAGATAAATAAGTGAAGAGATGTGCTAATCTAATCACTTGATAAGAATAAACACCCATTTTAAACCCATCAAAACTTAAGAATTGATAATTAAAGGAAATTGTCTGACATAATGATGCTTTATCATAATATAGACAATATAAAAGGAATTTGTGAAACCTAAATAGGTCCCTTATATGGATATAATGTTGTATTTCAAGTTGAGATTCTAATGAAGGATGTGATTAAGGAGAAATGGATCATACAAAAAAATTTATTACAACCCATATCATGTGTAATTGGTAATCACAGAGTTAAAAGATAACCCTAGTAGTAATTTATCTTTTTATTATCTTATTTCCATTATGGATTATTGTAGTCTTAGTATTACTTTTATTTAATTTTTGGCACATAAATGTAGAGAATTTAATTATGGATCCACAAAAACAAGGACGAACCAAACCAAAGTTAAAATGAAGAAGTTACAACCTTTTTAATTTTATGTAGAGTTTCAACCGATGGTTAAGAATGAAGGTTCTTGTTGAGTGCAAAGGATGATGGTTTTATAAACTAACAGAAGTTTTAGCCAACAATGAAAGGTCAAGGAAAATGATGGGTTAGTAGAGAATACCTTCATATGGATCAAGAGTAAGTGTCTTATGATGGTTGGTAGGTATTCTCCTACTAATGGATTTACTGTTGAGTGACAACTAATTGTTTATCTATCCAAATGATTAGCTAACAAAAGCCAATTGAATATTTCCAATCAAAGACAAAAATTGAAGCCTAGAGTGGTGAGTCTACCAAAGGTTTATCGGATGAGTGCCTACCAAAGGAAGAATAGATCAAAGATTCCAACAATTGATACACATGTCGATAGACATCAGTTGAAGGTGTGACAATCGTAGGTTGTATAGATCAAAGTCTAGTGCCTAGTGAAGGTCACACAACTGAAGGTTGCGCATACCATCAGTAAACCCTATTGATGGCTTGTCTACTGAAGGCAACACCCGGAAGAATACCAATCGAAGGTTTTACTTTTCGATGGTTCCCTACTTGCTACCCAGCTCTACCAATTGTGAAATCCTTAGATCTCTATATAAAGTCAATGTAAAGGGATGGAATTGTGCATGATAACTTTTGAATTGGATCCTTATCCACTTAAGAACCCTAAATTGATAGTCAGCAGTGATCACAGAGATGAACCAAAGGATGATGATGAGGAAGACAATTTTATTGACACCCTATAGTTGAATTTCAGTAAGAAGCTTTTATCCATAGATCTTAACTTATTTTCATGTCTCTATTCTCTATGATCTCTATCCCATCAAATGAAGTTCTCAATCAATCTTCGCTCTTCATCTTCTACCTAAAGCTAATATTTCTTTGAGGTCAATAAACCTCCTTATAGTCCATTTGTACAAGTTCTGGAGGGATCAAACTTGAACGAAGTAAATTTTGGGCTTGGATGGGATCAAAGGTGGTGTCATTAAGCTAAATTGCATGCATGTGAATGGAAAATCACCTTTTAACCTTGATTTAGAGTATATGTAATTGAAATAATGTGTTTATGTGTTGATTCTTATTCAGTATTGGAACTACATAAGTATTATGGTGGTTTTTGGATAAATATGATTGCATATTAGTATATCATGTATTTTTATGTTGATACACTTAATCATTGTGTGAGCCATCTTACAAAAATGTGAATGGTATGATGGCTTAGAGGCACCAGAAACCCCGTTTGTCCGAAACCCAGATCTAAAGAAATGAACTATTATTTTGAGAAGAATCTAATAGTTGCTTCCAAATGAATACTATGAATATTCTAAATGATCAGTAGGCAAAAGTAGGGTAACATTAGCAAAGATAAAGATATGACTTGGACAAATCAACCATCTTTATACAATAGATGCCCTCAACACTATAGAATCCTTCAAATGAGGCCTATGATGTGTGTAGGAAGCATGCTTTTGATTAGAGGATAAGTCTAGATCAAGATAGTCAAATCACACCAGATCCATGTGTGGAGATCGAATTCATTGAGGGTAGGCTCCTTATTATTGTGTGGTACCCACTAATAAATGAAGATATTGGTGGACCTTGTGATGTTGGTCAGTTGATTATCCCTATTGGGACAACTTATGCAAAGTAAGACAAGTGATTTGACTCTTTTCTTAACTACTATGGTTTATAGGAGGAGTCCATATATTTGGTCCCTCCCATTAGTCATTAAGGCCAGACATGGTGAGGCCTGGTGCAAACCGAGTAAATTGAGATTTTAATCTTAGAATCCCGGGCATGCTTCTATGTCTTGTACAGTGAGTTTGTAGCTTGTTGTGATGCTTCCACATGTTGTAATCCACCTCACGTGGGTCTAGGGCACTAATTAAATGAATTAAAAGAACTAAATGGATATTTACTGGTCATTATTATGATCATTTGTTATTTATAATCATGCTTCATTTAAATGACAAGTTTGTTTCAATTACTTGAATAATATGCTTATATCATAACCAGTAAGTACTCGTTAACTAACTTATCATGGTTACATATTGAAATTTCTACACACTAAGCCAGTAGCTCATCATCCTATTGAAATATTGTTATAAAAAAAAGGACCAGCTACCACAGAAGATACAGAAGCCACATATTATCAAAAGTAGAGTGTAGGACTTATGAAGAAGTAGTTACTTTAGTTATTCAATCCCTTATCCTTCCTCTAAATCTTAGGAATAAGAGTGAGAAATTATATAATCTTTGTAATATGTAGTAAGAGTTGTATTGTAAAGGAATTCTTTTCTTTATGTAAAAGTTGAACTTTGTTGTAGCCTTTCAAATTTTCATAAGCAATATATTATCTTTATAGTCATCATGATGTTGCGTTAAGTGCTTTTAATGCAAAATAAAAGAACAAAAATATAAGGATGGTGTTCTATAAGTGATTAAAAGTGGATGGTTAGTCTAATCCCTCCTTGGAGGGCCTAAACCCTAGTTAGCCAATTTGGGCCATGTCAACTTAGTGGTATCATAACATATATTATAAGTTAGGAATTGAGTCTAAGTTGGGATAGAGGTGATAAGAGACTGATAGGTTAGGATGTTTTCCTCTTTAAGATGCAATTTTATAACATATGGATTCTATTATGGATATGTAGATGTCAAGAAGAGGTGTGGTATTAGTGAGGAACAAACTGAGAACCATTATAAAAATGAACCTCGAGCTATGTCTGTAAGGATTAGGACCTGACAGGGATCCACTCCCTACTAAAAATTTGAAGAATAAAACATCCATTCCAAACACACTCAAAGGTATGCTGAAATAGATGCAAAATTTTCAAACTTCAATAAATGGTATTCAAAACAACCAAAGTGTAGCAGAAGAATTAAACAAATGACTATATTCAATTTTCACAAATGATTACAAAAGTACATCAAAACAATCCATAAGGGTTTACATGTATGATACAACATAAGGATCTAAGTAGAGGGAAATATAAGCCATATCAAGATTGTCTCTAAGCTTTAATTCCTTAAGTTATATCCACATCATCATGCCATGTCTTCATTGTCCTCCACCTAGGGTTGGAAGCATACCCCAGTAAGAAGAGAAAATAGATGACATCAGCAAAGGTTGGTATGTGCATACTAAAAAGAAAATTGAGAAATATATGAATTAAAGGACATCAAAGTATAAAAGGATTCCCATGAAAGAGAAAGTATACCCCAAAGTGGCATAAAAGAATATGAATCAAAAAATAAGAATGAAGCAATAAAGCATATAAATAAGGCATTCATGTGTTACACCTATGACAAAACTAGATAATATAAGCATGTAGGTAGAAAATAACACATCTACCATAAATGTGGGGTGAGTAGGAAATGATACACATCTAATCTGAATTGGAGTGAGCTAGAAACAATACACATCTTCTCCGAGCAAGAAATACACATCTGCCCAAAACATTTTCATATGCAGGAATTTTAACATCTGCATTCATATGTGGGAATTTAACATCAACATAAAAACGCATGTACATTATACTAGCAGTCACCACATGATGCATAAAAAAAGAATAAACAAGAGTAAAAGAGAATAAGAAGGATGAGAACATCCATCCAAATATCCATCACATAATGTGCCATAAAGAACATCCACTACCATGGTGGGAAAAGAAGCACATATCGCCAAATAAAGTCCATCATGCTCAAAGCATAAGAAAAGAGTCCAAAAGAATATACATGATCACAAGATCAGTAACAAAGTAAAATAATTCACATGAACCATGATTTCCAAAAGAAAAGAATAGAGTGTAGGCTATTATTCAAAGGACCAAGAAAATGAATAAACATAGGTTAATTGCTCAAAAGAATAATTGGGATTGCAAGCATACAATAAGAGAGTGAAAAGGATCAGATGCTCAATATGAATAATCAGGTCTTCAAGCATACAATAAGAGAGAGAAATTTCTCAATATGAATAATCGGGTCTGCAAACATAGAATAAGAGAGTGAAAAAGATCAGTTGCTCAATATGAATAATCGGGTCTGCAATCATACCTTAACTTTGGAGTCTAACATTCCAAGGTCACTTCTAGATCCAAGTCTAGGTTTCTAAAGAACCTCTAGGGAAGGTGGATAGGTCCAAGTAGTAAGGTTCCCTAGCTAGAGAGGTTGGTTTCTCCAACAAAGCTATTGTCTCGAACAAAAAGCACCTTCTCCACTTTAGAGGTGAAAAACCCTAATAAAAGAACATGAAGATGGGGTGTTTAAGGGCTCTAGGTGGGGTTTCACCATGGAAGTCCATGGTTCTGACCTGGAAAAAGGTGGAAGGAAGACAAACAACATGAAAATAAGGAAGGAAAGGAGGAAACTTACTAGTTTTGGTCAAAATCACCAAGGAGGAGCTTTAGAAACCCTAAATAGAGAAAATTTGGAACCCTAGGAGCCTTCTTCACCAAGGTAGGCACCCTGTTTTCCCTTGGGACATTACCGTCATGTCCAAATAGAGTAGGAATGATGCTCTAAGATGGGGGAAATTAAAGGAGAGCAAGATTTTTTGAATTGGGAGGTGGGAAGGGGTAGATATGGCTATATAAAGAAAGGGGTCAAGCATGAGGTGTCTATGGGAATTTCCATGTGTCCATGTATAAGGGTGCCCATGGTCATGCAAGACTTTATGGATAAGGAAGAATTCAAGCATGAGGTTTCAGTTACTTTCCATGTGTCAAATGCTAAGGGTGCCCATGGACATGCAAACCTTTATGGATAAGGAAGAAGTCAAGCATGAGGTGTCCATGGAGCTTTCCATGTGTCCTTAGCCTAGGGCTTTCATGGCCTTGCAAGAGGACAGCTCATAGAGCCTTATTGAATATCAAATTTTAGTTCATGGAGACTTCTAGGCCATCCCCACTGACCTCCAATCAAAGAAATAACCCAATTGGTTGATAACTTCTAAAGATAAGCTCATTTATAAAGAGGGTAATCCCTAAAATGCCCTTGGAGAGAAACACCTTCAAACCAAGGTGCAACTAGGCGCCCCATGGTCCAAAAACTTAAGAATGGTAAGGGAATACATAAAGATTATAATGCATGTGACAATTTGCAAAGCAAACCTCCCAATTGGGTAAATTGTAGAAAAGTACATAATGTACCTAAAATTGCATAACTTGCACAAACAACATTCAAACTTGGTGAAACTTCATGGAGACTTCTAGGCCATCCCCACCGACCTCCAATCAAAGAAATAACCCCATTGGTTGATAACGTCTAAAGATAAACTCATTTATAAAGAGGGTAATCCCTAAAATGCCCTTGGAGAGAAACACCTTCAAACCAAGGTGCAACTAGGCGCCCCATGGTCCAAAAACTTAAGAATGGTAAGGGAATACATAAAGATTATAATGCATGTGACAATTTGCAAAGCAAACCTCCCAATTAGGTAAATTGTAGAAAAGTATAGAATGTACCTAAAATTGCATAACTTGCACAAACAACATTCAAATTTGGTGAAACTTCATCCATAAGTCATCTTTGATGTGTTGAATATGAATTTTCCATTATTTAAATCTTTTGAAGTTATATAATCACATTATTTGTTACTTATGCCTTTTACTCATTTTCTCTCTTCTAAACTTATCATAATATTTCAAGGTTGTCCAAATTAGATGGAATTTGACATGTAAGATAATTTTGATACGTAGATTACAAATTTAAAGTTTATTTCCACTTTTGAGACTTCTTTTTATGAGATAATTCATATGTCCCATTAACGGCCTAATATCTAAATTATTCATCTAATTAAGTTCCATATCTTCATATTACCACCAAAATGAGTTATGTGGCATATTTTATGTATCCATTATTAACCTAAGACTAATGTGAAAACATTAGGCTACATTAGGGTGATACATTCATGTATTAGCTCATTATTATCATACTAAACATCTATTTAGGTCTAACCTTCAACCTTGTTTGGCTAAGATCCAGTATGTTACAATGTCTCAAGGAGGATAATATAGGGATGAAGCAACAAGGATGCATCATATATTTTTAGAGATAAAGGAGAAGTATAACATGGACAAGAAGTCCACATATACTAGTAAAGCCTAATGAGATCCTAGGAGCTAGTGAATAAGCTTAGTGGGACTTGAGTTTTTTGGAACTACACACCTAGCTGCAACAGATGTATGGCTTCAATAACTAGATTAGATTTTCCACTTAATGGAGTTACCGGAGGATAAACAGATCAATCATATTGTCTATCTACTCAAAGGAGATGTTGAGTTTTGGTGGTGTGGAGTGGAACATAACAGGAGGAATACAATGATGATATGGAGGGACTTTGTAGATTAGTTTCACCTTAAGTATTTTCCTCCTACCTTTTTAAGCGACCAGATGAAACAATTGGAAAATATTAGATAGGGCAACATGTCAACTAGAGAATATGAGGCATATTTCACAAGGTTGAGTAACTTTTGTCTACAGAAATATTGGAGATTCTAAGGAGGTTTAGGATCCAAGATTAGAAATACCATATCAACTATCAAGAGAAGAGATTGAGAAAATTTTGGAGAAATTTTTGAAGAAAAAAGATGTATTGAAGAATCAGTTAATGTTGATTCACTCTGAGAGCAAGAGAAAATCTAGAGATTTTAGTAGACTATGATAGAGTAGTGGTGGATATAGAGGAGGTGGTTCTTTATTTTCTAAGATAGGATGAGGTCTTGGTTTCCTTGGGAGACAATGATCTAGTTCGTCATAGTGGAGTAAGGTCCTATTCTAGTAGATAGAGTAGACCACCAAGGTGGGCATCTTCATCAAGACCTTCAAGGTCATCAACATCAGTGACATGTCAGGTTTGTAGAGACAGGATGCAACTATGTGTGGAAATTGTGGTAGGACACATTCTGATCATTATTGGGGACTTAATTCTCAAGTGCGTTATTACTATAGATAGATGGGACATATTAATAAAGAATGTCCAAAGCTTCAGTTTATACTTGAATAGAGTTCACAGTCACAGTTTCAAGATTCTTAGAGGCAGACTTCAGTTGTAGGGAAAAGTTCTTGAGCAGCTTTAGGATCTAAAGGGGGAGGACCTAGTACCAGTAGTGGATAACAAGGATAGGGTAGAAGAGGGAGATCCATAGAACAGTCCTTCTCAATGACATCGTCTGAAGGCATAGTCTCGCCCTAAGTTGTGATAGATGAGATATTTCTTTTTAATAGATATCAATATACTTTTTATTGATTCGGGAGCAACACATTAATTTATTTAGAGATTGATTGTTAGTGGATTGAGTCTTTTAACCCAATATTTATCTTTTGAATTGTTGTTAAGAGTATCATTAGGTGAAGTAACAATTTTGATAGAGGTATGTCCAGCATGTCTTTTGAGTTTAAGTAGGTATACCATAGTGCTTCATTTCATACCCCTAGACATTAATTCATTTCAAATAATTTTTGGTATATATTACCATGAGATATAGCATGTCCAAATAGATTGTTGGAAGAAAGAGGCTATCTATTAGCAAGATGGATTTTCCTATGTCTTCACTGGGGACAAAAAAGACTTACTTGTGTGTATAGTATCAATTGTTATAGCTAGTAAGATGCTGAGAAAAGGGTGTGAGGCTTTTTTAGAACATGTGGCAGATGTAAGGGCAGAGAAAACAATAGTGAATTTGGAGGATGTTCATGCTATACATGATTTACCAGGTCTACCTCCAGAGAGATGTTGACTTGGAAATAAAAATCTTACCTGGTAGTCATCCATTAGCATTACCAACCTATAGAATGGCATGTGCATAATTAAATGAATGAAATCCCAGTTACATGAGTTATTGCATAAGGGTTTCATTCATCCTAGTAAATTTCTTTGGGGAGCTCCAATGTTGTTTGTGAAAATGAAAGATGGAATAATGTGGTTGTGTGTATACTATAGGCAACTAAATAAGATAGCCATCCTGAACAAATATCCATTGCCTAGGATTGATGACCTAATTGATCAGTTATGTGGTATAATAATATTTTCAGACATATATCTCATATCAGTTGAGGAAAAAGGCATCAAATGTGCCTAAATCAGATTTCCAGACAACATATGGGCATTATGAGTTTGTAGTTATGCATGTTGGATTGACAAATGCCCCTGCATTTTCTATAGATATGATGAATAGAGTTATTTGACCCTATCTAGATCAGTTTAACGTAGTGTTTATAAATGATATCCTTATATATTCTAGAGATACAGAACAACATCAAAAACATCTGGGATATAGCCTTACAGTTTTTGAGACAACATTAGTTGTACGATAAGTTCTGTAAATGTGAGATTTGGTTATCAAAAGTTTCTTTTCTTGGGCATGTCATATCAAGAGAAGGAGTTAGTGTAGACCTTAAGAAAGTAGACTAAGTTCTATAATGGGGGAGGCCTACAACTCCTATTGAGATCAAAATTTTCCTTGGGTTAGTTGGATATTACAGAAGGTTCATAAATAACTTTAGTGTTCTAGCAACATGATCTACACATTTAACAAGAAAGAATGTGCCTTTGCTTCTTCTGATTATGAAAAAAGCTTTCAGATATTAAAGCAAAGATTGACCTCAACACCAGTTTTGATCCTTCCAGAAGTAGGTAAAGGCTATGTAGTGTTATGTGATGCATATAGAATATGATTAGCATATGTTCTTATGCAAGATGGAAAGTTGGCAGCTTATGATTATATACAACTTAAGAAGAATGAATAAAACTATCATATGCATGATCTTGAACTGGAATAAGTAGTACATGCCTCAGATATGTGGTGTCATTATATTTATGATGAGTCATGTCAGATATTTACATATTATAGGACTCTAAAATATATTTTCACATACAAGGATCTTAACTTAATACAAAGAGGTGGACGGTGCTTATAAAGAACTATGATATTACCATTCATTACCACCCTGGGAAGATCAATGTTGTGGCAGATGCTCTGAGTAGGAAATCCACATGATCCTTGGATATATTTCCTATGGCATGTTAAAGGAGAGATTGGTTCATCAAAATGAGAGAGATAGTTTAGATTTGAAAGTGCCAAGACAAGGTAAATTGATTGCACAGATGTAGGTTAGACCTACATTTCATCATCAAGTTAAGGAATTTCAACAACAAGACAATGATAAACAATCGACAATGCATGAGACGACAGAGGGTAAGAGAATAGAAATTAGATATCCATATGATGGGGTGATGTATCAGTAAGATTGAGTGTGTGTTCCAGAATACACTGAATTAAATAATTAGGTCCTTGAGAAAGCTCACTCTTCTATGTATGTTTTGCATCCAAGTAGTTCTAAGATGTATAGAAACCTAAAAGAACAATATTGGTGCTAAGGTATGAATAAATATGTGGTTGAATATATAACTAAGTGTTGTGTATATCAGCAAGTCAAGGCCGAACTACCAAAAGCCGACATGTACCCTACAACCACTTCCTATTCCTGTGTGGAAGTGGGAACATATCATTATGGACTTTGTAGTTAATTTACCTAGGATACCACATGGATTTTATTCTATATGGGTAATAGTATATATCTTAACTTTGTCTTCTGGTTAAGAAAACATGAGATACCCTAAAGCTAGCAAAGTCTATATACAATATACAGTCAAACTACATGGAATACCAATTTATATTATATCAAATAGAGACCCAAAGTGCACATCTAGATTATGGAATCAGTTGCATCATTTATCTGGAGCAATATTGAAGTTTAGCACAATATTTTATCCTTAGATAGTTGGACAGTTAGAGAGGACATTTTAGACCCTAGAGGACATGTTGAGAGCTTTTATATCACATTTTAGTGGTAATTGTAATAATCATCTTAGTCTTATGGAGTTTGTCTACAATAATAGTAATCATTGTAGTTTAGGCAAGGCCCCTTACGAAGATCTATATGCAAGAAAGTGTAGATCTCCTATTTTTTATTTGAAGTTGGTAAGAGATAGATTGTAGGTCAGAGTTTACAGACAAAAAAATAAAAAAGATATATGTGATTAGACAATAGTTGAAAGCTACAGAAGATGGACCAAAATGGTATGTGATAAACATCATAGACCGCTTCAGTTTGAGATTGGGGATGAGGTTTACTTGAAGGTGTCACCATAGAAAGGTGTATTGAGGTTTGTGAAGCAAGGTGAGTTTAACACCTAGATACATGTGTCCCAATCAAATCATTTAGAAAATTGGACCGAAAATATATATTGAGTTGCCTCCTAAGCTACCTAACTTACATGATGTATTTCACGTATACGTGTTGAACAAGTGTTATTCAGATACAGAGAAGATCATAGACACATAACCAATACTAGTTAAAAGAAGATGTTTCATATATAGAAGGAACTATACATATATTGGAATATAGGATTCAAAAGATTAAAAAGAGGAAGAGATCTATAGTGAAAGTACTATGGAGGAATCATGGAATAGAATAAGGTACATGAGAGTTAGTGTTGATAGATTTATTTTTATTTGTTTCATTGTTCACTCTTGAGTATCTTTTCTTTTTCCCCATATTGGTGAACTTTTTATTGTGTGGACTCCTCCTATACTATATAAGGAGGGTGCCTATTCTTGTAAAATCCTATTGTATTCACTTGGTATCAGATCTATCTTTTTGATATGCCTTAACAATTAGAATCTGAGATGTGTAACAAGTATTTGTTTCTCCTCTAGGTACTTCGAGATGAAATTTTTATTAGAGGGGGAGATTGTTACAACCCCTGTCACGCTTAACTGGTAATCATAGAGTTAATAGATAACCATGGTAATAATTAAGCTTGTTATTCTCTTAATTACCCTATGAATTTTTTTATTTTTTTATTATTTTAAATAAATTTGTGACACAAAAATAAAGATAATTTAATTTTGAATCCACAAAAAAAAGAATGAATCAAATCAAATCTAAAATGAAAAAGTTACAACCTTTTCTATTTTATGTAGAGTTCCCATTGGTTAACCATTGATGGTTAAGAATGAAGGTTCTTGTTGAGTACATAGGTCAAAGGTTTTGTAAAGTAACAAAAGTTTAAGACAATGGTCAATGCTTAAGTGTACCAATGCATTTGTGGGTAATAACTTCAGATGACTTAGGAGGGAGCACCTTCTAATGGTTGGTAGGTAGTCCCGTCGATGGATTTTATGTTGAGCAAGAACTGACGATTTTACTAGCCAAAGGATTGGATGACAAATCTCAACCACAGGTTGTGGATTGAAGGAAAGAATCAAAGGATAGATCAGTGATTGTACCAAAGGTTTGTTAGACGAGCACCTATGAAGGAAGAATAGACCAATGATTCTAACAACCAATGGTTGCACCGACAACCATCAACCGAAGGCGTGACAATCAAAGGTGACAACTGAAGGTTGTCCAGACTAAAGGGTAGTGTCTATTGAAGGTCATACAACTGATGGTTTCACATACCACTTTTAGAGACTACCAATGGCTTGTCTTCCAAAGGCAACAATAGACGGAGTACCATTCAATGATTTTGCCTTCTAATGGTTTCCCAGTTTCCCTACATGCTACTCATCTCTACTAATCGTGAGATCCTTAGATCTCTATATAAAGTCAATGGAAACTGATGAAATTGAGTATGATAAGTTTCGTTTTAGATCCTTATCTAGTTAAAAACTATGAACAGACAATGAGCAACGATAAAAAAGGTGAACCAAAGGACAATGACGAGGAAGATGACTTTATCGACAACAGTCGAAGGTTTCCATATAGTTGCATTTTGATAAGAATTTTTTATCTGAAGTTGTTCTCTTATTTTTGAATCTCCATGCTCAAATATCTCTATTCCATAAATTGAAGGTTTTGGTCAATCTTTGTTCTTTGTCTTCTACCTCAAGTTAATTTTTCTTCAAGGTCAATAAACCTACTAACATGCTGTTTGGACAAGTTTGGAGGTCTAAAGCTTGGACTAGACCTAAATGAGATAGATTTTGGGCTTGGCTAAGATCAAATCTTGGATTAGTAATCTATATCACATGAAAGAGTTGGCAGTCACCTTCTAACCTTTTTTATAGCATAAGACATTGAAATTATGGTGTTTATATGTTGATTCTAATTCAGTAGTTGATACTGTGGAATTATTATGTTAGTTCTATTAAAGACAAATAATGATTAGTATATCATGTATTCTGATGTTGATACTCTTAATCATTTTGTGATACAACTTACAATGAAATGAATGGTATGATGGTTTAGAGGCACTGAAAACCCCAAATTTTCTCAAAACCCAAATCTAACGAGTTGAACTGTGGTTTTGAGTATGATAGTACCATTTTTAAAAGATGAATATTGTGAATATTTATAAATTCTCAGTAAATATTAGCAAGGATAAAGATGTTACTTGGAAGAACTAAATATCAATAGATGATAGATGCCATGAACACTATAGAATCCATCACAGGAGGCTTGTGTTGTGGGGAGGAAATGTGTTTTTGACTAGAGGATAAGTCAAGATTGAGATAGCCAGATCACACTGGATTAGGGTGTGGGGGTCGAGGCCAGTGAGGGCAAACTCCTTATTATAGTGTGGTACCCAAGAATAACTAGAAATATCAATGGTACATGTAATTTTGATCAGCCAGTTAGCCCTAGTGGGACCACTAAAGCCAGGTCCTAACTTCTCAACCCTCTCCACTACATGACATGATAAACACATCCATGAGGGGAAAGATCAGTAGGTATCTAAGAGCACGAAGGAGTGAGGGGAAAACCACCCCTACAACCTATACAAGCCAAGGGAGGTCATGGTTTTTGTATGGATGTGCTCACACTATGCCCCAAACTAACTACATCCAATGAGGGTGGCCTCAGAGCACATCTTCAGGCATCCCTGCCATTTTTTATGACTACCTTCAAGATCTAAAAACCACCCTCTAGTTATGACAAAGTAAATGTAGCTTCTAGATTCCCCATACAAGCAAGCGGATCTAGGAGAATGAACCCCCAATATGTGTTGCACTATTTAGTCATGGCTTAAAGAAATATGTCCTTCACTAGTATAGATATCACCTTTAGTGTTGGTTAAATATGACCTTAGAAGTCGGTTCCCAAGTGACACCCAAGTGAGTGACACTAAATGTAGGCACCTTAAGCGTCGGTTTACAACCGACGCCACAAAGTCGTCCCCCGATTGCAAACCCAAAAACCGCGCCAGCAGTGTAAACCGACGCCACAAAGCCGTCCCCCGATTGCAAACCCAAAAACCGCGCCAGCAGGGGGACAATATGTGTTGGTTAAAAATCCATAACCAACACCAGGTTAGACCATAGGTGTCTGTTAGCAACAAACAACTGATGTCGTTAAAGGATAAAGACGTCGATTAAATATTTTTCACCGACGAGTTAAGTTTTTGTTTTCGGTTTCTATTGTTAACTGACGTCTGTGTTTTGATTTTTTTTCTTATCATCTTACAGGCTTGTTGTCCGACTAGTCAGCAGGATGTAGAACATGTAGTTTAGTTCAGAACTATAGGTTTACATCATCCATTGATTCCAGCCAACAACAAGCCACAAACCTACAAAATTAACAAGGATGGACAACATTTTTAAAATATGGAATGATTCACACACATGTATAAGCACATTTCATTATTATGATTTCATCACACACATGTAGAAACATGTAGTTTTCATTCCTCCATTTCATATTCACACACATGTAGTAACCTACAGTTCCATTGATTTCATCTCTTTTCACATTCAGACACGTACATGTAGAATTAAACATGCATGTATTCATCTTCAGATAAGACAATTCAGAAAAATTCATTCAGACATGTATATATAAGTGTGTCTTTTAAAGTTCAACATGTCATCAAATACAGAAATAATTATGACAACAAATTTTAGAAATATCATTCGTTATCATTATCATTGTCATCATTTCCAGTAGTATTCCAATGATAATAAAAAAATTCCCACTACTTGTAAGGCTTTTGCCCATTGATCTCTTACATCATTTAATTCTTCCATCGTATAGGGAGTATGGACATCTAATAACTTTTCACCTATAGTGAAGTCATTGGTTTTAAACACCTACAAAGAGAATGACGTATATATATAATTAATAATATATAATAAGATTGATATATTTCATATTATCTAGTGAGACTATATGTAATACATGGTGTATGGTATCGATTTCCATTGCAGCATGTTTCATAATTAGGTCCATATATCACATCATGTAGTATGCACATGCCCAGCCGTTGTCTTGTGTAGCACACTATAAATTGAAACATATAAAATGTTAACAAATACAAACAAGCATAGTTCACATAAATAATATATATATTAGAGTCAGGAAATTACTTTCACATTCTCCCAAAGTAATGGTTTCTTTGTCTTGTCCATGTTTCCTCCAAAATTTTTGAATGCTTTTAAAGCCCTACATGTTAATGTAACACAATAAATTGCATTATTAAATAATAATGTAATAATAGATGTTAACGAATATAAAAAAATATAAAAGATTTCTCACGTGAATAATGGTATTTTCATTGTGTGTCCATATAATGAGTCTAATTCCTTCCCCGAAGGATCTAGATAATAAATAGTCCACATCTTTGGGACAATAACCAGTAACTCCCAATGCCTACCACTAGAGGTAAGAAAGTTAAAAACTAATAGCTCAAAATCCACAATAAAATTGTAATTTTCTTAAGTCCAAATTATAAGAAAAGTAAACTTACTCAACATTGAATGGAGCTATTATCACCGTCTTTTTTTTTTTACCAAAATATTTAAAAGCAGCAGAGTAGTATGAGGTAACTGATGAAGGGTCTTTATCTACAAGACTGATCAAAGATGGAACTAGAAATCTCACATGGGAAAATAAAAAATCTTTACAGACTGTGTGTAAGTGGCTACAAAATATGTATTACGTATCCATTAATATATAAGAAACCAGATCACCATATATAAAACAAGGTATATGGATATATAAACAAGATCTCACCATATCTATAGCTCTATCATAGATGTATTCATCCAATCATAATGAAACAACTCCAAAATATCTTGTATAAATATTTGGTTATCGTATGATTCACCTGCAGCATCCACCGGAAAAGAAACATTTATAGGAGAAATTGGGTCATGTTTGCCTATACATACTTCCATACCCCTACAATTAGGACCTAACGAGTCATATAGGTCTCTTGGAAGCCAACTATGTACTTTAGGAAGAGGTGGAGGTGGAGGCGGAGCTGTAGCGGGTTTCTTCCTTTTGACCTGTATATATAATTTCAGATCAATTGACTAGCTTGTATATACACGCTAATAAATTAACGTAATGTAAATTTACCATACAATATCAGTATATATGAAATCTTCATCGGGCCATAATATCACTCTGCCTTCTGCTTCACCAGGCATTTCAGAATCTGGGAGGGCATATGGCAATGGATGATGCCTCCACGAGTGGAGTACAAGTCTCGGGTTCACACGAACCGCACCAACTGGAACTGGAGTTCCATGAAACATGCCCCCTGGAAGGGGTGGGTAAGCCTCCTCCTCTGCAATGATAAATTATTTGCTTTTTAGACAACATGGCTTCAACCCCTACAAATTTATGTAAAGTATGTTATATACATATATACATAAACATATCATCTTGAAAAGACTAGCTACTATTTCATAAAAATGCTTACAGCAGACGTTCTAGGTGGTGGGTCTATAGGATTACTCCCAACCACCTCTACAGTAGGAGAAGAGTGGCACCCCACAGGTACTATCTGAGTGGCAGTATGAAATGCCTGCCACTTGCTCATTGCTTCATGGAGTCTCCTATTAAGTGCTTCCTCGACTCTCCTATCAATTAACTCATCTACCTATACATGGATAAAAGAAACACTATATTTTGATTATTGAATTCCCTTTTGCAATAACATTCTAAAAAAAGAATAGGTTACCTCATCTTTTGAAAATCCCACTTTTGGGGCATGTTTGCGTTGTGATGGCCCAAAGAATGCTTTTATGCCCACACCAGTGCCTGCACCCCTAACACGTCCAGGATGATCTGGGTTACCAAGAGCAACTGTCATTTCATCCCTTGTGCCCTCAGGGAAGAACTTGCCTTTCTTCCTCTACTCGTAAAGCTCCCTCTAACCGCCAATAGAAATTGGTGAGTAAACATAATAATCAATATTGATTGCTCTAAGAGTTGAATTTTACCATTTTTGTAGCCGCCTCAGCAATTGCGGGTTTGGTTATATCTCCTTTCTTGTTTTGCCTCCCAACTATCCACACAACATGGTGAGGCAGAGGTGCGGGAGTAGCAGTAGAGGACTCCCTAGTCTCCTGAGTAGCAGCAGACTCAACAGCAGCAACAACAACCTGTAGTCTTTGGCAAATGCCTGCATAGCCTTTTGGACCCATCGTGTGGTCATGCACATTCAGTGCATGCCTTGCTCTTTGAGCATCGTTGATAGCCTTGTTAGTAAGCACATTGATTTGGTTAGTAACACTAAAGGTCAATCTTGAATAGGTGAATACATAAGAATGTATATTAATTAAATTGGGAGTGGTGTTTAATACCTTGAATTCGTCAATTTTTCTTTTGGCAACAAACTCCTCCCAATCATTGGGGTCCAGGTAGTTCCATTACTCAGTGGCTGACTTCTTCCTCTTCTCAGCATCTCATATGTAATCTTGGGTTAGATTTATCCTATAGTTCCTTAGGACCCTCCCACAGCACTGCATCACACATTTACAATGCAGACTTTCATCCAGTTCAAATATACTCTGCAAAATAGAATTGCTTTTAACTAGTATCCTAAAAATTAGTAATCTGCAAAATAGAATTGAAAATAATAACAACTCATGCATAGTTCCTTCCATAAAAAGTATTTCTTCCCCTTAGGAACTTTACACCAAGATTCTGCATTAGGACTATAATGGCTATGAGTAAGAACCCCAAGATATGAAATAAATGAGTTGCGGTTCACTCCAACTAGATTTCCTGCATGATCAAAATTCACAGCCAGTTTGGGTCCATTGCCCCTTTGTTGTAGTAACTTGTTCATCATAGTGATGCCCCTCACTTTTTCAATTTTTTTTGTTGCTCATCAAGTTCCCCAAGTTTTTCGGGGGGGTACATCATCAACCTAAAATTTGGCAAAAAAAACACACTTACAGGATATAACTATAAATGGACATATAGATAGAAATATACAATATATTTTAAAAACTTACATTGGTAGGCACCACATTCATATCCTCACCCTCATGGTAATTATCATCACGGTCATCATACTCATGCTCAGCCATCTGAAAGTCTCATTAAAAAATCAAACATTTAACATTTAACATAACTAGAAGATAATAAAACATTGTAAAGTTCACATTCAGAAAAATAAAACATCTAAAATTAAATAAACATGCCTCTAATACTGCGATCTTTTATCAATTAACATTCCTTCAGTGTGATCTATGCGCACATACAAGTCATCGTTAGCTTCAATATTTGGTGTTGGCAACCCAACTGAGAATGGAGTGGAGTTATCATACTTATCATAGTACTCTTCTTCATCTATAGGATCTTCAATGAAGTATCTTTTACCATGAAGAACAACCAACCTTTATCATTTGCAGGATCATCGATATAAAATACTTGTTTCTCCTATGATGCCAATATGAATGGTTCACCCTTCTCGCCAATCTTTTCAAAGTTCACTAATGTGAAACCCAATTCATCCACCATAACTCCTTTGGTGTTATCAACCCAATTACATTTAAAGAGCAGAATTATGAAATTTACATAGTCAAACTCCCATATGTCTTCAATGACACCGTAATATGACATTTTAGCTTCACGTGGACTCTTATCCTTTGCACTTGCAAAAAACAATGAAGACGCTTGAAGGGTGACCCCACTCTTTTGGACGACGCTCTTATCATCTTGACTCTTTGTGTAATATGAGATTCTATTAATGTCAAACCCTTCATAAGACATAACATTCAATTTTGGTTTAAAGGCGAGGCATTTGATAGCTCTCTAGCAAGCCACATTGAATTGGCTCGAGGATATTGTTTCTTGATGAAATTGGTATGTTCCTCGATATAAACACTCACTTCATCGATGTTGTGTAAAATATACAAGTGACCTTGTTCCAACTTCTCATGGCTGATGAATTTCATCCGTGATCCCAAAATTCCTTTGCCAGAATACTCCTCAATATTCTTGTCATTAACAGGAGCATCATTGCCACTCAGAAAGTCATTGCAAAAAACCATAACCTCTCTCTCCACATAACCCTCAATAATACTCCCTTCAGGTCGATAACGGTTTCAAACATCACCTTTAAAAATGCTCATGTATCGTTCAAAGGGATACATCAAATGCAAGAAAACTGGTCCCAACATTTTCACTTCCCTAGTCAAGTGGACAACAAGATGTACTATGATATCAAAGAACGAAGGAGGAAAATACATCTCAAGCTGACATAGGGTAACAACCACTTCTCTTTGCAATTTATTGAGAGTATCAGGGTCAATAACTTTGATGCACAGACTGTTAAAAAAGAAACAAAGTCTGGGGATTGCAAGCCTTACATGCTTCGGCAATATAGATTGAATTGACACGGGAAATATTTATTGCATTAGAGTGTGACAATCATGAGATTTAAGACCTATCAACTTCAGATCTTTCATTGATACGAATTTATGAATGTTGGATGAGTAACCATGTGGCACCTTAACATTTACCAAGAAATCACAAAAAGCTTTCTTCTCCTTTCTAGACAATGTGTAACAAGTAGGAGGTAAGTATGTTCTCCGATCACTACTAACTACTTTTGTTAATTTTTTCCTTATTCCCATTTCACGTAGGTCCATTCTGGATTTCATCCCATCTTTAGTCTTACTTGGTATATTCAACATAGTACCAATGATGCTATCACAGACATTTTTCTCAACGTGCATGACATCGATACAATGTCTGACTGCCAAAGAACTCTAATAAGAAAGATCCCAAAATATTGTCTTCTTCTTGAATTAAGATTTGTCACTCTGTGTGGCCATGGTACATTATGATCTCTTGTCGAATTCATTGACAAAGTCTTTTAACCTTTCATAAACAACCTCCCCTGGTATAGGTTTAGGTGCACTCTGTTCCTCATTCCGTCCATTGAAGGCTTTGTGCAACCTACGGTACAGATGGAATTTTGGAAGAAACCATCAATGACCAAGATATACAGTCTTGCTGCCATGTTTTAGTCATATTGAATCAGTGTTATCTTCACATATAGGACACGCTTTAGATCCTTTGACACTATATCCAGACAAATTCCCATATGCTGGAAAGTCATTAACAGTGCAAAACAACATAGCATGCAAACGAAATGTCTCTCTTTGTGAAGAATCATAGGTCATCACACCTTCACCCCAGAGTTTCTTTAAGTAATCAACCAGAGGTTCAAGATAAATGTTGATATCATTTCCAGGTTGTTTAGGGCCCGATATCAACAACGACATCATAATGTACTTATTTTTCATACACAACTAGGGAGGAAGATTGTATATAACAAGCATAACTGGCCAAGTGCTATGTTGGCTTCTCAATATCCCGTACAAATTCATCCCATTTCTACAAAGCCCAAGTCTTAGATTCCTGACTTCTTCACAAAATTTAGGGTACAATAAATCAATCTTCTTCCACTGTGGGGAATCAGACACATGTCGTAGGATCCCATCATTATTTTTCTTAATGTCTGCATGCCACCTCAAATTCTTCACATCCATTGAATTGGCAAACAAGCGTTGAAACTGTGATATTATAGGTAGATACCGCATCACCTTGGCAGGAGAACCAGTTTTAGACTCCCCCAAAGTCGTCATTTTATACCTTGACGCATGACATTTTTGACAATCTTTCAAATCCACATAGTCCTTTTGAAATAATACACAATCATTGGGCATGTGTGTATCTTCTTGGCCTCCATTTCCATTGGGCACAACAATTTCTTTAACTGGTAATGTTGAGATTGGCAGCTCGTTTCCTTCAGGAAGAATTTCTTTCAACAAAGACAACAATGACATGAAGCTTTTGTCGCTCCATCTATTATTAGCTTTTAGCTTATACAATCTCAACACAGTTCTAAGCTTCATAAACTTAGTACAACTTGTGTATAACAGTATCTCAACATCATGCACAACATTTCTAAACATGGGAGGTGGATCGGTGTGCTCTACCCCACAACTATCTAGCATTGCATCAATGATGTCTACTAGAACTAGTTCGTTCACATCTATGACATCAGAGGCAATTTCTTCTTCCACACAAGCACTGCTATCGACATCCACTAATTTCAGGTTTGAAATCTCTCCATGCCAACGCCATTCTGTATAGCTTTGTACAATCCCATTGCACATGACATGACTTTTGATTTCGTCACCAGTGTTGACTTTTAAGTTGTTACCGCAATGTCTACATGGACAGTAGAACCTATCTCCAGCTTGTTTCCTATGTTCCTTAACAAACCTAATAAATTGATCAAGACCAGAAATAAACTCTGGGGTGCGGTGATTTGGAATGGACATCCATGATCTATCCATTCTATGATCAAAGAGAAAACAAGTATATATTAGGGTTGATGATGTTATATATGATAAATGTGTACCACCTATCCCATTCTTGATCACCTAATATTACTAGTAAGTGTATAATGTCTATTCAATTTTCAAGAAATTTCAGCAGCATTTCCCCACAGTTCTCCAAGTACACCGATGTACATGGGCAAATGCCCACCTACATATGTACTTAGAGAACAAATGGGGAAGTGTTGATGAAACATCATGAAAATTGAATACACATTATACACTTACATCCTAAGTGAGATTAAGTGTTTCAGAACAGTCCCAAACTAGGGATTATCCAAGATTTACTCCTAATGAGTAAATCTCAGACGGGTTTCTAGGACAACAAAATACATGTATATATGTTGTCATTCATATACCTACAATCATAGTATCATTGTTCATATCCTAGGTTTTGTGTAACATCATTTAATTCAATTCATTATTCCATTTGGATAAGTTCATTCATTCATCATTAACCCAAATCAATCATAATCAACTACACAATTTTGAAGAATAATTATATATTGAAATAAGTTAAATCAATCACTAACAAGAGAGAAAGAAAGCAATAATAATTTATTAAATTCTTCCATTCATCATTAACCCTATTTAATCGTTATTAATCAACTACACAGTTTTGGAGAACAAATTATATATTGAACTAAGTTCATTCATTCCTCATTTAACCCTTATTAATTAATATTAATCAACCCTAATTAATCAATAATAAACTTATAGAAAACTCATCGCACTGGTGGAGCAGGCTGTGGTGGTGGTGGCCGGAGGTGGAGGTGGTCGCAGCTGTAGCTATGGAGGTGGTCGCAGCTGTGGCCAGAGGTGGAGGCAGAGATGACTGAAGCTGCGGTGAAGCAGGTGGTGAGAAGTGGCAGGATGGCGGGCTGTGACTGTGGTCGTTGGCGGAGATGACTAAGCAAACGAGCGGCAGTGACGGCGACTGAACTAGAGCAGTAGCAGCGGCGACTGAACTGGAGCGGTGGCTGCGAGCTCCTCAGTGGCGGTTCCTCTCCACAGTGGTGGCGGCGAGTTCCTCTCCACAACGGCAGCGGCGAGCTCCTCTCCACAGCAGCGGTAGCGGTGAGCGGCAACATAGAATTGCGAGACCTAGCTTGAGAGGCAACAGAGAATTGTGAATGAAATATAGAAGGGGAAGAGACTGGCTCACACTGGTGCTATTCATTTAATTATCAGTGTTGGTTGTTGCTTAAAACTGAAGCTTAACACCATATACAAACACCGGGACGGTGTGTTCATCGTCAGTTTCAATGTATAATAACCGACGTCTATCCACATACGCCGACAAAAAAAATGTGGGCTTGAGTTACAATCATAGTTGTCGGTTTGGAACCTAACACTGACGCCTATTAGGCAAATTGGGAGGAAAAAATTTCACGGGGACAACATGCGAACAAACATCCTCATCGGTTCCCATGCAACACCCGATGCAGAATAAGGTATGAAATTTTTCCTTGCGAGGGGTATTTAGGCATCTGTTATGCTCTAAATAACTGATGCCATATGGGGGGAGGGAATTTCGTGAGGCTTGGCGCAAAATATGAGTTGTCGGTGTGTACACAACCGATGTCGAATTGAAAATTTTAGAGGAAATTTTTTTTCCCTAGAAATTTGTATTTTACGGGTGATTTTGGATGTCGGTTCTTGTTTCTACTAGCCGACGTTAAATAAAAAGTGATACCCGTGTCTTTTTTAAAGAGGTCAGCCTCCAGACATAGGTTTCGGTTGATAGTTTTAACCAACATCGTAGTTTACCAGTGTCAGTGTTTGATTTATAACTGACGCCAGCAAATGTGACATTATACATCATTTCTGTACTAGTGCTTGTAGAGGACTAGACTCCTACTTGGCACTAGAGCTTGCCAAAAAAACATTTTCTAGAGGTGAGGAATCCTCTTCTAGAGTCACCACTTCATGAAAATGACTAAATCTATTAGTGGCACTCACCACAGATGTGTCATGCAGCAGTGGCTCAAACATAGGGCATTCATTCATGCTCAAAAGCACAAGGGAGAGAGATGTCAAATCTAGCCTGACTAGATTAAGAATCGGCCAGGTCAGGAGGCATTGATTTGTGGCCCTCTCTCTCAGTGATGTGGAACCTAAATAGATCAAGAATCGGTCAGGTTAGGAGGCATTGATTTGCAACCCTCTCTCTCTTACTGATGTGCCCACATATGTATACCTTAAATAAGATCTGACAGCCATGATATATTGAAAATTTAAATTCATAGCATCTTTACAAAAAAACCATGTAAACCTTGCATAAAAATAGGAGATAGCTCCCTTCACCAAATAATGCTCAAGAAATAACAATGGACATAGAATAAATGCACCATTTCTTAGAAGACACTTAAATTAGACTTTGATCTTTCATTATTTACAACCTATAATTATGATGAGCGTGATTCATTTTGGTATCTTTTAAATGGTATAAATGTATAATATCGAGATAAATTCCCAAAACCTACATATTGGATCCCAAATTATTTTCATAGTACATTTTGAACTCTAAATTGAATAATATTTATTAATTGTGGGTCTTTTCTCATAAAATCATGAATAAGTGCTTTAAACGTCATTTTGATTTTGGAAAATAGATTTGGCATAATAAAATTAGGAAAATTGGACCCGAAATTAATCAGGACTTCATGATTAGTATAAAATAGTAGATACATATTTAAGGTTAGATTGAACTTAGGTCTGACCAAAACCTAATTTGGGCCTAAAATGTGAATAATAATAATAGCAAACCTAGTATTAATTATGGTTAATTGTTATTAAGTAGGTAATGGATAGAAATCTCGATTTTCAAGATAAATAGAAATTTTTGAATCAAGGTATTAGGGTTATCTATCTATAAGATTGTGGTTTTCCTAGTGGAATTCATGATATGTATATATGCTCTTCTATTTGCAAATACTACATGTAGCATTATATGTAGTACCCAAAGTTGTGTCACTTGAAAATTTAATATATGTTTAGATGTTTTGTAGTAATTGAGGTGTTCATTATCCCATTGCAATGGTTGGATTGATGTTCACTAGTACACCTATCTAGAGTACAAGTTGTATGGGGAGTTCCCTAGAGTACTAGGTACATAGGGAAACCCTAGAGTACTTCATACATACAGATGGGCCAATAATGTATATTTGGTACTAGTCCACCTTAGTAATATAATTCATATAGAAGAGACAATAAAATTGTTGTATTAGGATTATAAAAAACTCATTTTCTATTATCTTTTTTCTTTATTTCTATAAATCTTTTCTAGTTTTGAAAACCTTAAATATATGTATTATTCTGACCATGTATGGAAAACCTTGTCTGTTGATCCACTTGTTTCATGTATGTTTTAGACCAAAACATTGTGTGTTGATACTCTTGTTTCACGTATGTTTAGGCTCACATTTAGCATGGGAGAAAAGAGAGGAAGTGAGAAAGTGTACATGTTGTACCTATTGAGTAAAATCCTAGTTAATATAAATGTTTTTACTATGTAAATTTCTCCTTTTAAACTGTAAATGTAACTAATGATTCATGTTATATTATATGTTTAATGTTGAGATCGTTACGTTTTATACTTAATGTTGTTTGTTCATGTGTGCTTATGCTTCCCCATCGCACTCTGAGTAACATTTTGGAGTTCACCTCTTGGCCCCACAAAATTTTGGGAAAGCAGATGTTGGGGATGTTACAATTGGTATCGAAGCATGAACGTTAGTTATAACCAACAATTGATTGCCATGAAATACAAACTAATTTAACTTTGCACTTGAAATTATGTATGCTTAGTAAGTCATTATTCAAAGACTAGGTTGTACTTAACTTCTAGGTTAAAACCTAAATATTTGATAACTTGGTTTAGATTGGTTCCTTTAATAATATCAGGTCTTGAGCTAGCAGTCATCCCTCATAATATTAAGTACGGGACATTATATTATTTGGAGGTGATGGGAACATGGAAAAGAAACCTTAAACATGTTTTATACATGTGTTTTGGTTGTCTACACTAGTCTACACCTTTGTCTCACCATTTTCACTAGGTGACATCACACTGGACTCTGTACTATGTCTAGACAGTATATTTTGTTGATTTGCTAGTGTTCCCAATCGGCACAAGACTCGACGATTTTCTTTAAAGCTTGTTAGTTTGAGAAAAACTATATAATATTTTACTATATATGTAAATAAACATAAAATGTATCCTCATACACATTAGAGTATGAGATATCCATGCTACCAAAGAGAAAGGTAGTGCAATCAGTCTAGAAGAAAGATTAGTTCTAGATTAGATGTCTAGAGCCTTATCAAGTTATTTTATATAGAGAGTAGACAACATAATGATAAATTATATAAGTATGGATAGTATTATCTAAGTGTCATTTGTGATGATATAAATTGATTTATAATTATTTTAAGTTCTATACAAGGTTTGAATCTAGGTTTAAGGAATATGAGCTAAGTCTTCATGATGAAAGTTTGTAGGCTTTTCTATGTTTAGATAACTAAGTAAAAAATTGTTGAATTAGCATGATCCTCAAACTCTTTTAAAAAGGAGGACCTCTAGTATTAGGAAGAGATAGGGGTGAACTTTAAAGAAATTATGATCTAATATGTGAAAAATATGACCTATATGTGAAATTATGCATCCAAAGCTAGATTACTCCAGAGTAAGTGAATAGAGACCTTATGCATGACTCCTATGGTTGATATAAACCCAATACGTGAGAGTTGGGTAAGAAAATTATAATGGGTAGAAAACTCATGATGTAGAATTCAATCCCTTGACTTGATAGGGCCCCAGCATGAGTGACTTAAGCTTGTGAAGCTCATCCTTAGTTGCAAGTGAGGTAAACTATGAAACACTAGTTTTTGGATCCAAATTCCTTGAGAATAAGATACTCATACATGTTGATCCTTATTATTTATTTATCAAATATATGAATCTAGGAACTATTCTTGAGCTATAAATATCATTTATGTGTGAAGAGTCACTCAAATAAGCTTGACCTATTCGATATTTTCCCCTATATCATAATGTAAGATGAAAGTTTGAAATTATAAGAATATAATGCATACAAATTTGGACCATAAATTACATGATCACAAAATATATATCTTGATGTAAATATTCCTGAATCAGAGCTTCTAATTTGATGATAACTCACAAAATCGGGGTGAAACCCTTATATGCAAGCATGTAAAGTAAGACATCCTCTGTTGATCAAACCATATTTTGATTTTGATCTTAACCACACTACTGACATGAAGTGTTATAATTTTAGTAATTAATGATCTAAAATCTTAATATTATCCTGCATGGTTTTGTGGGGTCAAAGATGAAGCCTTCTGTATAAGCTTCTCAACTTCAAATTATTGGACAAAACCTTAACTTTTAATGGATTAAATGGAGTAAAAAATGTGCCAATTGTGAATAAGCCCATTCATGATCCTTAAAACTATATAAGTTAGAGTGGGTACACTATATCCCTAGAATCCTAAGATGAAAATTTAGGCTACGTCATGTGGTGGCCTCAATGTAATGGAAATTCCTTGATGTCACCTTAAGGATGAGACTAGTTAGATTTTGAGACAAAATTCCATATAAGGTGGGATTAGTGTGATGACTCCAGTTTTAGGTATTGATGCCAAATATGGGATGAAAGTTTCATGAATGATCATTATGTATAAAGACTGCTTTAATTGGCCACTACATGATTAAGGATTCTTTTATCCTCAATCCATGACCAAAATTGAGATCGATAATGATGAAAAACTCTAGTTAATCAAATTGGGTATTTATGTGGTTGAACATCCATTAGAGACATACCTAAATCTTAATAGTATAATTACAAATGTTAAGATGTATTATAACCATGATTAGTGTATTTAAGTTGTTGGTTATAAATGGAGATAAAATGATGATTATACAACACCATATTACCCCATATTTGATCTTAATTGGAGAAAAATTATGTGTTATCAAACTAGGCTAAAAGTTAAATCACACACCTTGGAACTTATGATGAAAAAATTCATTTCTGTTGGTTTAGACATTTGAAATGTATTGATGCCTAAGTTGTGATTAAAGTAACATTGCTTTAAATGATCTAGAAGTACAATTTACTTTCATTTTTGTGTCATGCGATAGAGTCTGACCAAATGAGGGCAATCTGGGACGGATTTGAGGGATCATGAATGTGGATGCACTTGTCCTGTTGATTTCTCCCATGATCTATGATGCATGGGGTTTTAGTCATTTTCACAGGCATATTTTCCTTGATTTTATGTGTTGATTTGTCATTTATTTGATTAATTATGCATGAAATGCTATCAATGGCCTGTTCTATCTAAATGTATCAAATTATATGATTTTTACTATTTAAAATTGTTTAATATTCATCCCGAGTACTCATCCACATTTTTCTACAATTTCAATTGAGCTTCAAAGACTCATAATACAGACACCAAAAGTCGGTGGTACCAACTTCACATCAGTACTAGACCAGAAGACTCACCCAAACTCGATACTACTGAGTACCAAAGTCAGTAGTACTGAAACCACATCAGTAAAGTGCAAGAATGAATTGTGGAAACTCAGTAATACCGATTCCACAAACTCGGTGCTATCGAGATGGCATCATGGAGGAATGCTCGAGCGACCTAAAGACTCAGTGCTATAGAGACCAGACGATAGTACCAGCATTGTGATGAATCATGGCTAGCCTAGAAACTCAGTACTACCAACTTTCTAGTCGATACTACCAAGTCTGCCCGATCACGCAATCTGAAGAAAGTACTCTAATCCAATGGCTGACGTTATTTCATACCTTAAGTGATTCCTTTGACTTGAGGGGAGTTCGGCCAGACCTAAGGAGGCAGCCATTTTCCATTGCATGACACTAGAGAGAGAGGAGAGAAGAGAAAGGAACCAAAGGCTTCACTCGGGATGATCTAAGCACCTCTGGAGGGCAAATCTGCATTCTAAAGATAGAAGATTGCACGTACAACGTAGGGGATCATCCGTATGATCCATTCCCCAAGGGTTACTTTAGTTTTTCTAATGTTTCCCACATTTTTCTCTTTCTCTACCATGTATTCATCAATGAAAACCATGCACAGCTAAACCCCTTGATTCCTTAGGATCCTGGAGTAGCCCGAATATGCATTGTAATTGATTTCCATGCATTAATATCATCTTTATCCCTATTTTACAAACATAAATCTATGACATTGTCTTGTTTTGTTTATGTTTGATCACCATAGATAGATTATCAGACCCTTAATCATTTTGGGATAGGGGTTAAGGGTTGGAAAAGTATAGATTTACCCATTTACTGCACCCCTTGGGAAAGGTGGAGAATAAATGAGAGGAGAAACCCAGAGATTAACCATAAAGCACCTAAATAATCAACCAATTACTATGGAAATGGGATTGGCATTAGAATGGGTAGTGAACTACATTGCAGGAGTGGGTAGTTCTCTCTACAGGCTCTTCATCTTGGGATAGGGGTAATAGATATTAGTGTATGGAGTTAATTGCAATGTGATATGCGATGAAACCAGTGTCTTGAGGAATTCCCTTAAATCTGTGTAACTTAATCCTTAAGCTTGTTTCATTTCTACAATTGTCTCTGTTCAATCAAACCAATTCAACTTTTATAGGCCTAACTGATTAGATCATAGTTAGTAGTAGTATTTTGGAGAACATTTCCCTATGTTCGACTCAAGCCTCAAAAGGCATGTATTACTTTGATACGTTCACTTACGTATAACACACGATAAACACATTCAAACTCCCCTAAGATTAAATATTTCTCATCCTCAAGCAACATTCTCTTGGATCTATTTGATGTAAGTTAGTAAAAGGATACAACACATGAACTCTTTTCTTAATCATGTCCACCAAAAAATCCCTAAATTGGCCTTCAATGACCACTGAACCGATAACTACTATGAAGCAACCAAAAAAATCCATAGAAGATGTCCACCTTTTGATCAATGAACACTATCAAGAAAGCAGTTAATATCATAATTATTCAGGCATGCACTTGGTGCATTATGTGATTCCCTAGTCTAAATTGCTCTCTCCTAACTACCAACTAATTTGAAGCAGATCTCCTTATAAGAATGGATGACGACATAAATCATTTGAGTGGCCTACCAATAAGAGCAATTAATGATATGAGGTAGGTGGCAATTGAAGAATCACATGTACATCCAACTTATTTATGTAAAAGTAATGAAAATCAGGCACGCATCGCTCGAGGGGGGGTTGCTGGCACTCGACTGGCTGGGCCCTTTTCCCCCTGGGCTCTCTCCCACCCCCTCTCTCATCTAGTAGTGATGCCTTCCTTCTCAACACAAGCTGCTTCCCGCAGGTTGGTTCTCGCCGTCTCGTGATGCCAAGGTTCTCTACTCGTGAGCAGGCACCCCAGTGGTCTCACCTCTGTTTTGCAGCTCCGGGCCCAGGCAGTCGATGACCAGAGGTGGCAAGTTATGGGTGGCGGCAGGCTGCTGGTCGATTGCTTTCCTTCCCGTTTGTGTGTTCGTTTGCAGGTCAAGGTGTTGGGAGCTTCTGAGGACAGTCGGTGAGTGTGGACGGCCCTTTGGCGCACAGGCAGAGGGAGAGAAACTGAGATACGAGCAGTGTGTGGATGTTGTCACCCCCTGTTCATAGGGGTGACTGGGAGTGGTGGTGGGGTTTCTCGGCGTTATATACCCCCCACTTTCCATCCATACAAGCCCTTTCTCCTCTGGGGTTGCGCCTATGGGGATTTTTGCCTTCTTCCCATCTCTCCTAGTAGCTGCTTCCTAACTGTTCATGGAAATGCTTGTGTCAACCTATTTGTTTTGTTTTATGTGGAACGAGTCGAGCTCTCTACATTTCTGGTGGCCTCAAACATGGATGAGATTGTAATCCCTGTTGGTGGTATTTCAAACTCCTTCTCTGATATTCTCATGGTCTCTTATAGATTGTTGGCTTCCATCCTAGATAGTTGTTGTAGACAGTTACAACGAGAGGTGGTTAGCACAGAAATTTACCTATCCCATCCCAATCTGAGTCATGTGCTTTGTCGTTCTGTCAAAGGAGTTGTTCCTTGGTACCCTGATGAGGTTTAACTATCTTGTAGATGTCATATGGCTTTCTAGTAATGTTATTGAGTTGTGTGTTATAAAAAAAAAGATTGTATGCACTAAAGTTGTTCATGCATACAAATGTAACTTTTTCTTCTTTTTTTTCAAATGAAAGCAAGAATAAGCTAATCTATTATGTCACCTATAAGTCCATGCCATGCAATAAAAAGAAATAAGTTGTACTCATTCATCTTGAGGTGGTGAGTCAAAATTGGATGGAAGAGATGGATGGAATCACGTAACTAAGAGACAATGCCTTTCATAAAATTATGATATGTCCCTCTTTAATGACATGTGCATAGGGTAATCTCAAGGTTTCTTTCTAAGATTTCCATTTAAGATCTCGCTAAAGGTTTGATCAGCTTAGGCTAACCAACACCATCATTCACATTCCCAGTTGATTTAGATATTCATTCATATCCTATGTCCTAAAGTTGACTTAACCAAACACTTCCTCAAGTGGTGTTGCAAAAATATTTTGCAATTAAGCTATAAAGAGATGACCATAACCATGTAAGGAAACTTATGAGTACAAACTATTCAATATATGAAACCATGCATTTACTTCTCCACAATTACACTAGATAGTGTGGATCCTAAAATTGCATATACCAAAATGAAAATAAACAACTATGATAAAAATGCATTAAAAAGCTAAGATATATGGTTGTTCCACCACCACCCCAAAGCTTGAATAAGACTATGTCCACATAGTTAATACTCACACTTAAGAGGTGGAACAATGGTACCATTGCTCAAAATGATGGAGGTGATGGATGTGGTATGTTGGGGTCATGGGGAGGAATCATCCTCTAAAAAGATAGATCTGACAGTGACATTTGCGGTGGTTGTGGGTACCCTACAAAGTACCTCGGGTTCCAGTAATTGTCAAAGAATGGTTACTGATATTGCACCATCTGTTGCAATCGCATGTGGACATTCTCTTGGTTGGCCAAGAGAAGGCATTCATTCTCATATATCACCTGCTAATTTTGGTACAGCTGACCCTGAATCTCGTGTACACCAGCTAGTATTGCCTGATGTTGTAGATGTCATGTCTCGATCTCTTACAACATCCCATACATACCCTCCATGTTGTATGGGTCGTGCTCCTCCTAAGAAGGGGGTGGCCATATGAAGTCAAGGTATTGTAGGTGCAGGCCCTTTTGTGCGGGACCGCTCTCTGGGTAATGGGGATGGTAGGCTCCACCTCCTCAACATCATTGTCAGAGTACTCATCATCACCTTATTACTCATTGTCATCATGAGTTGTTGTCATGGGGTTTTTTTCTTCCTCTCCCTCATCCTGCAGCCACCGAAGATGTGATACTTCTCGTAGGTTGAATATGGTGTTGGGGAGGCTACGCTTCCAGAACCGTCTTTGATGTGTGTAGCTTGCATACACTGTGTTATGGTGTAAGGTGAAGAG
Source organism: Alisma plantago-aquatica (assembly GCA_963693085.1). Taxonomy (NCBI): domain Eukaryota; kingdom Viridiplantae; phylum Streptophyta; class Magnoliopsida; order Alismatales; family Alismataceae; genus Alisma; species Alisma plantago-aquatica. The sequence continues at coordinate 162,543,620 of OY856411.1, forward strand.
GATCACCTTGCAGAAGTGTTGGAGATCCAATTTCTTCATAGATTCCATTAGCACGAGGTTGGATAAGTCAAGGCAGAGATGCAGTGCTATTGGGGTAATCAGTCCCCAAACACAATTGGCACTTTCCTTTGCACATTGTGTCGAACTGAGATCATATGGAGGAGAAGGAAGGACCAAAAATTGATGGTTTCTCCCTCCAATAGACTGTAAAGGAAGTAAAGGTCTATCCTTTGGACCTTCCCTATGTCTTGGGAAGAGCAAGTGAAGATAGTGTTGGTGCAGAGGCAGTGAAGAATTCAAGCAAAGGGATGCTCGATGTCAGTGACGGAATTAATGTGTAATTGATGTGAAAGCCTTCTGGCACCTCGGTCAGTTGCTCCCAAGCTAGGTCATAGTTGAAATATTAAGGAGTAGAGTGTTATGGAACGTGAGCCCAGTTGAAGATGTGGTTGAACGCCTATAGAGTGATGGAGTAGTTGGTGTTGAAGATGAAAACTACTAGAGGGGGGGTGAATAGAGTTTTATAGATAATTTAACAATTATTGAACTCAAACAACCACAATGAAAATATTGGACAAGGAGACACAAGGTTTAGAGTGGTTCCAACTATAGCAAATACTATAGCCGTCAATCCACTACCCGGTTGCTTACCCAACCGGGATTTGAAAAGAAATTTATTTTATTACCTCGCAAGGAATTTACATAAAATACAATCTCTTTTCCCAAACCCTTCAAGCAGCCTTCACCTAGAAGTAATCGCCAACCTTGAAGCAGCCTTCCCTTGAAGTAGATGCACCAACTCCCGTTGCACCAGCCTTCTGAAGTAGCTTCCCTTGCGATAGCCTTCTTGAAGTAGCTTGAAGTCTCCTTCTCCACCTGAGAAGTCAACCCTCTCCAATCCGCAGCCTCCAACCCTAGGAGTAGCAAGGAGAGTACAAAAGATAAAAAGGAACAAGAGAGAAAACGGAAATTACAACTTATCCTTTAAGCCCAAGGCTTGATATGCCTAGATCAAGCGTATAGATCTCCTAGCCAAGTGTGTGAACTTGTAATTGATGTGGATAGGAGAATCTAGCCTATAGGACACGAAATTGAGCTAAGGAGAATGTAGACTAATGATCACAGTGCTCAAATTGCTTGCAATAGATTGCTCAAGTATGCTCAAGTGTATTCTCAAGTGTAACAAGTGAATTCTAGTGTCCTATGGCTTGTCCTATTTATAGGAATGGCCTAAGTATGCTTAAGGACGTTCTAGACAACTTCTAGGGGTTTCTAAGTGCTTAACTAGCCGTTAGGTACAAAGTTGTTGCTTTAACAACGGCTAATTCATTTATTCTGCAGTTGCTGTCAGAGACCATCTCGGTCGACAAATGGTCGACCGAGACACCTACTCGGTCGAACTTTTGTCGACCGACAGGATCTCTGGAACAAGTGATTTGCAACGTCTTTCTTCAACTGCCAACTAACTTGTCTGTTGTGTCTAACGGCTACTTTGGATCTTTCTCGGTCGAGAAGATTGTCGACCGAGAGTGTCTCGGTCGAGGAGTTTGTCGACCGAGAATGATCCTGTTTCAAGATTTCAATTTAGGCATTAATTATATGTGAGAGTGTGCAGAAATGATCCTATTTAAATGGGATGACATGTCTAACTATGGTGTTTGGCTAGGGAAAATCTAACGCTTGATTTACATGCAATTCTAAGTACTTGTACATTATATATTTGTACAAGTTTTTACAACAATGATTACATTGCATGAAAATATAAACATTTTAGCTTGTGGATTTTCCCTAGTTGCTTTGCCATCTATCTTAGTCCTGCACACTCAAGTAGCTCGTTAGATTAATAAGAATGAAATGTTTGTCATAATCAAAACAAAGGGATTTATAGATGTCCATTTAGCCAACAATCTCCCCCTTTTTGAAGATGACAAACATTTCCAAAATATAAATAAGGAAATATAAAACATATGAGTTTCATACCTTTAGATTGCCTTATGTAGTTTTTCCTCTTGTTTATAAAATGTGTGCTTATTATTCCCAATGAATTATGGAACATGAAATCCAGTTCATGTGGGAATATAGCAACTTTCAATGTAAAGCCAAGAGTATATTTATGAAACTCATTGATTGAGTTTTTCATAAATACTAAGTTATAGTTTTATATATTTCTCCCCCTTTGTCATTTCAAAAAGACAACCGTTTTAATAAAAACTCCCCCTTAATTAGATATCCCGTCAAATCTAATGAAAAAGATGTCCATTTGAAAAGCCAAAATGAAACAAGTAAACGTATTCATTTTAAGAACCGCAGATATCAAAGAAAACATCTTCCAAAGGAGTAATAAGCAGTTGCTTCCTAATGTTGTTGAATTGATCTAGTGGAAGCGGTTTTGTAAAAATATCAGCCAATTGATTTTCCGTATAAACATGATGAAGGGAAACATGATTCTTTGAGATGTGATCCCTTAAGAAGTGATGACGGATTTCAATGTGTTTTGCCTGGCTGTGTAAAATAGGATTATGTGCTAAGTTTATGGCGCTCGTGTTGTCACAAAAAATAGGTGTAGATGAAAGATTAAAACCATAATCGCTTAATACATGTTGCATATAAAGCACTTGAGCACAACAAGACCCGGCTGCCATATATTCAGCTTCAGTTGTAGATAGGGCAACCGTATTTTGTTTCTTGCTAAACCAAGATACTAAGGCTCTCCCTAATAAGAAACAGCCACCACTAGTACTTTTGCGATCAAGTCGACACCCAGCATAATCCGCATCAGTATATGCTTTAAAATCCAAGGATTGGTCTTTTGGATACCATAAACCAAAACAAGTAGTACCAGCTAGATATCGAAGAATTCGTTTAACCGCTAGAAAATGAGATTGCATAGGTTGGGATTGAAATCGAGCACAAAGGCCAACGGAAAACATAATGTCCGGTCGAGAAGCAGTTAAGTATAGCAAACTACCAATCATGGCTCTATATAAGGAATCATCAATAGGTTCCCCATTTTCATCCTTGTCAATTTTGATAGAGGTAGCCATAGGAGTAGTAGCATGTTTGCATTGATCCATCCCAAAACGTTTTAAAAGTTCTTTAGTAAATTTTTCTTGGCTTATGAAAATTCCTGCAGGTGTTTGCTTAATTTGAAAACCAAGAAAGAATGTTAGTTCACCCATGAGGCTCATTTCAAATTCTTTTTGCATAATGTCACTGAATTGTGTGCATAATGAATCATTAGAAGCTCCAAAAATAATGTCATCAACATATATTTGCACAACTAGGAAATCAGATGCATATGTTTTGAAGAATAAAGTAGAAACTGAATTTCCAATAGAAAAACCATTATCAAAAAGATATGTCTTGAGCCGTTCATACCAATTCCTAGGTGCTTGTTTTAGACCGTAAAGTGCCTTTTTAAGTTTATAAACATGGTCACCTTTTTCTGGTATTTCAAAGCCAGGTGGTTGAGCAACATAAACTTCTTCTTGTATGATGCCATTTAGAAATGCACTTTTGACATCCATTTGATATAGCTTAATGTTTTTATGGGCAGCAATAGCTAGTAACATCCTAATAGCTTCAAGTCTAGCTACGGGTGCATATGTTTCATCAAAATCTATTCCTTCTTGTTGATTATATCCTTGTGCTACTAACCGAGCTTTATTCCTTATGACTTCTCCTGCCTCATTGAGCTTATTCCTAAACACCCATTTTGTTCCTATGATAGTTTTATCTTGTGGTTTAGGAACTAAATCCCATACATCATTTTTAGTGAATTGATTTAACTCCTCTTGCATGGCTATTATCCAATAATCATCCTTAAGAGCTTCGGATATCTTCTTAGGTTCAATGATAGAAACAAAAGCCATGTTTGCAACATCTTTGAAGGAAGACCGAGTTTTGACTTTATCATTTGGATCTCCAATAATTAGTTCTTGGGGATGATCCTTGATAAGCCTAGGTGTAGGTTGTGTTTCAACTTGGGGATCGGATATAGGAATTTTCTCACTATCATTGGAAGTGGTTATATTTTCGATTTGATTAGTGAGATCAATGATATCTAGATTTTCAGACTTCGATCCTTCATGAAAAGAAACATGAATGGATTCCTCAACTTTTCTAGAGATAGTGTTATATACTCTAAAGGCTTTGCTAGAAGTAGAATATCCCAAGAAGAATGCTTTGTGTGATTTAGAATCAAACTTGTCTCTATCATCTTTGGTATTTAAAATGTAGCATGTGGAGCCAAAAGTATGAAAGTAGTCAACTCTAGGTTTCTTAGAGTGTAATATTTCATATGGAGTTTTCTTCAAATGAGAGTGAACAGTTACTCTATTAAGCACATAACAAGCAGTGTTTATAGCTTCATCCCAAAAGGTTTTAGGTGTGTTGTGTTCAAGCATCATGGTCCTAGCCATTTCCTGTAGGGATCGATTTTTCCGTTCAACTATACCATTTTGTTGTGGGGTACGTGGAGCAGAAAAATTATGAGTATACCCTTGAGATGTACAAAAGGTCTCAAATGTATGATTCTCAAATTCGCCACCATGATCACTTCTAATAGTACATATTTTATGTTGTAAAAGATTTTCAATCTTGGAACAAAATTGCATAAAGACATGAATAGTATCATCTTTAGTTGCAATAAAATGTACCCATGTATATCTACTATAATCATCAACAATAACAAAACAGTATCGTTTACCACCAATAGATTGTGTCCTCATTGGTCCAAATAAGTCCATATGAATTAATTCTAAGGATCTACTGGTGCTAAGTACATGTTTTGATTTAAAAGATGTTTTGGTTTGCTTTCCCATTGTGCAGGGTTCACAGTTTTCAACTTGATCAAAAGACAAAGCAGGTAATCCACGAACAAGATCATATTTCACTAACTTTTTAATAGCATGTGAACTAGCATGTCCCAGCTTTTTATGCCATAGTTGTAAGGTATTTTCATTTGCAAGCAAGCATTTACCTACTACTGATTTCACAGAGTTTGGTTTAAGGATATAAAGATTTCCAACTCTATTTCCTTCATAAACGACATTTGTAGTGTTTTCTATCAATAATTTGCAGCAGGTTTTGTTAAATAACACATCATAACCACTATCACATAGTTGACTTACACTTATTAAATTATGATGCAATCCATCAACAAGTAGAACATTTTTAATTTCGAGATTTGTTCCAACATTACCTATTCCAACGATTTTGCCCTTACCATTGTCTCCAAAGGTGATTGTTCCACTTTTCTTTTCTTCAAAAGTTTGAAATGCGTCCTTGTTCCCGGTCATATGTTTGGAGCAGCCACTGTCAACTACCCATTCCTGCATTAGAATGTAGATTTTGGTACCCATGTGATGGTCCGATATGGTTAGAAACTTTTTAAGTGCTTATGTATATAAAAGTTCTGATACAGAAAACCATTCGGTCGACAATTGTTCGACCGATATTTGTCTCGATCGACAATTTGTCGATCGAGCAGGTTACTGTATCACAAGCAAAAACACAGAAAATTTCTCGGTTGACCAATTTTCGACCGAAATAGGTGCTGTAAATTTTTGATTTGTTAAAGACATCCAGTCGGTCGACAATACTTCGACCGACCCAGAGCTCGGTCGACAATACTTCGACCGACAGAGTTTCTGTTTCAGCAATGCAAAAAAAATAAATAACAATAAGCATAGCACCTTTTGTTGAGATAAGACAATATAAATAGCAAAATTAAGCATTTGGTCATATCTCAACTACATTCCATTCTTCTAAGTTTGGGGTTTTGGGATCCAAACTAAGTCGGACTCCTTAGTCTTGTAGGGGCATGAAAAACAATAATGTCCAAGACGTAAGCAGAAATGACAAGTAATAGAGTCAATTTCATTTCTCTTTCTAGTCATTGTGTTCTTGGGTACAAACATAGTTTGGGTCTTTTTGGGTTGGTTTTTCTTTGGAACATATCCCAAACCTTTTCTTCCATTGAAGACAGTACCAACTCTCAATATGTTATCAAGAATATCTTTTCTTCTTAACTTATAAAGTTCTCTTTGCAACGTAGCAATGTCATTCATCTTCTTATGTATATCTTTTCTTGCTTGGTCTAAATCAGAAAACAATGAATCCTTTTCTTTTACAATATTATCATAGTCCGAATGGTTGCACAAGATAGGTTGAGTTTGATAATCTTGTAGTTTAGCTAGCAAATCAGTCTTTTCTTTTGATAGAAGATCAACATTGGTTTCCAAATTGAGTAGCTTTCTAGTGCAATCATCTAAAGATGTTTTTAAAGATACATTTTCAAGATCAATGTTGTTCTTTTCATAAGAAAGTTCATCTAATTTGGCAATGAGCTCATTATTTGATTTTATAGCCTTCTTTAGTTTCTTCTTGGCATCAACATACTTATCATGAGTTTCTTGTAAACTAGTAACTAACTCTTCTTTAGGAAGATCAACTAGGCTTACCTCTTGAGAGTCTTCATTTTCTTCTCTTGCCATTAGACATTCCACCTCTTCTCCGCTTTCACTGTCACTTGACTCATCCCAGGCAGCTTTATAGGCTTTTTCTCCTTTCTTCTTATGTGAGCTTTTCTTTCCTTTCTTTGCTTTGGGACATTCATTTTTGAAATGCCCTTTCTTCCCACATTCAAAGCACCTGGGAGTAGAGGAACTAGAAATTTTGTTAGATTTAAACCTTTTGTACTTCTTACCGTTGATGATTAAGGCTTCTTCTTCTTCTTCACTTGACTCCTCACTTTCTTGTGTGACGACTTTTGAGGCTTTGAGAGCCACATCCTTCTTCTTCCCACTTTGGTGTTCACGTTCTCTTCTTTCTTCCTCTTCTAGATCTGCTTCATGAGCTTCTAAATTACCAATGAGTTGTTCCATTTTGAGGCGAGTGAGGTCGTTTGCTTCTGCAATGGCTGTCACCTTTGGCTTGTACTTTGGAGGAAGTGATCGAAGAATTTTTGATACCTGATCTTCCTCAAGGACAGGTTTTCCTAAGGCACTTAAACCATTAACAATAGTAGAGAATTTTGAATACATTTCACTAATAGATTCATTTGGATCCATACGAAAATGTTCAAGCTTTGTTTTAAGCAGACTAATTTTGGAATTTTTGACTTGGGCTGTACCCTCATAAGTGATGGACAATCTATGCCAAATATCATATGCTGTATCACAATTTGATATTCTATTAAATTCTCCTACAGAAATAGAACAATATAAAATGCTTACAGCTTTTGCGTTCATTTGAGCCTGTTTTACCGTGTTTGCATCCCATTCCGCAAAGTCATTTTGAAGGAATTCATAAGGAGTAGATACCATTCTCCATAGATCCCAGTTGACGCCTTGGAAGTAGAACTGCATCCTTCTCTTCCAGTATTGGTAGTTTGTTCCATCGAATGCCGGCGGCCTAGCAACAAGAGTCCCTTCAATGTTGAGGTTGTTGAGCATTCCATCACCCATTTCTTCAAGACCTTGTTAGGGTTCCTTGAAGCCTCGCTCTGATACCAATTGAAAACTACTAGAGGGGGGGTGAATAGAGTTTTATAGATAATTTAACAATTATTGAACTCAAACAACCACAATGAAAATATTGGACAAGGAGACACAAGGTTTAGAGTGGTTCCAACTATAGCAAATACTATAGCCGTCAATCCACTACCCGGTTGCTTACCCAACCGGGATTTGAAAAGAAATTTATTTTATTACCTCGCAAGGAATTTACATAAAATACAATCTCTTTTCCCAAACCCTTCAAGTAGCCTTCACCTAGAAGTAATCGCCAACCTTGAAGCAGCCTTCCCTTGAAGTAGATGCACCAACTCCCGTTGCACCAGCCTTCTGAAGTAGCTTCCCTTGCGATAGACTTCTTGAAGTAGCTTGAAGTCCCCTTCTCCACCTGAGAAGTCAACCCTCTCCAATCCGCAGCCTCCAACCCTAGGAGTAGCAAGGAGAGTACAAAAGATAAAAAGGAACAAGAGAGAAAACGGAAATTACAACTTATCCTTTAAGCCCAAGGCTTGATATGCCTAGATCAAGCGTATAGATCTCCTAGCCAAGTGTGTGAACTTGTAATTGATGTGGATAGGAGAATCTAGCCTATAGGACACGAAATTGAGCTAAGGAGAATGTAGACTAATGATCACAGTGCTCAAATTGCTTGCAATAGATTGCTCAAGTATGCTCAAGTGTATTCTCAAGTGTAACAAGTGAATTCTAGTGTCCTATGGCTTGTCCTATTTATAGGAATGGCCTAAGTATGCTTAAGGACGTTCTAGACAACTTCTAGGGGTTTCTAAGTGCTTAACTAGCCGTTAGGTACAAAGTTGTTGCTTTAACAACGGCTAATTCATTTATTCTGCAGTTGCTGTCAGAGACCATCTCGGTCGACAAATGGTCGACCGAGACACCTACTCGGTCGAACTTTTGTCGACCGACAGGCTCTCTGGAACAAGTGATTTGCAACGTCTTTCTTCAACTGCCAACTAACTTGTCTGTTGTGTCTAACAGCTACTTTGGATCTTTCTCGGTCGAGAAGATTGTCGACCGAGAGTGTCTCGGTCGAGGAGTTTGTCGACCGAGAATGATCCTGTTTCAAGATTTCAATTTAGGCATTAATTATATGTGAGAGTGTGAAGAAATGATCCTATTTAAATGGGATGACATGTCTAACTATGGTGTTTGGCTAGGGAAAATCTAACGCTTGATTTACATGCAATTCTAAGTACTTGTACATTATATATTTGTACAAGTTTTTACAACAATGATTACATTGCATGAAAATATAAACATTTTAGCTTGTGGATTTTCCCTAGTTGCTTTGCCATCCATCTTAGTCCTGCACACTCAAGTAGCTCGTTAGATTAATAAGAATGAAATGTTTGTCATAATCAAAACAAAGGGATTTATAGATGTCCATTTAGCCAACAGAAGAGGTAGAAACTGACTTTTCCTTCCACCATTCACCTCATATTTGTTGCTAAGGGGAAACAAGAAGCTCCATTGATGCCAAGAACTCAAGGACAAGTTCCGGTTTAGTCTACCAATTGCTAAAGAAAGTATTGTCCCCTTCCATTAGTTGGTGTTGAAAAACCAACCACAGGTTGTCAGTGAAGCCCGCTAGCTCAATCAAGGTGTGGTCTCCATATCCTATTGGCACCATCGTCCTCATCTGAAGCTCTTAGTAAACCTTCCTAACCTCCAAGGATCGATTTTGAATGTGTGTTGGTCTAGGGACTAACTCTCCTTGCTCACCTGATGTAGCAGGACCTCTCCTTGGTGCCATGATGATGATGCAAGAAGGAGGATGGAGAAAAGGAGGCTCGGTGAAGATCATCGGTGCCTGATGCATCTTTGCTATGAGTTGCAGGAGGAGTGGAGGAGGTGGTTTGAAGAGAATGGATTCACCACCCCTCCTTATATAAATAATATGTGAAGAGGTACTATTGAATACTAAGTCAGTAGTACCAAGTTGCAAGCACAGATTTGTGGCTCGGATGTATTGACGGTTGATGTTTGATGATGTCTCAAGCGCGGATCACTCAGATTCAGCAGTACTGAGTCCAAGTCGATAGTACCGAATTGAGTTGCAGATTGATACTACCGACCGCTCGATGAAGATTGCATCTACTATTGAATTGAGCATCCACGGATTGTTGACGTCATGTATCGATACTACTGACTGTTCTGTCAGTAGTACCAAGTTGTAAATTCTTTATTGGTATTTTCAAATTTTCATCCTGATATTTCAAACCTGGGAGTGCCAAAAAGTCAGTAGTACCAACTCAGATGTCGATACTACATAGTGCTTATTAGTTAGGTGCTTGAAAATTTCAGAGACTCGGTAGTACCAACTGGTCAAGTCAGTAGGATCGAGTATGTTTTTCTTTTGTAGATGACTCACTGATGTGAATTCAGTACTATTGACTTGTGGACTCAATAGTACTAACTTTGTATGATCTGCACACTCCAACAAATGAGTCAATGTACGTTTTTTCAAGAAATAAGAATGAAAAGACAACTACAATGCTAAAATAAGCATGAATAAAGAGAATTTAAGGTTGGGTTGCCTCCCAACAAGTGCCATTATTTAATGTCCTTGACTAGATGTTCCTAAGAGAAAGAATCTACTAGGTTGCCATGAGTTGCACTTCTTCTATTATTGGATCCACTTCCCCACCATAATAGTGTTTCAATCTCTGGACATTAACAAGGAATGACCTAGTCCCATCTATAATCTTCACAACACCATGGGGGAAAACCTGCTCAATCACAAATGGTCCACTCCATTTGGGCCTCAATTTGCCCAGATGTAATTTAAGTCTAGAATTAAAAAGAAGAACCTTTTGTCCCGGGAGAAACACTCCATTCAAGATATGCATGTCATGAATCTTATTCATCCTCTCCTTATAAATTCTAGAACTTCATAACCATCCATTCTAAGCTCTCTAGTTCATTCATCTCTAATAACCTCTTTCTACCTACTTCATCCAGTCCAAAATTTAGCTTTTTCAACACCCATTTCACCTTATGCTCAAGCTCCACGAGTAGATGGCAAGCACATCCATAAACCAACCTAAAAGGCATAGTTCCTATAGGCAATTTATAGGCCGTCTTATATACCCAAAGAGCACCATTAAGTATAAAACTCCAATTTGTCTTATTAGTTGAGATTGTCCTTTCTAAGATTTTTTTCACTACTCTATTGGACACCTCAACTTGACCTTGCGTCTGTGGGTGGTAGGGAGTACCCACTCAGTGTTTCACCCCATATTTACTCAATAAGGCTCTAAATTTCCTATTGGGAAAATGTTATCCACCATCACTAAAAATCAGTCGGGGGACTCCAAATTTGTAAAAAAATTATCTTTCACAAGCCTGCACACAACTTGTGCATCATTGGTGTGGGTTGGAATAGCTTTTGCCCACTTAGATACATAGTCAACCATGAGTAAAATGTAGAGATTATAATTAGACGGCAAAAATAGTTCCATGAAATCAATGCCACATAGATCAAATACTTCAACCTCTTAAAACACATTAAGTGGCATTTCGTGTCGCTTAGAAATAGTGCATGCACATTGACATGCATCACAATGACGAACAAAGCATCTTTAAATAGCTTTGACCAGTAAAACACACTCTATAAAACTTTGGCCATGGTCTTAGAGCTAATGTGATGGTCCCCTGTAGGTAGAGAATGACAGTGTGATAAAATGCTCTCAACCTCACATTTGGGTACACACTTCCTCAAAATTCCATTCCTATATTGTTTAAGAAGAATCGGGTCATCGGTAAAACCTCAAGGAGTGGAAAAATCTCTTCTTTTCTTGGTATCCCCAATCTGTAGGCATCTCTTTGCAGGATAAATAATTAACAATATCAACAAACCAGGGATCCTTGGTCTTAATAGCAAAAAGTTTTTCATCTGGTAAATCCTCAACAATAAGGATATCTACATATTTTTCATTCACTCTTTCCAACCTAGATAGGTGATCTTCTACCACATTTTCCACCCCTAACTTATCCTTAATTTCTATGACAAATTCCTATAAAAGTAAAATCCACCTTATTAATCTAGGTTTTGCATCTTTCTTTTGTTACAGGTATTTGATGGCGGCATGGTTGGTCCAAACAATAACCTTAGCCCCAACTAGGTATTAAACTTCTCAAATGCAAAAACAACTGCTAAGAGTTCCTTTTCTATGGCTGTATAATTGAGTTGTGCATCATTCAAGGTTTTGGACACATAATATATGACTGTAGGAGCCTTATCTTTGTGTTGACCAAACACATGTACTACTGCATAATCTGATGTGTCACACATCAGCTCAAACAGTAGGATCCAATTAGGAGCTTGCACAATAGGTGTGGAGCTAAGCTTCTCCTTCAGCACTTCAAAGGCGTTCAAGCATCGTTCATAGAAAGAAAATTCAGCGTCCTTTTCAAACAATTCCAATAAAGGCTTAGCAATTTTTGAAAAATCTTTGATAAAATGACGGTAAAACCCAGCATGTCCCAAAAAGATCCTTACTCCCTTCACCAATTTTAGTGGAGGTAGCTTGGAGATGACCTCTATCTTAACTAGGTCTACTTCCATATCCTTGTTGGAAACCGTGTATTCAAGTACTATGCCCTCACTCACCATCATATGACACTTCTCCGAATTCAAGACTAAGTGAGTGTCCTCACACCTTTGTAAAACCTTGTCCAGATTGTACAGGCAATCACTGAATGACTCCCCATATACTGGAAAATCGACCATGAACACCTCCAAGCACCGCTCTACCATATCAGAAAAGATGGAAAGCATACAACATTGGAAGGTGGTGGGGGCATTACAAAGGTCGAATGGCATCTGTCTATCTAAAAATGTGCCATAAGGGTAGGTGAAAGTAGATTTCTCTTGATCCTTTGGCTCAATTGAAATCTAATTATAATCGGAATACCCATCGAGGAAGCAAAAGTCAAAACGACCGACCAGTCAATCTAAGATCTGATCAATGAACAGCAAAGGAAAGTGATTTTTTAAGGTGACAGCATTCAAATGTCGGTAGTCTATGCATACACGCCACCCTGTCACTAACCTAGTTGAGATTAAATCATTAGCAGAATTAGTTGTGAAATTGGTCCCCCCTTTCTTAGGAACTACTTGAGTTGGGCTAACCCACATAGAGTCCAAAATTGCATAAATGATACCTGCTGATAGGAGATTTCCCACTATCTTCTTTACTATCTCAGTCATGATAGGATTGAGTTGCTGCTGGTGTTGAACTATAGCCTTGGCTCCTTCTTCCAGCTGGATTTTATTCTAACACAAGCTTGGAGAGATTCCTTTGATGTCTGCTATTGATCACCCAAAAGCGGCTCGATGGTTCTTCAGTACAGTGAGTAACTGCTTCTCCTCTTCACTGCTTAAGGATGATGATATGATCATCGGGAGCTACTATTCTATATCTAGGAAGACATACTTTAGATGCAGTGGTAGGGGCTTTAATTCTAACTATAGTGGGCTCAACAGATATGGGACCAATGGTGGATGAGGCGGTCCGAAATCTTCAAAATGTCTTGCATAGTAGCAAGGTACCACCTTCAGCATCAATACACACTCTTCTAGGGAGTGGTTGCGTGTACTATCCTCCATCACATTCATCAAGCACACTTCCAACAGTAACTTTGGATATGTCTGCAGCATAGAATCAGTCATGGCCTCCTCTATAGTAGTCGGGTCAAAGTCTTCTTCTTCATCATCTGGGTAACGCACTATTTTGCATATCCATGATATCCACTGCTAAAGTGCCCCTTTCTACTTTAGTCATCACATGAGCTATGCCCAGGAATGGCTTCCCCAGAAATAGAGAAATCTTTCCCTCCATGTGTTGAAGCATGTTGCATTGTGCTTTGTCCCCCTTTTTCTTGAGAGTGCTCAGGCAAAGTAATCTCAAACTGGTCATCAAGGTGCCCATGGTCAGACGACCTCTACCCATTTCCATAATCATATCAGTCATGGTTTGAAATGGCCTACCTAGTAAGAGTTTATTGCCATTACCCTCTTATATTTCCATTGCCATGAAGTCAGCAGGAAAAACAAATAGGTCGACGTTTACTAGAACATCTTCACAAATGCCATATGGCCTGACCACAAAGTTGTCAGCCAATTTGATAGTCATACTACTTTTCCTAGTATCCTTGAGACCTATTTTCTTGAAAGTTGACAAAGGCATAAGGTTGATGCTCACCCCTGAATCACATAGCGCTTCACAAAACTTGGTTTTTCCTATGAAGCAAGTGATGTTGAAACAACCTGGATCTTGTCTTTTAGGAGGTAGTGTTCCCAGAATAAAACCACTTACCTTCTCCTTTAACACGACCACATTAGCCTCAGGTATCCTTCTCTTCTTATTGATTATGTATTTCAAGAACCTATCATACAATGGTATTTGCTCAATTGCATCAATGAGTGGAATATTGACAGATAATTTCTTGAAACCATCGAAGAATTTTTGGAGTTGTCGGTCTGCTTTGGTTGCCTTCAAGCTATTTGGAAAGGGCACTGGTGTCATTGGTGTCCTATGGTGAGGCAGAACATGTGCTTTTGATCTTGTATCTTCCACCTCATTAGTGTGCTCCTCAGTTGTCTCCTCCTTTTATAACACATCTGCTTTATCTACTTCTTCTGTCATAGTCTAAGTTGTTGTTCCTGTAACTTCACTTGCATATAAACTTGTTGGTGCATCATTCAGTAGTGTCCTACCATTGTGGAGTAGGACTTCCTTGACATGTTGATTTCTAGAGGGCACATTAGTATTTGATGGGTACCCCTCCTGGTTTGGTTGCTTCAATGTACCCACATCCACTGCTATTTGAGAAATCCGAGTTTCCATGTTGTGGATTTGTTCCCCTTGGTTCTGGAGTTCTCTCTGAGTTTGACCAATAAGCACTTCATTCTGACAGACCAGCTTTCTAAGTATTTCTTCAATACAGACAATCTTCTTTTGTTCTTATTGATATTGTGCTTGGCCACCAAACTATTGTGTCTTGGGTTTTTGTGCCTGAGAAGGGTCTTATTGGAAATTGTTGGGATCCTTCCATGAGAACTTAGGATCCTTCCTCTATGAGTAGTCATTTCCCCAATACTATTGTTGTTGGTGCATAAACTTGTGTTCCTCCTCTTCTTCTTCTAAAAGTGCTCCATTGTTGGCACATAATTTTTTTGCAATCAGGTCTAGCTTCTCATTTAACACAGAGATGACCTTAGACTCCCCTACACTTTTGACGGTTGTCGAAAGCTCTCTCTCATCACCCCATGACTATTTCTTAGACATGTTCTTTAATATCTCATGACAACGAGTGGGTTTTTTGTTGAGGAAGAAACATGTTCTTGCATTGTCAAGTGTGTTTCTCTCTCCCTTATGTAGACCATCGTAGAAGATCTTTGCTTGTCCCAATAAATCAATACTATGATGAGGTACCTTCTGTAACATATTTTGGAATCTCTCCCATGCTTCAAAATATGATTCATTAGCCTACTGTCTGAATTTATGGATCTTCTTTACCAGGTCATTTGTCTTTTGTGGAGGAAAGTAACACTCAAAGAAAGTGTCAATCATCTAATCCCATCTCGATACACTCATCATCGAGATTGTGAAACCATGACTTTGCGCTGTCTTCTAGAGATGACATGAATAGTTTTAGATATATGACAGCCACTGGTATTTTGTCTATCTTGACCATATCACAGTTCTCAACAAAGTTACTAATGTGTGTCATCGGGTCTTCAGAACTGTGTTTGTGTAAATCTTGGGATTTGACTATAGACATCAATCCTAGATCGATCTTATAGCTACCCACATTGATGTCTTGTCTTTTGATTGGTCCTTTTTGAGCTATTGAGGAAGAGGCTTTGATCCTCTCCCATATCTTCTGCTCTTCTGCTCCATCACCCATTTGTGTTGACTCAGGTTCCTCTGGTGTTTCAGGTCCTTCAGGCAGAGGTGTCAGTGGTGGATTTTGGTTGAATCTGCCTACAGATCTTCCAAATTCCCTTTCTCTATGAAGGCATTTTTCTTTCCCAAAACCCAGTGAAGATGACTCCCCATAATCATGGGATCGAGTATGCACCATACACTAGTACCTAAAAGTAGCAAAATAATTGTCAGAACACGATAATGGAGCTAGAAACAATAATTATGTTATGATTCAGCTTTCAGTGAAATAGAACTAAAAATAAAAATAGTTGTCCTAGAGTGGCCGACCACAGCACTCGTAGTGCTAGATGTTTTCATTTCCCCAGAAACAGTGCCAAAAACTTGGCACGTGTTTACCGTGCGTTATACGCAAGTGAACGTTTCCATGTGTTCGACTCAGGCCTCTAAAGGCCTATATTACTTCGATATATTCACTTGTGCATAACACATAGTAAACATGTGTGAATCTAACAACCAATAGAACATCGCCTAGCTTTTTAAAATAAGGATCAAGGGTTTTGATCAAATATCAGAGATTCAAGGGTTATTCACTCCGGTTTGAGGACTTTGAACCATTATACTGGGATCGAAATATTACGATCTTCCCCACTCACCCCCATGTTTTGGTACTTGGTGGCAAGGTGAGCGAGTTCCAGCTCATGACTTCTCATCCCCATCCATTTCATGAAATTCTAAACAACCAGATGGGGGGAGATCAATAGGGATCCAAGAAAACAAAGGAGTGAGAGAAAATCCCCCAGTGACCCCTCCAATCTAAGGGAGGCTCTAGTTTCTATTTGGATGTGCTCACACTATGCCCTAAACTAGATGACATTTGCCATGGAGGGTGAGCTCAAGGGCACATCTTTGAGCGTCCCTATCGCCTGCAAAGACCACCTTCAAGATCTAAACCACCCTCAAGTTATTATGAAGGCAAGGGAGATTCTAGATGATTGAGTTGTGAGGTAGTTGTGGGAGAATGAATCCTCAACGTGTGATGCACTCTACTACAACACCAAGCTATATGCTCTTACAGAGGTCTAGACTCCTTCCTAACATTGGATCTTGCCAAAGAAAACTATAAGAGGTTAGGAATCTCTTCTATAGTCAATAGTACACAAACATGACTAGATCCATTGATGGGCTCATAGTCGATGTACCATGAGGTGGTGGTGGCTCGAACAGAGGGCATCACTTTAGGTCCAAAATTACAAGGAAGATATGTGGCATGGTACAACTTGACCAGATCACAAACTGGTCGAGTTAGGAGGCATTGAGTTGTGGCCCAATTTGATTGTGATGTGACACCTATCTGCACTTCTTTGAAGAAGATCTAACAACCACTATAAATTGAAAAAGGCAAATCATGTCATATTTGTAGAAAACATGAAACCCTTGAATAAATCATATCAAATAGCTCTCGTGACCAATTATGTCCAAAGAATACCAATTTACTTACATGCACCCTCTATTAGAAGACACTTAGATTAGACATTGATCCTTCATTGCCAACTATTTTTATTTATGATGAGAATGATTTTTTTGGGATGTTTTGAATGGTATAAATGATATGTCATCAAAATAAATTCCCAAAAACTATAGATTGGAACCTAAGTTATGTTAAGAGTGCATTATATTGAACTTTAAATTGACGAATCTTTCTCAATCATAGGTTTTTTCTCATTAAATCATGAATAAGTGATTTAAACATCATATTAATTCTAGAAAATGAATCTACCATTTAAACATGTGAAACTTGTACGATACCTCAATTATGACCTCATGATTAGTATAAAATTATCAAAGACACATTCAGTTCAATTTGAACTTAGATTTGACCAAAACCTAATTTGTACCTAAATACAAAGAATAGTGGTGAACCTTGTATTAATTATGGCTAAATTTTGTTAATTAGTTGATGGATAGAGATCTGTTTGTTTCAATATAAATAAAAATCTTTGAATCAAGGTATGTGGGTTTATTTAATTATATGACTATGGTTTTCCTGGTTGAATTCATGATATGTATATATGCACTTCTATTTGCAAGTATTGCTTGTAGCATTATTGTGTACTACTCAAAGTTTTTTAGTTGATAACATCATTTACGTGTACATGTTTTATTGTTGTTGAGGTGTTCATTATGGCGTTCATTGTCGCCCTTATTATGGATAGATAAATATTGACTAGTACACCTCCCTAGACAACAATATGTATGGGGAGTTCCCTAGAGTACAAGGTACACATGGAAAGACCCTATAGTAATTGGTACATAGAGATGGGCCCAATATTTAAATTTGCTACTAGTCCTCCTTAGTAATGCAACTCATCTAGGAAATGATTAGAATTGGCATATTTTTCATATCAAAGAACTATTTTCTATGATATTCATTCGTTCTTTTTGCAAATATTTTTAGGTTATGGGAAAAATATATGTATCTAATATCCTATGTACACAACACCTTGTATGTTGATCTTCTTGTTTCACATATATTTTAGGTTCATAGCTAGCATGGGAAAAAAAGGGGAAGTGAGAAAGTGTATAGTTGTACCTATTGAGTAAGATCCTAGTTAGTATACATGTTCAGACTGTATAAAATTCTCCTTCCAAATGTAAATGTAAGTTGTAATAATACATTTTGTAATAATATTAAATTTTGAATCTCGAGATTATTTATGGTGTGTACTTATGATTGTTTGTTCATATGTGCTTATGCTTTTGCAATGAACTCTGAGTAACGTTTATAGAGTTCATCCTTTGGCCCCAAGGGGTTTCTAGAAGGCAGAATGGATGGACGTTATACATGGTATCATAGAATGAAAAATACTTACACATGATAATTTCTCACCATGAAACATAAACCAAATTTTACTTCACAATTGATATTATATAAAGTTAGTAAAATTGTTATTGATAGACTAAGTTTGACTTAGCCTCTATGTTATAACCTATATGTTTGAGAACAAAGTTTAGATTGATGACTATAATAATAGTAGGTTGTGAATTGTCAGTCATCCTTTATAATTTGGTGGTATGGGACGTTACATTATCTGGAGATGATGGGCAACATGCAAAAGAAACCTTAAACATATTGTGCATGTGTGTCTTGGGTATATGCACCTTGTTCTCTCCATTTTCACTAGGTGACATGGACTAGACTCTCTATTGTGAGTGGGATACTAAATTTTACTAAATTAGTTTTGTTTCCAAATGTCTTAAGATTTGATAGTTTTCTTATATGCTTGTTTTATCATAGAAAAACTAGATAATAATTTACTATATATGTTAGTAAATATGAAAATGTGACCCCATATGTGACACCTCATCATGCTAATGAGATTACTCAAAACACAAAACATGATCAACTACTAATTTATCACATAGTCAAAAATGCGGAATAATTAAAACCAATTCCAACAATGTAAATAAACTCTAGAACATTTATAAAAAGTCCATCATTCCATTCTCATATACTGTAACAAGTATTTACATATGGGTCCAAAGACCTCAGTCACATCCTGTATACAAAAGATATTTCACATGTACATGCCATATATTTACAAACATTGGCATACTACCAAAATCTCGTGTCGATACAAGTATATCATCTAGAAAACACATCCCTTACTAGGACCTGAGAGTACAGGGATGACTTTAGGACTCTACTACTAACATCTATAGCTAACCAACCTTCTGAATCTATTAATCATAGGTTGGTTCTCTTCCATAGTGTGACCTCGACCTCGTTGTCTGCGACCACCTAAAAAAAATGTGGTGACCCACGGGTGAGACCCAGTCCCAGCAAGAGATATAACTCTCTCCAACATATATTGATTATAACATATTGATTTACAGTAAATCAACTGAGCAGATATAGTAATGAGTAAGCAATTTAAGCAGATTGAATAGGTTAAGCATAATAAGTCATTAAGCAAATTAACTTAACAATAAGTATAATTACTCAAAGGTCATATGATATCATCTTGTAAACACTGAGTAGTATAAAGACAATTTAAAGACTAATCAAACAATTTGACACATATTTGACCATAGTCAGTATACTACACAGCTTATATCACTTCTTTTATTGCATTGCCTTGAGGAATTTGAGAAATACCACTCAAGTCCCAATTGACCACTACTAAGTTGAAATCAGTGCCATACAATATCTAGGAAGAGTTGGACTTCTAAGATCTTCTCCACCCCCAGTCAATGGGGGTCCGCCACAGAGACACATAAGTTCAAGCTGCTAACAGCCTAGTCCGTCCTTGGTACAGGTCACAGCACTAGTAAAAGTAAGCAGGTACGCATACCCTACCATCTGAGGTACAACCACAGTTGTCCTCCAATATCATCATCATATATATATAATCACCGAGACATAACCGCAGCCATTCTCAAACTGAGGGCTAGGTATGACAACTGTCATCCTCCCTAACACTTGCATTCAGGATGATAAGCACCCCACATACTCATCAGTATGCGCTCTGAGTATCCCTTCGGAATACTCATTTCACTATCTGGAAATTTTTTGCGCTCAGATAGATCTATGGCACAGGGCACTACATGATTAGAGTTTCACTTAATTAGTTATGTCAATTGGGTGAATTAAGGCTAAATCATAAAAATGGGCATTCAAACCCTAATTCTTTTCTAACAAGAGTATATGTATAATAACTTCAAAAGATATAAAACATTTGAGATATAAATCTTAATCACATTACCACATGCTATCATTCATTGCAAGTTAATGGACCACACTTATCATCATACTTTTACAAGATACCAATATCTTATCACAAGTTCTAGGGTTTTAACCCTTATTGGAACATGAAGAGGATTTCACCTCAATCATGGCTTCAAATATGCCCAAAGGTCATTAAGACTGTCACATTATTCATAGTAAGGTTATCATCATCATTCCATGCCTTAAACAAGGCTCAAAATATCATTAGTACATATGTGTCCATAGATATTAACATGACAAGGCACTATGATATTCAAATAGTACTACATTGTGGTTTCAACACAAGAAGAGTGTAATTCATTATCACATCAATCATTCAAGAGGTCTGATTATAACCAATCAATGTCATATAATTACATTAATGTTAGGTATAACAAGCTAGATCACATGGGAGTTATGCATCCACTTATTATAGTGATTTATCAAATATAACTACATAATGGCAAAGGTAAGACTACAAATTAATGGCATTGAACCATTGAAATATCATCACTAGGACCCACAAATAATACCATGTGATTTATTCTAATCCATTGGATGTTGAAGCATCCAATAGTATTCATTGGATCGGGTTCATTGTTCAAGGTTATCGATTGAAGTATAGGTCTAACCATTAGATTAATTGAACCAAGGAACCATTGGTTCAAGGTTTAGTCTAATCTACAATTACATTCTTAACTCATCATATATGGTGATGACCTGATCCACCATTAATTGTGATCATTAGATCAGCATTGGTTGTTAGATCAATAATACATTCAGTTAACACCATCAAATATTAAGCTAATGTCATCATCAATTGATAACATCATTAGAATACTTAGTGGGTGATAATTAAACGTATAATTGAGACAAAACCTGACCTTAGGGGGTGACCATAGGTTGTCACCATAAATTTGACACCCTTTATCACGAACATTAGTTGCCAAGATAGAAACACCATTGGTTGTTGAATGGTATGACCATTAGTTGTGTGATAGGGAAGGAAATAGCTTGACAACCCTAATTTGAACCATCAATTGTTTTGTGCTTAGCACCATAGGTTATTGCTATCAAACTGTCCCAGATCATGTTACACATTAGAAAGGTTGTAGACATGTTTACAAGTTCATATAGAACTGGAACAAAATAGGGAACACAAAAATTTGTAATTCTAAACAAGCATGGTTTCTCTATGCTTAATTCAACACATTAAGGCATAAACATGAACTAACAAGCTTCTAGTAAGCAATATAAGTGAAGAATGTTATATAACTCACCTCTATAGAGTGGGTAATATCCCAAACAGAAAGAATCTAGAGTAAATAGGGCAAGAAAAACTTGGATTTAGATCTGAACTTGGCAAAATAGGTACTTCTCTCCACAAAGAAGCAAAATCTTAGAAAAAGAAACAAGAAGGATAGAATTTTGAGTTGTAGAGCCACTTTCACCATGGAGCAGTAGGTTTACGACCTGGAGGAAGGTATAAGGAAGGATAAGAGCAAGAAAAATGGAGCAGGAAGGAAGAAAACAACTTGCCTTGGTCAAATTCCCTAGAAGATGACCTTGGAAACCCTATGTAGGGCTAGATGGAGCTCTAGGAGACCTTCTTCTCCAAAAAGAGGTTGTCTTCTACCTTAGAGCACTTGGTTCCACATAAAAATAGAGTGGATTCGTTGCTCCAGGTTAGAGGAAAGAGAAAGAAAGCATAGTTTCGTACTTGGGCAAGGAAGGGGTAAATATAGCCCATGGATAAGGATAGAAGCAAGCATGAGGTGTAAAAGTAGCTTCCTCATGTGTTTATGGCCTTAAATTATTAAGAATATAAAAGAAAACACAAGAAGCTCCCCCACTGTCCCTATTGAAATGCTTAGCTTTCCTTTGTCGAATTTCCCAGCCAATCACATAATTCATTAGTTGGTAGCTACTAAAGGTAGCTCATCCGTGAAGGGGTAAACTCTAAAATACTCTTGATGAAAACACCTTCAAACCATGGCTCAACTAGGAGCCCCATGGCTCAAAAATATCAATAATGATAATATAACATCTAAGGAACATACATTATGTGACAAATGGCAAAGAAAACCCCTCAATTGGGTAATTTGCATAAAGTCCAAAATGTACAAAAAATTGCTTAACTTGCTCAAACAGTGTCCAAATTGGACCAAATTTGAAACTTAAGCTTGTCTTACGATTTAAAAACATATAAAAAGGTTATATTAGGGTTTTAAGCATTCAATTATGGTAATTAAGCTCATTGAACTCATTAAGCAAGTTCAGGGGCCTTACAACTATAAACCCCTAACAAGGATTTTGCCCCAAAATCCTATGCAAAAAGAGATGGGTATTTTATACACATCTCATTCTCTAGTTCCCATGTGGCTTCCTCTATGCCATGATGATTCCACAAAACTTTCACTAGTATTATATCTTTTCTCTTCATCTTTTTCACCCTTCTATCTAGGATCAACACAGGACCCTAAAAAAAAAACACAGGACCCTCAACATATGAGATATCCTCATCTAACTCAACCTCTATTGGTTGGATTGTCTGGTCAGTATCTGGATGGAATTTCCTCAACATAGAGATGTGAAAGATATTATGCAATCTATGTAGCTCTGGTGGTAGCTCCAACTTATATTCTACCTTTCCAACATGAGCTAGGACAGGGTATGGTCCCATAAATCTGGGAGCCAACTTACCCTTCTTTCCAAATCTCAGCACACCTTTCCAAGGAGAAACCTTAAGATATACTATATCTCCCACTTGGAACTCAAGTGGTCTGCGTCGGTTATCTACATAAGATTTATGCATGTCCTGAGCTACTTTCAACTATTGTTGTATCACTTTAATCTTTTATGTAGTCTGCTGTACTAGCTCAGGACCCAAAAGTTGATATTCACCTATCACATACCAGTAAAGAGGAGACTGACATCGTCTCCCATACAGAGCCTCATAAGGGGCCATATATATGCTTCTTTGATAGCTATTGTTGTATGCAAACTATATCAGAGTCAGATGTACATCCCAACTACCAAGCAATTGTAGCACACGTGCCCTCAAGAGATCCTCTAAAGTCTGAATAGTCCTTTCAGACTGGCCATCGGTCTGGGGAAGAAAAGTTGTGTTGAATCTCAGTTGTGTTCCCATTGCAGAATGCAGACGCTCCTAAAAATGACTTGTAAACTATGGACCTCTATCAGAAACTATAGTCAATGGAATGCCATGCAGACATACTATCTCATCAACATATATTTGTGCTAATTTCTCTGTTGTAAACGTCGTCTTAACTGGAAGAAAATGAGTTGACTTAGTCAATATGTCTACTATCACCCATATGGAATCATGACCCTTGGTTGTCCTAGGAAGGCCAACCATAAAGTCCATAGTAATATGATCCCATTTCCACTATGATATTGGCAAGGGTTGTAATGTCCCTACATGCTTCTAGTTTTTAGCCTTCACCTACTGACAAACTAGACATTTGGCAATGAACTCTGCCACATCACACTTTAGACCTGACCACCAATACATGTCTTTCAAGTTCTGGTACATCTTGGTACTTCCAGGATGCATTGCATACATGGAGGAGTGAGCCTCCTCAAGTACCATCTTCCTCAACCCATCAACATCAGGAATTACTGTCCTATTGTGGTAACAAACTATACCATCAGCTGCCTCATGAAAACCATCATACTTTTCACTGCCAATCTCTGATCGGATATTTTGTATCACAATATCATTTTGTTGTGCATCATGAATCTGTTGTCTCAAGGTAGGTTTCACTTGTAACTGTTCCAACCATCCTACCAGCAAGGAAACTTCTAGATGTATATTCATTTGGCAAAGAGACACTAGCATATCTCTCTTATGGCACATCAAGGAATTTAACTGTGCATCATCTACCATTGATAATGAAGATGAATTTCTACTCAATGCATCAGCTACCACATTTTCTTTCCATGGATGGTAGTCTATTGTGCAATCATAATCCTTAATCAGCTCCATCCATCTCCTCTGTCTCATATTTAGCTCCGGTTTTGAGAAGATATACTGTAGATTCTTGTGGTCAGTGAAGATCTGACACTTTTCTCCATAAAGATAATGTCTCTAGATCTTTAAGGCATGGACCACCGCTGCAATCTCTAGATCATGTGTTAGGTAATTCTCCTCATATTTCTTAAGTTATCACGAAGCAAAAGAAATCACATTTTTATCCTTCATCAACACACATCCCAACCCATTCTTTGAAGCATCACAAAAGACAATATAGCCTTTTCCTTGCTCTGGAAGTACTAACACCGGTGCACTAGTCAACTTTTCTTTCAAAAGTTGGAAAGAACGTTGACACTTGTCATTCCAAGAAAAAGGAACATCCTTCCTAGTTAACCTAGTTAGGGGTAACGCTATAGAACTGAAGTCTTTGATGAACCTCCTGTAGTAACCTGCCAGACCTAGGAAACTACGGATCTCTGTCAGTGTCTTTGTTTGTTCTCATTCTAGTACAGATTCCACTTTCTTGGGATCAACACAAATGCCTTTTGCAGATATAACATGGCCCAGAAAAGACACTTCAGATAACCAGAATTCACACTTGTTGAACTTAGCATATAGTTGATGTTGCCTCAACAAAGTCAATGCCTGAGATCCTTGGAGTATATCAGGGTATCATCTATGAACACAACCACACACTTATCAAGATAAGGTCTAAACACCCTATTCATTAGATCCATAAAAGTTACAGGTGCATTGGTTACCCCAAACGACATAATCACAAACTCATAATGACCATACCTAGTCCTAAAAGCTGACTTGGGTATGTCATCAGCCTTAATTCTCAACTGATGGTAACCTGACCTCAGGTCTATCTTTGAAAACACAGTGGCGCCTCTCAACTGATCAAAAACATCATCAATCCTTAGCAAAGGATACTTATTCTTTATTGTCACCTTGTTCAATTGTTTCTAGTCTATACACAACCTCATTGAACCATCCTTATTTTTAACAAACAACACTGGAGCACCCCAAGGGGAAGTGCTCGGCCTGATAAAACCCTTCTCTAACAGTTCTTGTAACTATTTCTTCAACTCCTGCATATCTACTGGTGCCATTCTGTATGCTGACTATGCTATGGGTTGTGTTCTAGGAACAAGAGTGATCTCAAACTCAATCTCTCTAGGAGGGGGGATGCTAGAAAATTCCTCAGGAAAGACATCCTCAAATTCTTTCACCACTGGTACCTCCTGGATACTAGGACCTCCCACCTTGGTATCCACAACATGAGCTAAGAAAGCCTCACATCCTTGTCTCATCAACTGCTCAGTTGTCATAGCTGACATTAAACATGTAGGAAGAATCTTCCTATCACCCTGAAAAATCCACTGTATATCTCCATCATGGAACGTCACCACCTTAGTACTACAGTCCAAGACTGCTTTGTATTTTTCCTAGGTATCCATTCCTAGGATTACATCAAAACCATGCATGTCAAGTGGCAAAAGATCCACTTGAATGTTGTGTCCAGAGAAAGAAAGAATACAAGAAGGGTACACTTCCCACAATTCAGCAGAATCAACCAAAGGAGTCTCTAGCTGCAGACTATCAGATCTAAGACTAACAGGTAGATAACAACTATTTATCACCTCTCTGGTGATAAAAGAGTGTGGTGCATCGGGTCTACTAACACAAATACAAAACAAGAAGCAGACATATTAGAATGAAATAACTCCATCTGACCTGTCACAACTCATGGATTGACCACTGCTTCTGGCTGGGTCATGGCATAGAACCTAGTTGTCGCTTGTTGTCGTCCACGTCCTCTGCTCGCCTGTCTTGAGGGTCATGCATGGGATGCCTAACCACATCCTCTACCACTACTAGTATCAAATTGTCCTTGTTGTGATCCATGTTGATTCTGCCTTGGTTACTGAGTCACCTCCTTAACCTTCATAGGGCAATTCCATCTAATATGCCTTGTCTGTCCACATTGATGACAAACTCGGTTATCGCTATGTGGTCTAAACAGCCCTATAACTGAGACTGATGATGAACGGTGAGCTCCTGTCAGTGGAAAACTATGACCTCTACCTCTACTCGGGGTCCACTGTCACGGTGCATGTGATCTTGGTTCAGTGAAGGTTGACCTTGGTTGCGATGGCGGTGGGAAAAACCTTGGCTTCTTAAAGTCTCCAGATGATTTCCCTTGAAACTGCATAGGTCGCTTCTTAGCATTAGCTTCACGCTTCTCTATGGTAGACCTTTCAATCCTCCTGATAGATTCCATAAATGTGGAAAACCTTTCCCTGTTCTCCAAGGTTGATGTTGTAGTAATCAACTCTGTACTCAGACCCTTCTCAAATCTCCAGATCATTTCCTTGTCTGTTGCTGCCATGTGCGAGAAGAACCTCAAAAGTTCCATAAACTTTGATTCATACTCATTGATAGTCATAGCTCCCTGACGAATCTTCTCAAACTGAGAGATTTTCTCATCTAGGTAGGTCTTTGGAAAATATTAGATAACAAATTCCCTTTGAAACTCCTCCCATCCTATCACAACTCCTGGCCTTTTCTCCTCTTCTATGGCCCACTAGTGGCAAGCACTACCCTTCAACAAGTATACCGCATGCTTAACTTTGTCTTCTTCAGCGATGTTTAGGATTTTGAACACCTTTTCCAGCTCAGTCAACCACATGTCAGCGTCTGCTGGATCAAAAGTACCTGCATATTCAATCTCTCCAACACGTCTAAGATGTTCAAATGTCTTCCCGACACCTTGGGACTCCACATTAGAGGTGGCTACCCTAGCTTGAGGTGTTGGTGCTCTGTCAGCGATATGTGTAATTGTGGCCATCATTTGTCTAAACATATGCTGAAACTCAAGATTGGTCATCATTGTTGGGTCTAGATGAGGCATTGTGGGCTGCTCTGGCCCTACTTTTGGAACTCTCTCATCGCGTGCATGCCTCCCAGCATCTCCTCCTGGTGCTACATAGCTACTGTCAACATGTTCTTCATGTCCTCCATACATATCTGCATAAGCATAAACTATGATCAAA
Organism: Alisma plantago-aquatica; assembly: GCA_963693085.1. NCBI lineage: Eukaryota > Viridiplantae > Streptophyta > Magnoliopsida > Alismatales > Alismataceae > Alisma > Alisma plantago-aquatica. The sequence goes on from OY856411.1 coordinate 162,570,874, forward strand.
TATGTTGGATACATAAGAATAGACTCAAACCAAAGTCCTATGTCCCTGTAGACTCAGTAAACCTCAAGCTCTGATACCAACTTAACTGTGACATCTCATCATGCTAACGAGACTACTCAAAACACAAAACATGATCAACTACTAATTTATCACATAGTTAAAATGTGGAATAATTAAAACCAATTCCAACAATGTAAATAAACTCTAGAACATTTATAAAAAGTCCATCATTCCATTCTCATATACTATAATATGTATTTACATATGGGTCCAAAGACCTCAGTCACATCATGCATACAAAAGATATTTCACATGTACATGCCATATATTTACAAACATTGGTATACTACCAAAATCTCATGTCGATACAAGTATATCATCCAGAAAACACATCCCATACCCAGACCTGAGAGTACAGGGACAACACTAGGACTCTACTACTAACACTTACAACTAACCAACCTTATGAATCTATTAATTAGTAGGTTGGTTCTTTTCCACAGTGCGACATCGACCTCATTTCCCGTGACCACCTAAAAAAATGTGGTGACCCACAGGTGAGACCCAGTCCCAGTGAGAGATATAACTCTCTCCAACATATATTGATTATAACATATTGATTGACAGTAAATGAACTGAGAAGATATAGTAACGAATAAGTAATTTAAGCAGATTGAATAGGTTAAGTATACTAAGTCATTAAGAAAATTAACTTGACAAGAAGTACAATTACTCAAAGGTCATATGATATCATCTTGTAAACACTGAGTAGTATAAAGATAAGTTAAAGACTAATCAAGCAATGTGAGATGTATTTGACCATAGTCAGTATACTACACAGCTTATATCACTTCTTTTATTACATTGCCCTTAGGGATTTGAGAAATACCACTCAAGTCTTAATTGACCACTACTAAGTCAAAATCAGTGCCATACAAGATCTAGGAAGAGCCGGACTCCTAAGATCTTCTTTGCCCCCGGTCAATACAGGTCCGCCACAGCGACACATAAGGTCAAGCTGCTAACAGCTTAGTCTGTCCTTAGTACAGGTCACGACACTAGTGAAAGGAGGCAGGTATGCATACCCTACCATCTGAGGTACAACCACAGTTGTCCTCCAATCTCATCATCATTTATATATAGTCACCGAGACACGACCACAGTCATTCTCAAACTGAGGGCTAGGTATGACCACTGTCATACTCCCTAACACTTGAATTCAGGATGACAAGCACCCGACATACTCATCAGTATGCACTCTAAGTATCCCTTAGGAATACTCGTTTCACTATCTGGCAATTTCTGACACTCAGATAGATCTATGGCACAGGGCACTACATGATTAGAGTTTCACTTAATTAGTTATGCCAATTGGGTGAATTAAGGATAAATCATACAAATGGACATTCAAACCCTAATTATTTTATAACAAGAGTATATGTATAACAAATTCAAAAGATATAAAACATTTGGGATATAAATATTAATCACATTACCACATGCTATCATTCATTGCAAGTTAATGGACCACACTTATCATCATACTTTTACAAGATACCAATATCTTATCACAAGTTCTAGGTTTTAACCCTTATTGGAACATGAAGAGGATTTCACCTCAATCATGGCTTCAAACATGCCCAAAGGTCGTTAAGACCATCACATTATTCATAGTAAGGTTATCATCATCATTCCATGCCCTAAACAAGGCTCAAAATATCATTAGCACATATGTGTCCATAGATATTAACATGGCAAGGTACTATGATATTCAAATAGTACTACATTGTGGTTTCAACACAAGAAGAGTGCAATTCATTATCACATTAATCATTAAAGAGATCTGATTATAACCAATCAACATCATATAATTACATTAAGGTTAGGTATAACAAGCTAGATCACATGGGAGTGATGCATCCACTTATTATAGTGATTTATCAAATATAACTATATAATGGCAAAGGTAAGAATACAAATTAATGGCATTGAACCATCGAAATATCATCACTAGGACCCACAAATAATACCATGTGATTTATTCCAATCCATTGGATGTTGAAGCATCCAATATTATTCATTGGATCATGTTCATTGTTCAAGGTTATCAATTGAAGTATAGGTCTAACCATTAGATCAATAGAACCAAGGTATCATTGGTTCAAGATTTTGTCAAATCTACAATTACATTCTTAACTCATCATATATGGTGATGACCTGATCCACCATTAATTGTGATCATTATATCACCATTGGTTGTTAGATCAATAATACATTCAGTTAACACCATCAAATATTAAGCTAATGCCATCATCAATTGATAACATCATTAGAATACTTAGTGGATGATAATTAAACGTCTAATTGAGACAAAACCTGACCTAAGGGGGTGACCATAGGTTGTCACCATAAATTTGACACCCTTGATCACGAACATCAGTTGCCAAGATAGCAACTCCATTGGTTGTTGAATGGTATGACCATCGGTTGTGTGATAGGGAAGGAAATAGCTTCACAACCCTAATTTGAACCATCAATTGTTTTGTGCTTAGCACCATAGGTTGTTGCTATCAACCTGTCCCAGATCATGTTACACCTTAGAAAGGTCGTAAACATGTTTACAAGTTCATATCAAACTGGAACAAAATAGGGAACACCACAAAAAATTGTAATTCTAAACAAGCATGGTTTCTCTATGCTTAATTCAACACATTAAGGCATAAACATGAACTAACAAGCTTCTAGTAAGCAATATAAGTGAAGAATGTTATATAAATCACCTCGATAGAGTCGGTAAGATCACAAACATCAATAATCTTGAGTAAATAGGGCAAGAAATCCTTGGATTCAGATCTGAACTTGGCCAAATAGGTACTTCTCTCCACAAAGAAGCAAAATCCTGGAAAAAGAAACAAGAAGGATAGATTTTTTAATTGTAGAGCCACTTTCACCATGGAGCAGCAGGGTTCCGACCTGGAGGAAGGTCTAAGGAAGGATAAGAGCAAGAAAAATGGAGAAGGAAGGAAGAAAACAACTTTCCTTGGTCGAATTCCCTAGAAGATGGCCTTGGAAACCCTAGGTAGGGCTAGATGGAGCTCTAGGAGACCTTCTTCTCCAAAAAGGGGTTGTCTTCTACCTTAGAGCACTTGTTTCCATATAAAAACAGAGTGGATTCGTTGATCCAGGTTAGAGGAAATAGAAAGAAAGCATGGTTTCTTACTTGGGCAAGGAAGGGGTAAATATAGCCCATGGATAAGGATAGAAGCAACCATGAGGTGTAAAAGTAGCTTCCCCATGTGTCTATGGCCTTAAATTATTAAGAATATACAAGCACACACACAAGAAGCTCCTCCACCATCCCTATTTACCTGATTATCTTTCCTTTGTCGAATTTCCCAGCCAACCACATAATTCATTAGTTGGTAGCCACTAAAGGTAGCTCATCCATGAAGGGGTAAACCCTAAAATACCCTTGATGAAAACACCTTCAAACCATGGCTCAAATAGGAGCCCCATGGCTCAAAAATCTCAAGAATGATAATATAACATCTAAGGAAGATAATTCATGTGAAAAATTGCAAATAAAACCCCTCAATTGGGTAAATTGTAGAAAAGTCCAAAATGTACAGAAAATTGCATAACTTGCTCAAACAGTGCCCAAATTGGACCAAATTTGAAACTTAAGCTTGTCTTATGATTTCAAAACATATAAAAAGGTTATATTAGGGTTATGAGCATTCAATTATGGTAATTAAGATCATTCAACTCATTAAGCAAGTTCAGGAGCCTTGCACCATATATATGAGAGTTGGGAGGTATCCATGCAACCTAAGTGGAAGGGAATGACATCAGTATAGAAGAGAGTGTAGTTATAGATTTGATGTCTAGAGCCTTATCAAGATATTCAATAGATAGAGTATACAATAGAATGATAAAGTAGATAAGGATGTATATCTAAGTTTCATATATCATGATATAAGTTTCTTTATAATGATTTATGTTCTATATGAGGTCTAAATATAGGTTTGGAGAATCTAAGCTTAGTCTTGATGATAAAAGTACATATACTAAATTCAATATGAGGTTTTGAATCTAGATTTAAAGAATCTAATCTAGGTCTCGATGATGAAAGTATGTAGGCTTTTCTATGTTGATATAAACTAAGTTAATTTAATGTTGAACTAGCATGAGCCTCAAACTCATTTACAAAGTATGACCTTTAGTGGTAGTAAGAGATATCTGGTGAACTCTAGAGAGAGTATAACCTACAGAATAGGTAATAGGACTTAACCTCCAATGTATGAAAAATATGATGCATATGTGAACTGATGTGTCCTTAGATAAATTAATCCTAAGTAAGTGGGTTGAGACCTTCTGCATGATTCCTATTGTTGATGTAAACCCCAGATGTGAGATGTGGGTAAAAAGATTGTTATGGGTAGAAAAAACATGGTGTGGAAGTCAATTCCTTAACTTGGTAGGGTTTCATCTTGAAAACTTAAGCTTGTGAAGCTCATCGATAGTTGCAAGTGAGGTAAAATTTGAGACATTGATCTTAGAGTAAGATGCCAATAAAATACTCATACATGTTGATCCTTATTCTTTTATATCTCAATATATGATTCTAGTAACCTCACTTGAGCTATAAAGATAATTTATGTATGAAGAGTCACTTAAATAAGCTTGACATGTTTAATATTTCCCCCTATATCATAAACATAAGATATAGTTTGAAAACATGAGCACATAATGCATAGACTATTTGCATCATAATACACATGATCAAAAAATGCAGCTCTTGACCTAAAGATTTCTAAATCAAAGCTTCTAGATTGATGATAACTCAGACAATGGGGATGAAATTCTAATATTTAATCATGTAAAGTAGGTTTTTATCTAATGATGAAATACTATATGATGTTTATCATAGATATACTAATGATGTTAAATGTGATAATTCTAATAAATAATGATATTGAATCTTGATATTATCATGTATGGTTTTTTGGGATCAAAGATGAAACCTTGAGTATAATCTTCTCAAATTCGAATTTATAAATAAAATCCTAATTCTTAAGGGATGAAATGGAGTAAAAAAAGTGTCAATCATGAACAATCCAGTTAACGATGCTTCAAACTATAAAAGTTAGGGTGGGTACACTATATATTTTTAGAATCCTAAGGTGAGAATCAGTGTACGTCGGTAATTATGACATACTCAATACTTAGAAATGGTGGTCTAGATGCAACAAAAGCTCCTTGATGTCACCTTCAGGATGATACTAGTTTACTTTCATGGGTGTATGTGATAAACCTATTTTAGGGTGTTGATTCCAAATATGGGATGAAAGATTCATGAATTGTGCGGTGACACACCGTGCCACAGTGAAACAAGATTACTCAAAACAAAACCACAGAGGAGAGATTAACAAACTTATTAGCAGAAAACACTAAAAAATAAAACCTTTTTTTATAAAACTGCCATATAGCAAGAACCTTTACACATGTGTCCTTTCATGTCTCAAAGCATTCACAAGGCATGCTGTTAACCTGTAATCAAGTTACTATTCCAGAACATATATACATGGTTTCATCATATATGATATACAAAGGCACATAAAGAGAACACATTTGCATAACATCTACAAAACGTTCCCAAAGACCCAAGTGTACAGGGATGACTCTAGGACTCTACCAAAAAAGGGCATCCAACAACACTTCCAACCTTATCAACTACTATTCCTCTGACTGGTGCTCAACCTCCTATGCACGATCCCTACCTCCTCATGCTCATCCACCTAAAAAGGTTGTTAACCAACGGGGTGAGACACATAGTCCCAGTGAGAGATATAACTCTCTGCCAACTCTATTATTATCACATGTAAGATACTGAGTAGTAGAATAACCATAACTAAGATTAAGAAGATCATGATTATTAACAGGAAGGGCAATTACTGTTGCATTATGAAACATCTTAATAATTTAAAAGGAATATGAAGAACATGTATATTTTCTATCAACAACATTATATAAAGATCAAGCAAGGCCTCAACCAATGTTTTTGTATTTGATCCTAGCAGTAATACTACACGGATGATTATGTACTCATTATGCCCTGAGGATTTGAATCATACCATCCAAATCCTACCAACCACTATGCGTATATAGTCGAAGTCAGTGCCATATAAGATCTAATGGAAGAGCTAGAATCCACGACCTCATCCCCTTGGTCAGTACAAGCTCATTAGCAGTGACATCATTAGTCAAACTACTATCAGGGACTTATAGTCTAACTATACATATCTAGCCTGTCGTGGTACAGGTACGGTGCTAGAAGAACAAGCTCACGCATGGCCGTTCAAACAAAACGAGTGGCTCACGCATGGCCATCCATATCACACCGAGATCGGCTCACGCATGGCCTTCTCAGACATCATGTATTTAAGGATATAAGGAATTACTCGACTTGTACCCTGCATATTCAAAAATATGCACTCTGAGTTAAACTAGTTTCACCATCCAGCAATAAAGCTGACACTAGAATGGATCTATGGAATAGGGTAACTACTCTATTATATTTCACTTGATTAGTTAGATCAATTTAACATCTTAAGGCATCAATCAAGTTACAACGTATAACCTCTAAACAAAATCTACATAAGTAGGGCATGACTCATCACTGAAACATATTGCATCACATCATTACTTTATGCCTATTATCTCTTATATGTCCATCTCAAGGACCAATGTTTATAACAAGGACCATTGTCCATCACAAGGACCACATGTCCATCCCATCATAACCACCATAGCTCATATCTGGCTATGTACATCAATATGTATCACCTACATGGTTAGAAACTGATAACAAGAAGGCAAAGCATCATCATCTAATAGTACTTATGATATACATTCACATCATACATTTCACATCATAATAATTACGGTTTCACTTTACCTGATTAGGGTTTACAGGGTTGGATCATCAACCATCTTTAGATCATAGCTTCATTCATTGTTATGAAGTATAATTAGATATTTGGAAACATATTTATATCATAATTATGAAGCGTGTAAAGACGTATAACCTTCAACATCACACACATGATTACCCTATAAGGTATCACATCACACCATGTAACCCTAGCATCCTCAATATGCATCACTACACATAACAAGATGTCGATTAGGGTTAGGGTATCAGCCACCACACTAGGGTATGGTATCAGTTTATCATAAAAGATATTAGTTTATCACCACTTGTATCAGGCTCTACACCTCAATGAGAGGGTGTCAGCCAAAGCACAACAAAGGGTATCGGTCTAGAGGTGTATAAGAAAGTGTATCGGTCACACCATCTCATAAGGTATCGACCTCGCCATCCATTAGGGTTTCGGCCTCACCTTCAACAAATGGTATAGGCCTACCCGCTCAACTAGGGTATCGGCCTACCGGTTCAACTAGGGTATCGGCCTATGTGCCCCTTTGTGTATCGGCTACATAGATCTCCATAGGATGTCAGCCACTAGGGTTTGGTTGTATCAGTTGAACCATAAGGTAGGTGTTCCTCATCTCTAAACAAGGCATGTTGGGCTAGGGTGTACCAATTTGCAAGGTGTATCGGGTTACATATGTATCGGATTAGGGTTAGGCATGTTGACTTTTATACTCAACTAAAAGCATCAAGGTTCAACACTCTTCTTTACTAGCCATCACGAGATCATGACAAACCCCATTATAAGAGGTGTATCAATCTAGATAAGGCATGTCAGTTTGCATGTTGAGTTGTACATCATATCGGTTAGCATACCATATCGGTTTGCAAAGAGCAACTCATATTGATTTAGTCATCTTCTACCTCAAGATGATGATACTACCAAGGCAAAGAAAGGTGTGTCTCATGGAAGCAACTTAACATAGTTCTATTCTCAAAACAAAATGTAAAGCTACCAATAAAAGATACTAGCATGCAAGCAAAGACAAGCTAAGAGCAACTAGGAAGATAACAATTAGAAGAGTAATAATAAAAAAGTAGGTTTAGAGTTATATAACCCACCTCAAGAACAACCACCAAGCTTTAAGATCCAAGGTCAAGCTCCAAGCTTCCCAATCTCAAGGTAGAAGAAGGTCCTCCTAGCTCGATCTCCACAACACCTCCAAGAAGGAAGATAGGACCAAGGTCAAGAAAGCAAAAGAGAGAAAAAAAGGTACCAAGGTCCATGGCCAAGAAGAAGAAAGAAGAAGAGAAGGAAAGATAAACCATGGCTTATCAAAGAAGAAGATGAAAGAAAGCACCACAAGCTTCTATCCTACCCACCAAGCTCCAAGGGAGAGGGCTCTTCAAGATCAAGGTCAGCCACCAAGGAGAGCAAGCAAGGATTGCTAAAAGGGTTCTCTTGCATGAGAAGGAAGAGGTATATATACATGGTCAATGAGAGTGAGAGAAAGGGAAAGGTGTCACCACCTTAGAACCCTAGAAGACACTTGTCCAAGAAGAAAGGACACATGCCACACCATGCAACAAGGTGATAGGATCCATGTCTTGCCAACTTGGCCATAAAGGAAGGTTAAGATCGACACACCCATCCAAACTGATAGGAATGAAACCCTAGGTCACAAACTGATATGGCACTCCTCTAGAGTCACCACAACCCGATATGGTGATCCTCAAGGTGCCACAAACCAATATGATGTCCCTCAAGACACCCTCAATTGATACCAAACCTCTTCAAGGCAACCACAAATCGATACAGAGTCTCACCAAGGCTCTCAAGTCTGAGACAACACTCCTAAGAGCAAAGCACACCTCAAACATGTGCCCAAAACATCACCAACGATATTACCACTCAACCAAGTCCAAAACAAGGTGCCCAACACTTCCTCTCTCCTCTAGATGATGTCAAGAGAGATAAGAAACACTCTAGAGGTGGCAAACTTACATATCAACCCCTATCTTGGGTGAATTGCAATTTGCACCAAAATCTTTCCATAGAAAACAAACATCAGGCAACAAAATCAAACAAGGAGCACAAACCTCCAACATGCCCAAATTACATCTTAGATGATTAGAGTAAGGAGCTAAGCAACTCACTTAAGCATAACAAATAGGGTTCACCCAAAACATGGGCCAGGGTCCTTACATGAGTGATCATTATATGTATAGACTTGACTAAACTACCTGATACACGATTAAGGGTTCCTTTAGCCTCATATGGATGCCCAACATATGAGATCCATAGTAATGAAAAGCTCTTGCTAACTGAATTGGGTATTTATGTGATTGAACATCCATTAGTGGTATACATGAAATTAATAATACAATTATGATCATTAGGATGTATCATGATCATGATAAGTGTACTTAAGTTTTTTCTTACAAGTGGATACCCAATGTTGATTATATGAGACCATATTATTGCATATTTTGTGTTATTTGGAGTAAAATACTTGATTGGACAATTAATTGAATTTTTTTATCAAACTTGGCTGAAAGTTAAACCACGGTTGTGGGACTTATGATAACAAAATATGTTGGTTTAGCTATTTGAAAGATATTGATGCCTGAAATTTGATTAAAGGAACATTGTTTAAAATGATCTAGAGATAATATTTACTTTCATTTTTGTGTCACACAGATATGACAACCAAATGGGGACAAGTTGGGCCATATTTGATCGATTAGGGACATGGCTGCACTTGGCCGATTAATTTCTCCCCTGATCTGATAGTTTGTCGCCTAGCTTCAAAAAATAAGCAGAAAGGATTGTGATAGGAGATTAGAGATTTGATGCATTGATTTCCAGTCCCTTTTCATAGGCTATTTTTTCATACATTTAGTGCATATTGGTTCACTTTGAGATGTGTTATGCATTGCTTCTCATTATTCATCAAATATTAAGTATTCCTACCAAATCGTGTTAAGTTATCATTTTGTTTTTGAACTTATATTATTTTTCCCTTGTTTTTGGTTAAAAGAGCACTTACATGATAGATAGTTTCTACTAACACATATGTCGGTGGTATAGACATGACTCAAAATTCCAATAAGGAAATCTAAAATTCTCGCTACTACCAAGCATTGAGTCCATGCAACTGAAGCTAGAAGTTAGTGCTACTAAATCACCATCCATAGAGAATTAGTAACCGAAATTAATAGCTTTAGTGTCATTGACATTCTAGTTAGTCATATAGACTAGCACCCAAATCAAGTAAGAACTAATAGAAATCAACTCAGTGCTATTGACACAATTTCCTAGTAGTACTGACATAGTTCTACGGTTTTCAATTAGTAGGCAACTTATGAGTATATTTATACCCATATTTGCATACAATGTTATTCACTTTTTAGGGTGGTTGTGTTTCTATTTCCTAGCTTTAGCCTTATATTTACTTAAATGCAGTATGTTCCCTTTTTTGGATTTTAATACACTTTACATAGTTTTCATGCAGAAATGGCCAAATATATACTTCATTGCTTAGAAGGACGATCAAGCCCTCATGATGCCACACCTTAAGGGAAGGAAGGTCCCAGAAGCTATCGGTTCTCCACCTTCTAACCACCCAGTCAAGCGATCGGCTTCGTTGGTCGCCTGAATTGAGTCGCTCTCTTCCTAGAGTCTTCCACATTCGATAGTTCTAATACGCACTCTTTGCTTCCAGCCTACCTCGGTTCAACCCATGTTGGCCAACTTGAGAACATGATATGAGGTCCAGATTGAGTAACCCATGTGAGTCGCCTAAGGGACCGAGTATTGGACATGAAATTAGTTGCCTTTAACCACAAGTATTCAGCATTAGGGTTTTGGTAGTGAGGAATGAATCTATAAAAGGGAACCCTTATCATCCATTATAAGGGTCTCTGATCAGTTATTAGAAGCCACATTGCATGGTGCAAACCCTAGTAAGGAGTAAGGAAACGGCGGCCGTAGTGGAGAGACTGGTCTTCCTACACCAGACGTCATGGCCCCTTCCATTGTTCTACCGACCTTTCCACTATTGTCTCTCGCCATGAGCGAGTAGATGCGTTTGTTAGGGCATGGGGACTAGCCCCAATAGTCCATATTTTATTCTAGATTATATCTAAAGTCAACAATACTATTGCTAAATAAAGTATCATTCTACTTATTTTCTTGCCTTGCAAATTGACATCTTGCTTCACATATATGTTATAATCGTGGATGTGCAGGTTTCTGTAATTGTGATTAGAAATTTAGAATGATCATATTATCCCCCTAAAATGTCAGCAAGAGATAGTAGGTATGCTAACATGTTGAGACTGGTCGTTGACTGGCCTAAATCACACATCCAAAAAGGAGCGAATCTAGAGTAGTCGGACTTTTAAGAAAGTAACCCGACACTTAAGCCCCCACAACTATTATACGGGGTCTGATGTAGAAATTGGGGTCGAACCACAGGGACAAGGTTATAAAGTGTTAAGTACACAAGGGTTCACACTCATATACTCTAGATAACGTAATGTTTAAAAGGGTGTTCCTAAAGCAAAGATGGTACTCAAACCAAGGTAAAAGAAAATAGAAGAAAATAAAGTGTACCAAAAAATGATGGGAACAAGGATATGGAAGGGAAACTTGGATTGGGTTTCACCTACTAAGACTTCTCACCAACATGCAACATCATCTCTCCCTCTCTCATACTCCTATCAAGATTACAAGCAATCATACATGGTGTTTATTCCACTCTCTCTCGAGATGAGGATAGATCTAAATATAAGGGGCAGCCTCTCTCTCGAGATGACTACTCAAAAACCCACAAAGAAGAATGTATTATCTCAAGCTTTAGCATTCCAACATTCTCATGCATTCGTACTACTCCATAACACAAGATAAAAGTGATATTACTCTCTCGAGATATCAACAATCAAACATCACAAGATGGTAGCTAAGCATACAAGTGAAGCATTAAATCCGGTGCATGGAGATAATCTTAACAAGAGTATATGTATTCAAAACAGAGAGACAATATACATGTTAGGAGAGACTTAGTGAATACTCCATATATATATATATATATATATATAAAGTTAAGATGTTTAGCCACACATGTTCATGGGAAGCATAACGGTGTTACAAGAAGATGGATACTTCAAGTTCCATGAAGTGATGAGGGAAGTATAGAGAGATGGAAGGATATATCTAGATAGAGAGAGAAGAAATGTGATACAACATAGTACTTCTTTAGATCTAGATCTAGAAGGTTGATGGTGTGGATGGTATTCTTCTCTCATAGAAGAAGAATCCTTCAGTCTTCTCTCTCCTCAACTTTCACCATTGGATATACAAGACTGATTGGATGGATGGATGGATGGATGGATGGATGGATGGATGGAGATGAGTCTAGAAAATTGCAGCACTTTGTGGTCCTCTATGATCTGATTCATTTGACAGGATGGGTGGGTGGCCTATTTATAGGCACACTCCACTGACATAACCCCTCGATTGCGGTCAAGGTCTGGTCTTAGATGAAGCTCGATTGCAGTTGAGGCTTCATTGCCATTATTTCCTTAGTCGAGGTCGGTTGAACCCCTTCCTCAGTCGCGGTCGAGGTCGACTTAGCAACCCCTCGGTCGCGGTCTAGTTGGCATGACCTTCTGTTAGGACCGTGGTTGAGGTCGAGGTGTGCCTTACTTTAGAAAGGTTGAGGTTGCGGTCTTCACATTTGTCGCGGTCTCCATGTTGATCGTTGTCATGAGGGGCTTTAGTGCAAATTGACCACGAGCGTAAGGCATTAGGGTGAACTTGGAGACCTTGACCATGGTGATATGGTCTTTGTTGGGTGAATAAGTCACAGTCGAGGTGATGACCACGACATGGGCTAGATATGTACTTGAAATCAAGGAGAAAATGTGTAAGTGAAGTATTTGACATAAGATGCTAAAATAGTGGAGAAAGTTAGCAAAAGATATGTTAGGGAAAGTATAAAATGTATGCAAAAAGTGTTTAAAATAAAGTGTTATCAACTCCCCCAAACTTAGAATCAAGCATGTCCTCGGGCTAAGTGTAGGCTCGAAATCATAGAGAGAGAGCAAATTTGTGTGACAAAATTTTGCAAAACTTAACACTACTGAGTTATATCATTCTTGCATCAAGACTTTCGTGGTATGTTTTCTCAACCCCTAAAGTCTCATTCCTCCCTCTTATATCTAGAGTTGTACAACTTCTAATTCTTGACATTGCCTTCAATTGTAAAAGGTTTCTCCTTCTCAACGTAACACCCCTTCCCTTAAGGTTACTAACCATACTAATACAACATCTCCTCAAGGGGTAGCTTTCACACTCTTTCTTTATTTTCAGTTGGCCCTATGCTAATGTGTTCGGGTAGGCTTTAAGCTTTAAGTGTTTTCCTCTTCTCCTAAGCTCCCTCACCCACAACTGTCGTAAGGACAGGGTTGCCCTTTTGGGCGTCTGACTTTAAGTCAAATGGTTTCATGAGATTCATTATGGATCGAAGGTGGGCAAGATTGACTTCAAGGTTCCACTTACGGGCACAACATATCTGCATTCATGAATACGGCAATACACTGGCCGTGTGGAAACTTTTGGCATCTTTTGGGCACAACTCTCATTATATATTTTTTTATTTTCTTTTTGTCTTTTTACACCTCCTTTCTGGCTTGGGTGAGAGGGATTTAAGTGGTCTTCTGGGTGGCCAAGCCTATTTTTTTAGTCCCAAGTGGGGATGGATTTACTTTAAAGGGGTAGCTATTTTCTTCTCTACGAATATAAGGATTTTCTGGTTGGAATCGTCAGGTGAGGGTGGTTGGTCAGGAGTATGGCTAGGTGAAGTTCTCTAGTCTCCAAGGGTGTCATGAGCTTAGGGTTGTTGCATACACAATGTCTTATTGCAAGAATGAGATGGAGCAGTATTGTTATGTTTCTCATTTTATCTTTATGTGTATTAGATGCTCGTATATTTCTCTCTAGGAAAATGATAGTACTACAACTTTTAGCAAGAAAATAGACTAAATTCTAAATTCTAAAGTAACTTTACAAAAATTTTAGGCAAAAAGGCAAGAGTAGTTTGGTAGAACTAAAATATGTACATGTAAACTTTGTGGAAATATGAAAATTTTGAAAAATTGAGAGGTAAAATGGTGATAAAATTGTACCTTTCTAGCCCGTTTATGACCCCACCCCCAAACTTATCCTTCACCTCAACCCGAGGTGTCAAAATTTGAGTGAGATGTATAAATGGGCTTTCATTATTATGGTTTGTCAGTGTTGGAGGCCCACTTGGACTCGAGGAGCATACTCACGTACACTCCTCGTAGCAAATGATATTGCTCGTATTGCATCCTCTCCACTTTTGTATTTAGGTTGGCTAGGGCTGTCATCCAGGCTAGACAGTAGAAGTCGTAGTCATTTGACATAGGCACCTACTTAGGGCTCTCGTGGCAGAACTGTGTCTTCTTGAAGTCTTTACCTTTTGTATGCTTGTACCCTTTGCCATGGATTTTTAGCATATCAACAATCGCCTCCGTGTATGTGACAACCTTTTCTTTGGTTGGAGTCTTTGTGGTAGTCATGTTTGTCTTCTTGTTCAACCCAAAGGCTATGATTGAGCTGTTATATAGTACTGCAGTCCTTTTTATGATGTTGACCACCAGCAAAGTCCAATGAATATCATAAAGAATTGGTAGGAAGATGTAGTACGGGAGGGACGTACATCGCGAGGCATTGTTGCAGGCATTCCTTCTCGCCTGATCTTTTATCTTTTATGATGTCATCTACCAACAGGAAGTATGCCATATGTGTGTTTGGCATGTTGTCACTTAAGAGGGCTTGGTAGGATGATGTTGTGCTTATTCATAGGTACCCTCCTGTTCTCAGTGTATCTCGATGGTCATCTTTCATCACACATATCCCCTCTCTTTCAAATACAGCTTATGTTAGCATGTCATCTTCTTTCAAGGACTTCATTATTATGTTTAGTGATTCTGAAGATAGGCTGACGTAGCTCCATCTGTCAAAGTCCTTGAAAGTGGATATTATCTTCCCCCTCGGTCCGTCTGGTTTTTCTTCTAATGGATCATCTTCCTCTACTTCTCCTTCTTCTGGCTATTTTGCTGAAGGTTGTTCTCCTTTGTCTTTTATCACTGGAGGTTGTTCAGGTTCTGTCTCTGGTATGCTTGTTGTAGCTACTCTAGTATCTACATTCCAACCTTCTTTCCATGCCTCAGCCCTGGCTGGTTCTGTCAGATCGATCCATAGGGTTTTCAATTGTTCCCTCCAAGTTACCTTTTCAGGTAGAGGGATCTCCTTATGAAATCTTTGCGGTATTGCGTCTGAAGGCATCACCGTGTCACTAAAGAAGTGGTGATCATAGATGACCTCCATTATGTACACATCGTGCAGCTTGTGTAGATCATTCATGCATAAGTCCTCCAGCGGGATGCCCTTGTTGATGGCTTCCATCATCCTTAGTACAATGAAGGCGCAATCCCCTGAGCCAGTCTCTTCTTGTGGGACTTTCTTATAGATAGAAAATAGTTTATAGATTCCCATGAATATGTCGTCTCTTGATTGTATCGCTTTCTACAGACGTAACTATATCTTTAGGACATCTTTGGCTTCTTTCCTTTTATATATCAGGGCATTATTGTCCAGTTCGGCCGCGCAGTAGTTGAGCATTGTCATATTTCACTCGTATAGATCGACAACGATCAAATCCTAGTGCTTCATGTTCCTTATGGGCAGGACTACAAACTTTGTCCCCTTTCTATGCATTTCTTCTTTCATCTCAGTCACATCAGCAGCCTTGTAGTCCTCATTGTATAAGAGGCTTGCTAGATGTGTGATGTCATTGTACACTGGTTGCACCTTGTTTGAGTGAAGGAACTCTTCAAGGAGGGTGGCGCACAACACTTTAAATAGTTTCTTGTTTAGTCATGCCCTTTTTAAGAAGATCCCTATGAAGTGTTCTCTAGTTAGATTTCTACCCTTGTTGTGATATATGACATCTGCTCCAAGTAGATTGTTGTCTAGGATATCCGCTAAGATGTGGGCATCTTTGCATGTGATTCTTGATAATGCAGTCATGTCCATTCTTGTCATCTTGCATGGTAGAGGAGGAGCTATACCTAATTATGTGTCTTTAACTGGTGTGCTCTTCTCCCTGGAGGGCTCGTTCATGAAGAAAGCAGCGAGCATGCCTTCCTCGTCGTCTGAGGTTCCATCTTGTACTGCAGGGACGGGTGTTTTTTCGATTGTATATGGGCCCTATGTGCTTGTTAGCATTGGTGTAGTCACCTTTTATGCCACCTCTAAGGAAGCTTCTACAATTGTGCCATCTTTGACATTGCTTTCCTCAAATGTGTGACCCAGCTTGGCAGTGGCCAGTTCTGCTAGAGTTGCCTCCATCTTCCCATCATAGATGTAGTTGTTATGTTTGTTGTGGACTGGGGATTGCAGGAAGCCAATACACATGTCCATCCCAGATTTTAGCTCATCTAGGAACTTATTCAGATATTCAAGTTCTCTTAATGTGAGATCTTCTGTCGCAATTCTCTCTACTATGGTGATGACTGCCTGTACGAGTTCTTCTAATGCAGCCTTTTCTGTGGTCAGGGTAATTTGGTCTTCTTCTGGTTCCCCCTTTCCCTTATCAACTCCTACTTTGTCCTCTTCAGGATTTCTGTTCAAATTTAGCTCCCCTGACAATGTAGTAGTCTTCTTCTTTGTTTTGTTGTCTTTGGGAGAGTCTGATGGCAGTGGTGCTTCCTTTGCTTTAGGTTCATCCACTGAGGTAGTTTTTACATTGGCACTTTCTTATTTTTGTTTTGAACATGCACTTGTCCCTCCCATGTTGTCATCATCGCAGGGGTTTAGAGGGCTCTATGAAGCTTGTGATGTTGAGGGACCTTCCACGTGTTTGCTCTTCTTCCTATTTTGTTGGCTGTCAAACTCTTTGCATTCAGCGTCCAGCTTTTGGCGGTCTTCTTCCAAATGTTGGCACTTCTGGTCGAGGTCATTCATTGTCGCCTTGTAGCCCTGTCAACCTACAGAGCGTCCCTTTCTCTCTTGAGGGCTAGCATTTCCTCCGTGAGGACCTTCAGCGCTCCCAGCATTGCGTTCTGGGTGTTTATCACCCCTTGCATGAACTGGGGCAGCTCTTCGGTCCTCTTGTGTAGTGATTGCACCTGCATGGTTAGTACACACATGGTGGAGGTTATGTTCAAATTAAATTTAGATGTTTGATGCATGTGTTTCCATAGTGCATCAAACTTGTTACCCAGTATGTCTCCGAAGGTTGGAAGGTGTCGTGGTTGTGACTCCACATTTGTCATGGAAGCTTGTGGTTCCTTCGGTTGTGGAGTTGGCAGTGTTAGGCTAGGCACTCTATGCTCCGGCTGTCCTGGAATTTGAAGGATCACTTCTAGAATTGTCGTTTCAGGTACAACTTTGAGTCCTTGCCTTGCTGGTGGGGGTCTTGTTCGCTCGTCGCCTGTTGTTCTGCGACTGTTACCTCAAGGCGTGGACTTTTTCTTATCGTGTTGTCTAGGTTCACTTGGACTTCATGCTCTGTTATTTCTTTGTGAGGTTGGCATTCCTTGCTCACTATTGTTTCAGTGGATATGGGAGGTGAGGTTGCCTTCAGAGTTGTGGGCTCATCCACCACTTCCTTCTTCTTCTTCCTTATTGCCAGCTTTGTCTTCTCCTCTGGCTTCTTCTTCTCTATTTCTACAAATTTGTCTTTACTGCCTTCTTCATCAGTTGTCGGTGTCTTTTTCACGATATTGTGGATGGCCCCTGAGTACATCTTATCAATGTCTTCTTGGGTGGCTACAGCTAGTGGGTGTCATAATACACCATCTCTGGGAGGGGAAGGAGTTTCTTTGAGTTGCTCTGCTTTTTTTTAAAGGTTTGAGTAGCTCTGCTTATAGTACAACTTATATCCTTTCTCTGTCAGGATTCCTGTGTTGATGAGGGACTTGATGTCGATCTTTGTTTGTCCCTCTATTGCTTTATATTTCATCAACACTCCTACATCTATAAAATGGTAGGCTATCTTTGTTATCTGGCCTCCCATGTAGAACTCCTGGTTCTACTTGGACTCCCCTCCCACAGCTGCTGACAGCCTTTCGATTAGTATTTTCCCTATGTTCACAGGCTTTCTTTTTAGTGTTGACCATATCATGAATAGATCTCCCTTGGTTACTCCCCCTGTCTCTGACCTCATGTATATCGTGTTAGCAGTTATCTTTTGTATCAAACTGATGAAGCATGAGGTGATCAGGGTAGCCTTGGAGTTCTTGGAGTTATGTTCATCTTCTCCCATCAGGTCTTCCCATATCTTGTGGCTATTATATCTGACAGTCTCCTTCTCTCCCGGGGTAGCAGAGAGGGCTTGGGCTTTTGTTGTTATCTTTGTGAAGATAGTATTCAGCATTGCTTCTATGATTGTGTGAGACTTCCCCCTAGTCTCACCTCCAGCTTGTAGTCTCAGCCGCCCTTTTGCATTCTTTTTCATCTATCATGAGCTTCTCCAGTGAAGATAGGAATTTAGCCATCAACTACTTTAAGGATGGGGCTTCTGAGGTGCATAGGGTGCACAGATTTGCACCCTTTAAGAACTTGATGACCCTGTCATAGACTCCCATCCTCTTGAAGTCATCTACGTCCAGGTACCTAGTGGGCATGAAGATTTTGACTTGTAACATCCAGTTGTATTGAGACTGGTGTACATCGTTCCTTGGTACGAATGGGGGCCCACTCTACTCTAGGTTTTCCTCCTTAGTGTCTTCTCCCTCCTTGTGGGTCGTCTCTGCCTCTTACCCTTTTGTCTTTTTAGCAGTTATCACCTTTACCTTTTGGCTGCTTTGTGCTACCTTGGGTTCAGCCTTCCTCTTTCCCAGACTTCTTAGCTCAAACTCTGTGGAATGGTATTCTGAGGTTCCTGTCTGTGTCACACTCTATGCAGACTCTGACTCTTCTAGTGTCTGGTGACCCAAAATGTTCTTATATTGTTTCATCCGTAGCTGCAGTTGTAGCCTCCTAGCTGGTGGCAGGCTTGTATTGGTCTTCAAGGCTTTTGCTAGCTTCTCCACAATCCTCTCTACCTATTTTAGTGGTGTTGCCCTCTTTTCCAGTGAGTCTCTATTTGAAGCAGACATCCTAAAAAATTTCAAATTGATTTTATAATTAATATATCTTTCAATTCATCAGTGACTCTATTTGACTTTTCTCATATACTATGTATATGTATGTTGTACATTTTCAGCCATTTCACTAAAACCGCGACTCGCGGCATTACTTATGAAGAGAAGAACACCGCGACCGCAGTCTATGTTGATGAAAAATAAGCGGTCACAGTCAAAAGAAATCAACTAAGGGAGACCACGACTTGAGGTCAAGAGTTTTGTAACATGCCTCCACTGCGACCCGCGGTCACAATTACTCGATTTTCAGCTCATTCGTGGAGCGCCATGACCCACGGAAAAAAACTTGGTACATCCACACATTAAAACAAATCGCGACCTACGGTCAAGGGTTTTGCACCACGACTGCAGTCTGGGGTTTATCCCTGTTCCATTGAGAACAAGGGTTGCGCGGAAGGTCGAGACCTCGATTGGCAGGTTGTTGAAGGTAGCTGAAATGCTGATGTTTTTGAGATTGAAATGTGCTCGAAAATGCTGCCCTAGGGTAGGCAGGGGCACCACGAAAACAATTGGTGAGAGGGAGGATAAAAATGATCGGTGGAGCCGTTGATGACGCGGTGAAGTTTGGAGTAGCAGGAGGGGTAAAGGCATGTGAAAATAGCGAGCGAAAGAGCGAACCATGCAATAACAACCGTGGCGGTGGGTAGTGAATCAGAAAAATGGAAACAAAAGATGTTTAGAAGATTACCTATGTGGCGGAAAGTCAGTGAAACATGGGGGTGAAGGGCTAGTTGCGGCGGCAAAGCGAGCTCAGTCAGCATCATTGGTGAGAGCACTGGCATTTTTTTCTTTTGTTTGAGGAAAACTGAGATTTTAGGCTAGAGGAATAGTGTTCAAAGGGTTTTATAATATATAGGACAGACACCACGGCTCGTGGAGTGGAGCAAACAAGGACCACGATTTGCGGTCGGCCCTCTCTATAGAAAGTTCCTCGGGTCGCGGCCTAGGTCGGTCTAAGGACAATCACCACGGTCACTGTGCATCTCCTTACACTGAGCAAGGTTAACACCTCAACTGCGGTATGCACCGTGACTGTGGTCATGACCGTGACCCATGATCCACCCAAACCAACTCAACACTTAAACCAAAACATAAACTTGATCCTTCAACTCAAACCAATTTTTCAAAGAAATAAGATATATACAATCGTACTAGAAAAGGGGAAATTAATAATCTAAATAGCAGGAAAATCAAAAGTTCAAAATAAAGGAAAAACATAAACTCAGGAGATCAGCAAAAACTTGGGTTCCCTCCCAAGAAGTGCTTGTTTAGAGTCTCTAGATCAACTTCCTAATCATTCACTTTTTGACTTCCTCAGCTGACTGTGGTGTCTCCCCATTCTTTTCATTTCCTAGCTGGCTGGGTTCCTCCAAACTAATTTCTGACCTTCTAACAAAGGCTTCATCTTAATAGAATCTCTTTACCCTATGTCCATTAACCTTTAAAGTGTTCGTCTTTTCCCCTAAAATTTCCATCATTCCTGATGGGTATATCTTCACTATAGAGAAAGGACCTGACCACCTCGTTCTTAGCTTTCCTATTAATAGTCTGATGCTCGAGTTAAATAGGAGGACCTTATCCCCTTTATGAACATCCTTGTTTTTCAAGTGGGCATCATGCCAGACTTTGGTCCTTTGTTTATAAATTATCATGTTCTCATAGGCATACAGTCTCAGTTCCTCAAGCTCCTGCAGCTGTAGAAATCTTTTCTGGCCCACTTTGTCAAGGTCCATATTCAGAAATTTGATGGCCCATAGAGCCTTGTCTTCAAGCTCAAGCGGTAAATGATAGGACTTTCTGTAAATAAGCATGTAGGGTGTTGTCCCTATAGGTGTCTTGTACACAGTTCGATAAGACCATAGAGCATCGTCTAGCTTGATTGACCAATCCTTTCTTGTCTGGCTCACTATCTTCTCCAGAATTTGCTTGATCTGTCTGTTCGATACTTCTACCTACCCCAATGTTTGGGGATGGTATGGTGTGGTGACTTTGTGTTTCACTCCATATTTCTTCAATAACGCTTCAAACTGTCTTTCTTCGAAGTGTGATCCCCCATCGCTTATGAATGTGTAGGGCACTCCAAAGCGCGGGAAGATGATTTTCTCAAAGAGTTTAATCATGGCCTTGGAGTCACACATTTGAGTGGTGAGTGCTTCAACCCATTTTGAAACATAATTGACAGCAACAAGTATGTATTGATTTCCTTTTGATGATGGAAACGACCCCATATAGTCAATTCCCCAAACATAAAAAATTTCAACTTCCACCCATTCTGTCATGGGCATCTCATTTCTTCTGCTTATGTTGCATGTGAGCTGGCATACCTTACATGCTTTAACAAAAGATGTTGCATCTTTGAAAAGTGTGGGTCAATAAAACCCAGATTATAGTACTTTCGCTGCAGTTCTTTCTCCACTATGGTGCCCACCATATGGTGAAGAGTGACACTCTTTCATAATCAAAGGAGCCTCATCTTTTGGTATTCACCTATGGTATAGATTGTTAGAACACCTCTTGAATAGTAATGGGTCATCCCAGTAATAGTTCTTGACGTCGGAAAACAGTTTCTTCTTCTGGTGGTATGTAATTTTAGGTGGCAGCATGCCACATGCTAAATAATTACAGATATCGGTGAGACAAGGTAATCTCTGCTCATCAGACAGAGCCATCAGTAGAGCTTCATCGGCATAATAGTTGTTCATGGGTAACTAATTATCTTCCTCAAAAACTATTCTAGACAAGTGGTCTGCGACCACATTCTCTTTCCCCTTCTTATCAATGATTTCATGATCAAATTCCTGCAACAGTAGAGCCCACCGCAAAATCCGAGGTTTGGTATCCTTTTTTTGCATCATGTATTTAATTGCTCCATGGTCTGTATATATCTTCACCTTTGATCATATTAGGTATGACCTAAACTTGTCAAAAGCATAAACTATTTCTAACATCTCCTTCTCGGTTGTGGTATAGTTTACATGTGCCTTATCTAATGTGCGACTGGCATAGAAAATTACATGGTGCTTTTTGCCTTCTTTTTTGACCTAGGACAACGCCTATTGCGTAATCGCTAGAGTCACACATTATCTCAAATAGTAACTCCCAATTTGGGGCTTGTAGGATAGGTGTAGTTGTTAATGCTTTCTTCAGGGTATTGAATGCCTCCAAACATTCGTTGTTGAAATCAAATTCAGTGTCTTTGAGTAAAAGATTGGACAAGGGCTTCGAAATCTTTGAAAAGTCTTTTATAAACCTCCTATAGTGTCTGGTGTGACCAAGAAAACTTCTTACTCCCATTACAGACTTCGGTGGTGGTAGTTTCGATATGGCTTCTATTTTACTCACATCCACTTCGATCCCCTTTTAGAAATTTTGTGTCCCAGGACTATGCCATTTTGTACCATGAAGTGGCACTTTTCCCAATTTAGAACCAGATGTTTCTCTTCGCATCTTTTCAGGACTAGGGACAAATTTCCCAAACATGCATCAAAATCTGTACCATAAACTAAGAAGTTGTCCATAAAGACTTCCACTATATCTTCCAAGAAATTAGAGAGTATAGAGATCATGTAATGCTGGAATGTTGCGGGTGAGTTGCATAATCTGAATGGCATTCTCCTGAATGCATATGTGTCATAGATGCACATGAATGTTGTTTTTCCTGGTCATCTAGGTGAATGGGGACCTGGTAAAAACATGAATAGCCATCCAAAAAGCAAAAATAGTCGTGATGAGCCAACCTTTCTAGAACTTGATCAATGAACGGTAATGGGAAGTGATCCTTCCTTGTGGCGGCATTCAGTTTCCTATAATCTATGCACATTCGCCACCCTATAACGATTCTAGTAGCAACTTCATCACCATTCTCTCCATTCACTACTATCATCCCTCCTTTCTTAGGCACGACGTGAATAGGACTCACTCAATTACTATTGTTAATCAGGTAGATAATATCGGCATCTCGTAGTTTCAGGATTTCCTTCTTTACAACTTCTTTCAATATTTGGTTTAGCTTTCGTTGGGGCTGGACTAGTGGCTTGGCAGACTCTTCCAAATGTATTTTGTGCATGTTGAGAGCCAGGTTAAGCCCTTTGATGTCCTCTACAAAATATCATATCGCCTTTCTATGTTCCTTTAGCTCCTTCAGCAGTCTTTCCATTTGTTCTTCTGTCAGACTTTCATTCACAATAACAGGGTTCCTCTCCTCATTGTCTAGAAACTCATACTTTAGCCCTATTGGAAGTGGTTTCAATTCGGGTTTCGTCTTAGGTGCCTCTTTCTCTTCAGGAGACTGTTCGAGTGAAGCATACTTAACTATTTTGATAATTTCTTCTTTGTCACTAAGGTCTCCTTCATCCTAATTCAGATAATCTAGGATTTCAACCACCTCAGGGTCTTCTACAGTCAGATTGGGGTTGTTCAAGGCCCGCATCAGGGGTCAACAATTTCCTTTTCTTCTTGCACTTCCTCACAGTATTGGTTGTAACTATCCATAAAGTAGACCGACTTGAAAAGAGACGGTCCCTTATTGGCATCTTGAACAGAAGTCTATGTGGTCATTGCCCACATGTAGGATAATAATCCCCTCCGCGACATCTATCAATGATCTTCCAGTTTCCAAGAATGGTCTCCCAAATATCATCGGGCACTTTGGGTCTTCAATTGTGTCAATGAACACGATATCGTAGGCAATAAAGAATCTTCTGAAACAAATGGGTACGTCTTCGACTATTCCCATGGGTCGCTTGAAAGTGTGATCAGCCAATTCAATCCTCATGTTTGTTTTAACCATATCCGTCAGCCCAAGTCTTTGGGATAGACTCAAAGGCATAAGACTGATGCTCGCTCCCAAATCTGCCAAACCTTTTCTCTCTATCTTGTCCCCAACACCGAACGATATATTGAATGTCCCAGGGTCCTTCTTCTTTGTTGGAAACTCTGCCTGGACGAAATTACTTGACATATTATCTAACCTACACTATCTTGATATGGTCCCCTCTCCTCCTTTTGGTGATGAGATCTTTGAAGAACTTGGCATAGGTCGGCATCTCCTCTATAGAATCTAGGAACGGAACGTCCAGATACAGTTTCTTTGCCACTTCCATGAACTTCTCATATCTTCTCTTCAAGAATGCTTTAATGAACTTATATGGGACTCTCAGTGCATATGGACTATTCTTCGTGAAAATCTCCTCGACAACATCTGGTTTCCTAACTTCTTCACCTTTCTTCTTGCTTTCTTCCACTTTTTCTTAGCAACATATTTTTCAAGAGCAACCTCTTTCTCAGATGGTTTCTCATCATCTCTCCTTTCCTCATCGTTGCTTCCAGTTCCTTAGTTACTTAGCATCCTCCCAGATCGGAGGGTAGCCATCTTTGTAGTTTTAGTTTTTGATGGAATTTTCCCAGAAGGATTCTTCACCAGCTCTTCCAACTGTGCTAGTTGTTGGTCCATTTGACGTTGATGGGTCTGCATGTTGGTCATCTGAACTTGCATAGTGGTCAAAACTCCAGAGTTAGAAAGAGTGCTTTGAGCTAACTAGGCATTCACTGTAGCTTGCCTTTTAGTGAAATCAAATAGCTGGGTGACTAAATTCGGCTATTTGTTATCTGTTCTCTGACCAAAATCTTGGTTTTGGTTCTGACCTTGACTCGGTCCTATGCTTTGATGGTTCAGATTCTTACTTTGACCATGATTGTTGTTCTTATTTGTATGATAGTTTGTTGTTCGTGTATATTAGGTTTGTCTGCTTCTCTTTTCAAACCTTGGGGGCGGTTTTTGTGGGTTGTTCAGCTGGTGTGAATTCTTAGTTGCATCTTTGTTTCTATAACTAAAACCGGGGTGGTCTAGCCTCTTGAAGTTGGTGTAGGAAACATTCTACGTCTCTTCTTCACTTTCACTTTCATCACTTTCCTCGGGCCTGGTGTAGATATAGTTATCAACCTCATGCCCTCCTTCTCCACAGGTAACACACTTCATGACCTTCTCGATATGCTTCTTGCCCTTAACTCCAGTATATTTCAGTTGTTTCACATCAGTTTCTATTTTCTGAATTTGTGTCGTTATATTCTCTAAAGCTTTGGCTTCAATAGATGGTCCTTCAGACCCTACCTTCCTCATTGACCCTATGTCGTTCATGTCATAGTTTATGTCTTCTTCCAGTGCAGCCATGTTTTCTATTATCTTCATGGTTCTTCTTGGCTTCTTCTGAAGGAAATCACTGCTAGCAGCTACGTTTAACAAAGTCCTTTCTGTAGGAGTTATCCCATTATAGAAAGTGATCATGAGGAAACCCTTATGATAATTGTTGTGTGGACAATCTCTCAGGTACTCCTAGAAATGTTCCCATGCTTCGTGCAAGTTTTCTCCCGGCTTCTGTGCAAAAGAAGTGATCTTCTGCATGTTGCGGATGGTTCTCTCTATAGGATAAACCTTAGTAATGAAAGCATCTGCCAGGGGCTTCCACCCATCTATAGATTGGTGAGGGAGATTGAGGTACCAAGATAGTGCTTTGACTTCCAAAGAGAAGTTGAAGCCTTTATAGTATATCACCTCTTGCGTGTCTCCCCTCATCTTGATGGTATCACAGATATTTTTAAATACATCAAGATGATGGTATGGGTTTTCACTCCTCGAATTCCTGCAAAAAGGTTTATTATGGATCATCGAGACGAAAGCTGGTTTCAACTCAAAATTTTTTGCGTTAAAGTGTGGTATGACGATCGGGCATCTAGATTCGTTGGCCCTTGTTGCTTCCAGTTCTCTGAGAGTCTTCCCTTCTTCATCATCCTCACTATCGCTATCCCGACCATCATTCTCTCATTCATTGTCACTATGGTTACGGTGGTGTCTTCTTCGACGTCTGTAGCATCGTTCTTCATCGTGTTGATCTTGTTCACAATGATCTTCATCACGACGATCTTCATCCCTACATTCTTCTTCACGTTGACAACTGTCGTTGTAACGACCATCTCTGTCTTTGTCTGATCCTAGTGGGGGGTTATGTTGAACCCTTGCATTCCGCTCGTCCCTAGTGAGAGTGTCATCCATGCAAGGCAGCATGGTGACTCGAGGTTAAGGAACAAAATCAAATGAGTATGCTTCCTCTAGGGTGCCTAAATAGACCGCATAGTCGAGTTAGTAAACTAGACATGTTAAAATGAACTATTCTACACAAACACATGGTAGCAGACTTAAAGTGACAATGCGGTCAAGCTTATTACTAAGCTTGGGGCACGGGAGTATAGTGAGTGAACTCAGGTTCTCAACAGTGCCATTTTGCCTTGTCCCCGGAAACGGTGCCAAAAAGTTGACTGGCCTAAATCACACATCCAAAAAGGAGTGGATCTAGAGTAGTCGAACTTTTAAGAAAGTAACCTGACACTTAATCTCCCACAACTATTATACGAGGTCTGATGTAGAAATTGGGGTCGAACCACAGGGACAAGGTTAGTAAGTGTTAAGCACACAAGGGTTCACACTCATATACTCCGGATAATGGAATGTTTAAAAGGGTGTTCCTAAAGGAACGATGGTACTCAAATCAAGGTAAAAGAAAATAGAAGAAAAACAAAGCGTAACAAAATAAGATGGGAACAAGGATATGGAAGGGAAACTTGGATTGGGTTTCACCTACTAATACTTCTCACCAACATGCAACATCATCTCTCCCTC
The DNA here is from genome assembly GCA_963693085.1 of Alisma plantago-aquatica. Lineage (NCBI taxonomy): Eukaryota > Viridiplantae > Streptophyta > Magnoliopsida > Alismatales > Alismataceae > Alisma > Alisma plantago-aquatica. The sequence goes on from OY856411.1 coordinate 162,597,720, forward strand.
TTGCATACTCCTGTCAAGATTACAAGAAATCATGCATGGTGTCTATTCCACTCTCTGTTGAGATGAGGATAGATCTAAGTTTAAGGGGCAGCCTCTCTCTCGAGATGACTACTCAAAAACCCACAAAGCAGAATGTATAATATCAAGCTTTAGCATTCCAACATTCTCATGCATTCGTACTACTCCATAACATAAACTAAAAGTGTTATTACTCTCTCGAGATATCAACAATCAAACATCACAAGATGGTAGCTAAGCATACAAGTGAAGCATTAAAACCAGTGCATGGAGATAATATTAACAAGAGTATATATATTCAAAACTTAGAGACAATATACATGTTGGGAGAGCCTTAGTGGCTACTCCCAATCCAAGTTAACATCTTTAGCCACACATGTTCATGGGTAGCATAACGGTGTTATAAGAAGATGGATACATCAAGTTTCATGAAGTGATGAGGGAAGTATAGCGAGATGGAAGGATAGATCTAGATAGAGAGAGAAGAAATGTGATACAACACAGTACTTCTTCAGATCTAGATCCAGAAGGTTGATGGCGCAGACGGTCTTCTTCTCTCAGAGAAGATGAAGCCTTCAGTCTTCTCTCTCCTCAGCTTCCACCTTTGGAGATCGAAGACTGATTAGATGGATGGATGGAGATGAGTCTAGAAAATGGTAGCACTTTGTGGTCCTCTATGATCTGATTCATTTGACAGGATAGGTGGTTGGCCTATTTATAGGCATACTCCACTGACTTAACCCCTCAGCCGCGGTCGAGGTCTGGTCTTGGATGAAGCTCAATTGCGGTCGAGGATTCATTCCCATTCTTTCCTCAGTCGAGGTTGGTTGAACCCCTTCCTCGATCGCGGCCTGGATGCTGCATTCTTGGGTGAGGATCACGGTCGAGGTTGACTTAGCAACCCCTCAATCACGCTCTAGTTGGCATGACCTTTTGTCAGGACTGTGGTTGAGGTCGAGGTGTGCCTTGCTTTGGAAAGGTTGAGGTCACGGTCTTTACGTTGGTCGCAGTCTCCATGTTGATCGTGGTCGTGAGGAGCTTGAGTGCAAATTGACCGTGAGCGCAAGGCATTAGGGTGAACTTGGATACCTCGACCATGGTGAGATGGTATTTGTTGGGTGAATGAGTCACGGTCGAGGTGATGACCGCGACCTGGGATAGATATGTACCTGAAATCAAGGGGGAAATGTGTAAGTGAAGTATTTGACATAAGATGCTAAAATAGTGGGGAAAGTTAGCAAAAGATATGCTAGGGAAAGTATAAAATGTATGCAAAAAGTGTGTAAAATAAAGTGTTATTAGTCGTTCATAGTTAGGGATTCTAGTTGGAATGAACTAGGAACTTGGGTGTCGAGTCTGGTCGGTTCTAAGGGAGTTTAGTCCATGAAATGATATGTATCTTGTAACTCCATGAGGGTGCAGTACCTAAGCCTCTATTTAGTAAACTATTAGTTAGGAGTTAAAATCTTGCTAGAATAATTAAGTAGGCTTTGGCAAGTGAAACCCCATGCCCTGGTCCTTTTATTATCATTCATTTACTTCTTTAATCATTGTTTCTACTAGAAATAATGAGTTTAATCAATCAATCAACTTTCTCGGTGATAAAAATTACCCTTAATACTTTTGAACATATAAAAATGCTTAGAAAGGTTTTCCTTTGGGTTCGATCCTTATGTAAACTACAATAATTCTTCCATCCGTATGTAGTGGGGAATTAGTGCACAACTTTCGGTTAAACCTACGGACTATCTCCTTTAGATTTATTGTTGTGACATTCAAAGCCCCATCAAAATTGGCACCATTATCAGGGACAATGTTAGTTATATATCTTTAGAAGTTTTAGTGTAATTAGGGTTTTTCTTTTAAAGATTGATATTATTGAAAATCCTCTATAACTCTACTCATCAACTAATGATCAGTCTACCCATTTTTCATGTACTCTTAGAGCATGTGAAGATCCAAAAGTCTTGACTCTAGATTATTGTTCGATCTTGAAATAAAGACAACTCTCAAAAGCCTATGCAAAGAGAAAACCATGACAGAAGCAGCAGTTGTGGAAGCAACTATTCAAGTATGAATTGAAGTGGCTATCGCTGTCCAATAAGAATTACCCACCACAGAAGCCAGGACACTGGAAGAAGCTGAACTAAAGACCAGCCTAGAAGCTGCCCAAGCCACAGAATGCTCCAAAGAGCTAAGGGATTTTTCTATGCCCAAAGGCATTGACTTGACTCATCCAGTCCAACTTCTAGGCAATCTAATCGAGATCAGGGCCCAGTGGGTCACTCTATTACAAAATTATTCGTTCATAGGAAGGATGTGAGATTACTATCAATAACATCTCCTAAAATTCATCAACCTTTACTCAATGATGAAGCCATCAGGCACCATTAATGATGCCATGCTTGTAACTCTTCAAATACTCCTTGACTGATAAATCCATAGTGTGGTATAGTGTCCTTCGAGGGGACCTGATCACAACATGGGAAGATCTAGAAAATCAATTTCTAGAGAAATTCTACCCACCCTCGATAACATACTCGGTCAGAGAACAAATCACAAGATTCAACCAAGTACCTAAAGAATCTCTATATGAAGTGTGGCAATGGTTCAATGAACTCTTACACAAGTGACCACCACATGGGATTCTCAAAAACCAAATCATCAAATTTTTTCTATTGGGGCATCCACGTGAGACTAAGAAGTTCCTTGGCTCCTCCTCTAATGGATACTTTATGCGGTAGATCTTTGACAACACATTGAGCATCATCAACCTTGCTACCGAGAATCATACTCATTGGACCAGACCCTTGGGAAAAGGCATTCTTAAAGTAGGTATGGTGGAGGATAATTCAGAACTCAAATCCATATCATAATCACTAAAAGCTCTCTCTCAAGTAGGATAACCTTGAAAAATCTTTAGTGCATATGAGAGGAAGAACCAGACACCTCAAGTGCAAATCATCGTGCCCACCTGTGAGTTCTTCCATGTAGTAGACCACAACATGATTCACGGTCAACAATTATACATTGCATTCCATGAACACAAAGCTGAGCAAAAATATATAGTCACCCAAGCTAAAGATGTGAATTCAATTCATACTATCTCAGGACAATAGTACTATAACCCGAATCAGGCTCATAACCACCCTAGTTTCCAAAATGGGAATCTAGCTGGAGCCGAGAGTTCCAATCAGCAAACCCTGTCTCAAGCCACTAAATCTAGATCACCATCAAACTACTTTGGCATGTGCAATGAGGGAAATTATATATTTAATTCCCCTAGTAGGAACTACCAGCAGTGACAGAAGTATCAGAATATAAATCAAGCCCCACCAGAGCAGATAGAGCCAGTGCCAGCACAAGATCTAATGAAGACACTCTAGCAGATGATGGCAAAATACCAGACTCAATTGGCCAATGCCACAGCCAATCAAAATGTGTTGGAGTCACATATCACTCCCCTAGCTGCTAGTCAACATTTACCAATAGGAACGATCATAGGTCAACCAGAAAACAACCCCAATCATCTGGATCAGTTAAACGTCATAATGACAAGGTTAGGGAATGTGCACTCTACATCTCTGGCCTCTTCCCCTACAACAATTCCTCCTTGTGGAAATGAAGGCAGCTAGCCAAGACCCCAAGTCACCTGAATGACCATCCAACAGTCAGTCCAATAGAAGCTCAAACACTAGACCCCCTTGTGATGCCAGCTCAGCCAGGCACCAGTGAGAACTCAACTATTCTAGCACCAACAGTCAACTCTAAACCATCAACAACACCTAAATCACATGTGCATAAACCTTATGTACCCTATCTAGGTCACCTCAAGTAGACTATGTTGGACGACAGGTTCATTAAACTCAAGGACACTATGAAGAAACTCCACATCAATATCGCATTTCTCCATGCACTATCTGAAATGCCAACCTGGTGCAAATATCTCAAGACTCTTCTATCCAGAAAGTATATGATTGAGGAATGTAAAACTGTGAAGCTAGCATATATGGCCTTGGATATAGTTCAAAATCAGATGCTCTAAAAGCAAAAAGATCCTGACTCATTTGGGATAGATTGTTTCTTAGGATACGACACATGTCACAAGGGTCTTTCTGACATAGGTGCTAGCATATCAATTATTCCATACACTCTATGCCAACATCTTGGATTCACCAATATTATGCCCAAAACTATGACTACTCAACTGGATGATTCATCCACAATGAAGCCTATAGGGATAATAGAAGATGTTCTTGTTAAGCTAAAGAATGCATACATCCCATGTGATTTTTTGGTCATGTACACTAAAGAAGACGATTGGTATATATTGATTTTAGAAGGCCCCTCTTAGCCACGGAACGAGCCTTAATTGATGTTGAGGTTGGAACCCTACTCCCATGTTTAGGAAAAGAGACTCTCGAAAATTGGGTTTTTGATGGCTTAAAGGCCCCCAATGTTTCTACAGAAGCATTTTCGTTAGATTGTGTCGACAAAATAAACCAACTAAGACAAGTACTTTATGAAGATCCCCTAGAAATAGAATTGAATGATGAGGAAGTTGACAAGGATTACTCTCATGTAGACATGTATATCGAACATCTAGACGCCACTGAAGCAAAAGATAGAAGCAACAAAATTTTTGAAGACCTAAGGATGGAAGAAGAAATATCTAATGATATATCAGCAAAAACACTACAAGAATTGAAGACACTGCTCGAGCGACTTAAGTATCGATTCCTAGATAAAGGAAACCTATTCCCAGTTATAATCAACTCCAAGTTCATCCTAGAAGAAGAAGACAAGTTGATGACTGTATTCAGAAAGCGGAAGAAATCTCTGGGGTACAACATGAGTGATCTCACCAGAGTCAGCGCATCTCTCTATATGCACAGGATACCCATGATAGAAGACCACAAACCCTCACAGGACCCGCAATGCAAGCTCAACCCAAACATGAAGGAATTCATGCTGAAATAAGTGGTCAAATTCTATGTGCGGTATTATATATCAAATATCTAACTCTAAGTGGGTGAGCCCTACTCAGGTAGTACCTAAGAAAGGTGGAACAACCGTTGTTAAAAATGAAAAAGGAGAACTCATACCCACACAGATATCATAGGATAGAGAATGTGTATTGACTACCGTAAGCTGAAAAATGCAACTAGGAAAGACCATTACCCACTTCCATTTTTTGCCCAAGTTTTGTAGAGACTTTCTCATCAAGAATACTTATGTTATTTGGATGGCTACTCTAGGTTCTACCAAATTCCCATCCACCTTGACGACTAAGAAAAAACTACTTTCCTCTTCCCATTTGGAACATATGCTTTCAGACGCATGCCATTTAGTCTTTGCAATGCCCCAACAACCTTCTGATGACATATGTCATGCATCTTTTATGGGCTTACTGTATCCATCATGGAGGTTTTCATGGATGACTTCTCTATTTACAGGGAATCTTTTGACAAATGCCTCAAAAACTTAGCCACCATTCTAACTAGATGTGGGGAGGTGCAACTTGTCCTAAACTAGGAAAAGTGTCATTTCATGGTGCGATAAGGTATTGTCTTGGGTCATAAAATCTCTATCCAAGGGATTGAAGTTGATCTAACAAAGGTAGAAGTGATAGACAAACTGCCAACATCTACAACTGTGAAAGAGATATGTGCTTTTCTTGGCCACACTAGCTTCTTTGAAGATTCATATGTGACTTTGCAAAGATTGCAAAACCCCATACCAACTTCCTGTTAAAGGAAGTCGATTTCAATTTTAATAAAGAATGCATGAAGAGCTTCTCCCCACTAAAGGAGGGCTTGAACACAACCCCTATAATCTGTTCACTTGATTGGTTGCAACCCTTTGAAATTTTGTGCAACACAAGTGACTATGCAGTTGGGGCCAGCTTGGGACAACACATCGACAACAAACATCAGATGATTTACTATGCCTCGAAGACCCTCGATGAGGCACAATGGAACTACACCACAATAGAGAGATGCTAGACATTGTGCATGCCTTTGATAAATTTCATTTTACTTGGTGGGATCCAAGGTCATGGTCTACACCAATCATGTAGTTGTTCAATATCTGATGACAAAGAAAATTGTGAAACCAAGACTTATTCGATGGATCTTGCTTCTATAGGGATTCAAAATTGGAAATCATGGACAAAAAAGGAAGTGAAAATGTTGTTGTTGATCACTTGAGCTGACTTATTTACAAAGATAATAAATCGATGATTATTGATGAATCTCACCCAGACGACCACCTGGTGCAACTCAAAGTAAATTGGCCTTGGTATGCTGACTATGTTAACTATATGTCTACAGGAATTATTCAACCAGAATTTAAAGGACAAAGCAAAAAGAAATTCCTACATGACGTTTGGAAATTCTATTGGGATGAACCATTTCTTTTTAGGTTGTGTACAGATGGGCTCTACCGACAATGTGTCACACATGAAGAATCGAAGGATATCCTACAGCACTACCATTGTGTACTGATAGGTGGGCATTTGTCCTCCCAGGAAACTGCTGCTAAAGTTTTTTAATGTGGTTTTTATTATCCAACCTTTTTTGAAGATGCAAATTACCACACCCTCTTATGCAATCAATTTCAAAAATTAGGCAACATCTCTAGACAAGACCAGATGCCCCTCATACAATGGAAGGAATTAGAAATTTTTGATGTATGGGGTATTGATTACATGGGGCCATTTCCACCCTCCTGTAGGTTCTCATACATCTTGGTGGTGGTGAATTATGTCTCTAAATGGATTGAAGACATCCCCACAGTCTCATGTGACTCAAAGATCATCATCAAAATGTTTAAAGGCATCATCTTTCTTAGATTTTGAATATCATGAATTATGATATCAAATGGGGGATCTCACTTTGTCGAAAGGAAGTTCGATTTGCTGATAAAGAAGTAAGGGATAAACCACAAGACATCATATCCCTACCATCCTCAGACCAGCGGCTAGGTTGAAGTGTCCAAATGGCATATTAAAACCATATTGGAGAAAATTGTGAGCAGAATGAGGAAAGATTGGGCCTTGCAACTCAACGATGCTCTATGGGCCTATCGAACCCCCTTTAAAACACCACTGGGAACAACTCCTTTCTATTTGGTTTATGGTAAATCATGTCACCTCCCAGTGGAAATGGAGCACAAGGCCAGTTGGGCCATAAAAACCCTTAACTTTGATTTGTCTATTGCCAAAGAGAACTGCATGTTGTAAGTCCAGGAGCTGGATGAACTCTGGATGTCATCCTATGAAAGTGCATGCATGTACAAAGAACAGACTAAAATCTGGCATGACAATCATATAGGAAGAAAGGATATTAAATTGGAAAACTTTATACTGGTTTATAATTCAAGATTGCAACTATTCTTAGGAAAATTTAAAATCTGATGGTATGGACCATATGTGGTGAAACATGTCTACCCTCATGGAGCGTATCTCTTATGGGATAAGCTCAAAGGTGACTTTGTGGTGAATGGCTAGAGGATTAAGTGATATCTTACCACTAATGAACTTACATTTTGAGAACGAGAATAGAACAATAGGGATGCAATACCCAGACAACATAAATAATTCCAAACCCTTCACCTCCTATCCAATCATCAATGATAATACCCAAGGGTTGGGTCCGTGATGCAGACTAAAAAAAGATTTAATATCCCCAGATATATTTCCCTAAACCTCTATAGTTCTTCTATTGATCCCAAAGGAAGCAATAGCATTACGTTGAGTCAAACGATGTCAAAACAAGGCACTCTCGGGAGGCAACCCAATTGTTATTAAACAACTACTTTCCCTTTTTACAGCTTTATTGGAAAAAAGGGGTCAGTGATGGGAAGAGGGTTTCCTCAATCCCAATATAAATAGATACTTCACTCAACGAGTCACCCGACTTGCCAAAAGATATCTGACTGAACAGAAACTAGCGATGGGTTGTTTCCACCTGGCAATTGACGAACTCTCATCACCACCAGGACGACCCCAAAAAAGACACCCAAACAACATGTCTAGTGACAAGATTGAACACACCATGATGGATGAGCAATGTAAATCAAGCCACCGAAGTAAAAAAGCTCACCTTCTGATGTCACCTACAGCCACAATGCAACAGCCTACAATCTACAATGTGACAAGACACTCCCGATGTCCCGACTCTCCACCACCATGGGCCCTGGCAAAATGATGTTGAAATACTTGACGAGATGTAGAAACTAGTGCAAACAAGCCCCTTCATCTCCAGAGCATCACCAGGTTCAACTACAACATCCAGACTGCCAATTGAAGATAGGACCACTCTGCTTCCTAGTACATATTATGTGTTCCTAACTGAAGAACATTGTCGATGCCATGACATCATCCAGAAGGCCAGGGTAACCCTTCCCCAGTGGTGGGCTTGCAATGACACCTTGTCAAAGTTGGGTATCCAAGGTCCTCTTGATGACATCTTTTGCCATAACCATATTCACTCTTTTGCATATCAAACTCATCTGGTCTTCCCCGCATTAACATTGGAGTTCAACAGAGTAATGCCAATGGGAAACTTGGATCTTTGTTCCAACTCTTCGGTGGAAATCACAACCTCAATTTCTATCATCTCCCAGCTATCTTCTGATAATAAGAAGATAATGAATGGTTGTCTCGATGTGATGCCCTGAATCAACTTCACCCTGACTACAAAGCAGATGAATTCTAGGAAGAAATCACTGGTAAATCGTATTCCAAGTTTGAAAACATGAAAGAATCCATGATACACAACCAAGTTATTCGATGCCTTTGTCGGTTTCTTTCGTGCACAATTTTCTATAGAGACTCCACTGAGTGTGTTTTTACTACCACTGACCTTTACGCTATTGGGTGTGTTCTTCATCAGCACCCATTTAATTGGGGGATTTTGTTCATTAAGCATCTTGGGTTGCAAATATGTAGTAATATCAGAGGAAAATTCAATCACAGTGGTCTAGTATCTGCAATTGCTTCTACTCTGGGATTCCTAGACATCTGACACAAGGTCCTTCAACCAAAAGGAAATCAACACTTGATCGATATATCCTATCTTATATCCAGAAAGTTCCTCCAGCTAGGATCCAAACCAGACACCTATGAGTCACCTTTTGCAATTCTTCATCTCAACTAGTTCTACTTGTTCATGCAAAATTTTCTTTGGCTGATATAGATTATGAACTCAAGGATCTCTCAAAACAAATTCATTATTTCTAACGATCCAATCTTGTATCTCCCTCTCCCTCCAATGTCAGCGCAGAAGTGCCATCTACATGCACTGATAAACATGGACAAGATATGATCATCAAGACACCAAGTGCAAATGAGAGGACTCTTATGGGGACTGTCTCCCTCATAAGATGCAACTCCTTCTCAAGAAAGTGGCAGTATCACAATGTCATATTGAGAGTGAACTACAATCCCAGGCTCATCAGCTAAATCAGATCTATCTTATGCAATGCTCTCATGAGCAATGGCACGTCAGTCGTGATGACTACATGCCAACTTGTTCAGACCCTACTAGTTCTTCCCCTCCATCATGACTTGCCTTACTCGTGACAAGAAAAGGATTAAGTTTGGGTTGGGGTGGGTGGTAAGATTCAAATCCACCCATTTATCTTCTATTAAAAGCATCATTTTTTTTCTTTTGTTTGTTTTTTGCCTTTAAAATTGTTTTGATTTGTGTGAGTTGTGTCTCTTACCTTGCCAGACACTTAGTTGTATACAAGTTGTGAAATATATAAGTAAAATTACTCCTTTTTTCTTGAACTAACCTATGTAAAAAGAAAATATTAAGGAATAAACATGTCTCAAACATATCTGAGCCCCAATGACAAGTGAGCATCCTATCCCCTTGAAAATGATGATAAGTAGAAAGAGTCAAAAAGGTCAACCCGCATGTGCCCCTGATATGACTTGCAACAAAATTTGTAAACACTTCTCTACCTTGCATTAACTAAAATAACTGAGATAATATGATGATCTAGTTTCAATGCAGCATTAAAACAAAGAAGCACAAGTCAGCCTCTTGTTTCCACCTTTCTTCCATCATTTCATATCTCTTCACCAACCACAAAAAAAAATCCACTATATGCCAAACTCTAAGTTCGGGGTGGCATCCCCTTCCCAAAAAAAACTTCTTTTCAATTTTCTTCTATAAACATGGCATAAATAAAAGAGGCCAATGAGCCCAAAGAAAACATGTCTTGAGTCAAATAGAGGAGAGACGTATAAAATAATTGAATCCCAAATAAGGTCTCGATTCGAATAAAGGAGAGACCATGGAAACGGGTTTGTATCATTTCTTATTCTTCTCCTTTCCTCCAAATTTCATACCAAGGGGACTTATCAAAACTCCCCCCAAATTAGCCAAGCAGTCCTGACTTATGCTCCCTTCTACCTTGTGTGGATAGATCAAGAGTATTATTGAGATGAAATCATTTTTTGCATGTTTTAGGGTCTATTGAATGGAGGAACAAGCCCCAATCGGGGGATATCCAAGTGTGGCTATGTGACTTCGAAGGACTAGGATCACTTGATCGTGTTTGGTGGAAGGGGACCATAAAGCATGCTCAGTTGGGAGAGGAAGCCTAGATCCTAGTACTAACTGTTTGTTCTCCTTTCTATTTTTATTTACTTGAGACAAGAAAAGGTTTAAGTTCAGGGTAGTTTGATGAGTATATTTATATCCATCTTGCTTAAAAATTTATCTGCTTTTTAGGGGCTTTTGTGTTTTTATTTCCTAGTTTTAGCCTTAGATTACTTAAATGCAATTATCTTCCCTTTTCTGTACTTTGATGCACTTTACATACTTTTCATGTTGGAATGGACAAATATATACTTTATTTCCTAGAAGGATGATCAAGCTATCATGATGCCACACCTCAAGGGAAGGAATGCCCCAGAACTTGTCCATTGTCCACCTTCTAATCACCCAATCAAGTGATCAGATTTGTCAGTCGCCTGACTCAAGCCACTCTCTACCCAGAGTCTCCCAGATTTTGTAGTTCTAATGCACACTCTTCGCATCCAGCCTACCCCAGTTCAACCCATGTTGGCCAACCAGAGAACCAGATATGAGGTGTAGACTGAGTAACCCACATGAGTCACCTGGTGGACCGAGTACGGACCATGCAATAGCTGCCTTCGACCACAAGTATTTAGCATTAGGGTTTTGATAGTGAGGAATGCATCTATGAAAGGTAACCCTTATCATCCATTTGAAGGGTCTCTAATTGGTTATTAGAAGCCACATTATGCAGTGAAAACCTTAGTGAGGAGCAAGGAGGTGGTGGTTGTGGTAGAGAGATTGGTATTCCAACACCAGGCATCATGGCCCCTTCCATTGTTCTACCTACCTTTCCGTTGTTGTCCCTCACCATGAGCAAGTAGACATTTGTGCTTGGGCATGGGGCCTAGCCCCAACAGCCTATATTTTATTCTAGGTTGTATCTAAACTAAACAATACTATTTCTAAAGAAAGTACTATTGTGCTTATTTCCTTACCTTGCAAATTGACATCTTGCTTCACATATATGTTATAATCATGGATGTGCATGTTGTTGTAAACATGGTTAGAAATTTATAACGATCTTATTAACCCCTTGAAATGTCAGCAAGGGATAGTGAGTTGATTGGGTTATGATTTTTTAACGTGTTGAGACTTGTCAGTTGTAGTTAGGGAGTCTAGTCAGAATGAACTAGGAACTTGGGTGTCGAGTCTGGTCGGTTCCAAGGGAGTTTAGTCCATGCAATGATTTGTATCCCATGATCATGCAATAGCTAAGCCTCTATTTAGTAAAGTACTATTTAGGAGTCAAAATCTTGCTAGAATAATTATGTAGGTGTTGGAAAGTGAAACCCCATGCCCTGGTCCTTTTATTATCATTTGTTTACTTCTTTAATCATCGTTGCAACTGGCAGCAATTACTTTAATCAATCAATGAACTTTCTAGTGATAAATATTACCTGTAATACTTCTGACTATATATATGACTGCTTAAAAAGGATGTCCTTTGGGTTTGATCCTTAAGTATACTACAATAAGGCTTCTACTCATGTGGAGTGGGGAATTAGTGCACAACTTTTGGTTAAACCTAAGGATTTTTCCTTAGGGTTTTTATTGGTGTGACATTTGGAGCCCCATCAGCAATCATGTGCCACCAAAACCCTATTGGTGGTATCAACATTTTATAGTTAGTGCAGATTGAAAATCACAAGATATGCAATAGTTGTGAACTAATGATGGCCAAAGCCCCACTTATGGCCAAAAGAGGATATCATGTTCTATCTCATCGCAACAGAGCATAAAGCCAGGAGAGGAGGGAGGAGATGAAGGAGATAGCCATGGACTGAAAGATCTAGACACTTTTAGAGGGAAAATTTGTAGCTGAAACATTGCAGATCATGGTGTCTACCAGAGAGGATCACTCAGACAACTTCTCCAGGGTTTTTCACATTGTTTTTCTAATGTTTAGTCTAGTTTCTGTCACTTCCTCTCTTTACAGGGCTAAACCCCATATTTCTTAGGATCTGGGAGTATCCTAGCATTGTTTTGTATTCAAATTCCACGAATAAATAATTTATCTTCTTCGTTCTGGACATAGATCTATAATATCTTATTGAATTGTTTGTTCTTGATCACCACAACCAATATAAATGACCGCTAATTGCTTCAGGAGATGGATTAGGGGTTGCAAAAGTTACAGAGTCACACAGCTCATATAGTGCCTTGATAGAGGGCTTAAGGTTGTAAAAGAACAACCTAGAGATATTGATAATGCACCTAGCTAATTCTAAAATACTATGGAAGTCGGATTTGTTTTAGTTTAGGTATTGTATTACGTTGCAAGGGTGGGTAGTACGTTCTACAAGTCTTTAGTCTAGGGTTAAGGGTTAATAATTTTCAATGAAATGGAATTTGAATGCAATGCATACTATTGTGAAAATATAATCCTAAGGAATCCATCCATTCCTGATTGCACTTGATTAATTTAGACTTAATTCCTCGCTCTTAGGTATAAAACAACCAATCAACCATTTTTCTTGGGTCTATATGATTAGGTTTTAGTTAGTAGTAGTCTTTGGTGAACGTTTGCTTGAGTTTGACACTAGGGCCTCATAGGCCTATATTACATTATGTGTACACTTGTGTTTTACACGTACGGAATTAGTGTATCAAGTTTTTGGTCCCATTGCCTAGGAAATGGAAAGACCACCACTACAACTACTTCACCAACCACTCTAGTCCATTTTTCTTTCTTTTATTTATTTTCATTTTTTTTTTGGATAAGGTAAAATATTACGATGTCAAAAACTTGTATAGGTGAGCCTATATTGTACAGAGGGTGTAACTAACTACAAAAACCCCACTGCTCTCTAGTAACCGGGTCCAAACCTTTATAAAGGGTAGGTTTGTCCCTACAAACAAGCCCCAATCTCTCGGACAAGCAGTCAAAAAACATAAATTTATCTGTCTCAGCCCCACAATGAAGCCTGGTATTTCTCTTGTGCCAAATTCCAAACACTACAGCAGTGATACCCAGTGCTCCAAATGCCCGCATGTTCTTGTTTCCCTTCGTCTTCTGCTTTAACCACTCCAGTCCACCCCCATTCGTCATCGGCGGGTGCCCACCCCAGCCACATTTAAGCGACCATCTACACCAGACATATTGGGAAAATGGACAGCTGAAGAATAGGTGATCATGTGTCTCCTCAACCTCCTTGCACAGTCAGAAAATCAGGTTAACGTTTAGTCCCCAAGTGCCCAACATGTCTGTCGTAGCAAGTTGCTGCAACAAAGCTATATACAAGCAGAAACCCCATTTGGGCATTTGCTATTTGTTCCACACCAAATCTACCCAGGGAATAGAGGGGCCAAGCGCCTTCAACACCCAAGGTTGGGGAACATTGCATAGCCACACACCATCCGGGCAGCTCTGGTAAACATGGTGAATAGTGCTCCACTCTCTCGTCATCCTTCTCCACACCACCGATCCTTCCCCACAAAGCGCAGTCTCCAACATGTAACCATACCTACTTCTCATCCACATAGCCCAAATCGACTCCGACTATATGATGAACCTGTATATATGTTGGATGGTAGCAGCTCTCGCCACACCACAAGGGTCAACCACCCCCATCCCCCCTTGAAGGCGATCTCTGGTTATGGTTTCCCAAACAACCCCATGTGTCTTCCCCCCCCCCACAAAAAGTTACTAACCAGAGACCTGAGCTTGTCAATGATGAACAACGGTAGCTCCACTTGTCTACACCAAAATCTTATCTTTGCCACCAAGACCGAATTACAAAGCACCAACCTTCCTGCAAAAGAAATTGCCAACCCAGCCCACGTATCAATTTGTGATCTCAGTTCATCCACCAACCTCCCATAGTCCTTCCCCCTCCCCTTGGCCCCAGAGATAGGGATGCCTAGGTACTTTGTAGGAAACCTCCCCCTCTCCATGCCGGCAGCTGTCCTCAACCTTCCCCGTCTGGTGTCACAGGAGTGAGACAAGAATAATCTAGATTTGATATCACTAATATAGAGTCATGTCATGTGTCCAACATCTAAAAGGATACGCCTCACTTGCTTGAGATATTTTTTATGTTCTATAGTGAAAATCCTAATGTCATCCGTGAAGACTAGATGTGAGACAACCGGCACATTCTTGATCTTGAACACATTAATTCTTCCATCATTTTCAGCCCAGTTTAATGAAAAGGAGAGAGCTTCCATGACTATCACAAAGAGCATGGGTGAAAGTGGGTCTCCCTGTCTCAACCCATTGGAGGCGGAAAAGAAACCGTGAGGCACACCATTCACAAGAACAGAAAACAAAGTACCTTCCACACATTGAATCATTAGCTTTATCCATCTTTTTGAGAAACCCCATGCCTCCATGATCCCCCACAAGGTAGGCCACTCAACATGATCATATGCCTTCTTAATGTCAAGCTTGAAGCATGCCTTCCTAGTAGCATTCTTACCACCAAACGGATTGAGAAATTCAGCAGCCAGCATCGCCCCATCTGCATTGTCTCTGCCTTGAATGAAGGCCATTTGATTAGGGGACACCACCTTAGGAAGGACTTTCTTGAGTCTTCTTGACAAAACTTTGGAAAAGATTTTATAAAGAACTGAATAGCATGTAATAGGGTGGAAGTCAGCCATAGAAGCAGCAAGATTCTTTTTTGGGATCAGTTTGATGAAGGAATGCTTCACTTGCTGAACCATGCTACCTCCCACCATGAACCACCTTACTTCCTGGCATATGTCCTCCTTAATAATCTCCCAACAGCATTGAAAAAACTCCCCATTAAACCCATCAGGCCTCGGGGCCTTGACCGCGCCAATGGAGAAGACCACCTCTCTGACTTCATTATCAGTCATCAGACCACACAATTCCCAGTTCATCTCTTCACTCACCTTAGCACTAGGCAAGCAGCCCTACTGGATAACATGCTCTTTATTATACAAGTTTTTGAAGTAGCTAATGGCCTCCTCTACCACCTCTTTTGCTCCTCTGGCAGCAGTTCCGTCTTCCTTGACCAACCCATGGATACAATCCTTCATATGGTTCTTCTTCGTAGCATTGTGGTAGTCCCTCGTATTCCTATCCCCATCGTTTATCCATCTTAGCCTACTCCTTTGCCAATGATATAATTCCTCTACCTTTTCTAGTTTTAGCAGTCTGTCTTCCCTATCCTCCTCATTTTTTATTCTATTGGCATCTAGAGGGTGACTCTTCAGCTGTTTGGCAGCCTCCTTATACTCCTATTTAGCTTGACTAATGATGTTAGGAAGGTTAACCAACTCAGTCTCCCAACTTTTTAGAGCCTTCTTTGTTCTCTTGAGTTTTTCCACTACTTTGAAAATTGGGTTGCCCTCTGCCCTATCATCCCACGCCTCCTTGACAACTTCACTGAATCTCAGCCAATCAGCCCAAAAGATCAGAAAATGGAACGGTCTGTTTTTTTCACCTCCTCCACCAGCGCCACCTTCATCCAGCATGGTCACTATTAGGGTGTCCTCTAAGTGACACATGAGCTTCTAGGAAGTAGTCCAGCCACACCGCATTGACCAGGCCTCTATCAAGTTGGCTTGAAATCTGATGTTCTGGGCTTCTTTTGTTCTGCCAAGTGGTCAAGTCTCCATTCATGTTTATCTCATGTAAGCACGCAGCATCCATGGCATTGTTGAACATGCTCAGCACCGAGTCCAGAATGGGAAGCCCTCCATGCTTCTCTCCCGACTTCCTAACATGGTTGAAGTCGCCAATAACCAGTTGGGGTACCTGCTGCTGTGTGGTATCTATGATAGTCTCCCAGCAAGCCCTTCTGTTCCCCTCATAGTTGTGACCATACACTCCCGTGATGATGTAGTGGAAATCACCTGCATTGATGCAGCTAGCAACCATGGTCTGATCAGTAGCACTGATGACCTAGACATCCCACACTTCTTTATCCCAGCCCAAAGCCATGCACCCCCTTCCACCTGTTAGAGGTTTGATTCAGCGCCCCAGCCTTTAGGAAACAAGCCCCACAATCTTCTTTTTGTGCATTCTTTTTAATCCTGGTCTCCAAGATGAACACCAAGGATGTTCCCTCCTCAACGATGACCTTCCTCACCCTCCTCTACCTTTTGGGCCTCGATGCCCCCCTCACATTCCATGTGAGGATAGACATTTTATCTCTTGTTGTGCCCACCCCTTCCTGGGGGGTTCACTCTAGGTGACGTTCTCCTTCCCCTTGTGTTGTTGTCCATCTGATGTGTCCTTCTTCGGCTTCCTATTCTGGTCATTTCCTCGAATAGGTCTTCTGTATCCAGGCTCTCTAAGATGGAGAACTGGTTGTTGCTCACCTGGTCACCTAACCCCACCGCATCATCCATTAGGTCAACAATAGTAGTTTGGAACCTAGACACCCTCAAGCCCCTCAGTAGCCTCCTCCTCACCTGCGTTCCTCGTCACCTTGGTTCCTTGGTCCTCCTGGTTCCTCGCCCTTAACACAGCCTCTGTTGAGTGTGAAGGCCTTGGTTCTACCTCAGTCCCTGTCTATTCATCCCTGCTAGTATCCACTCCTCTTGTGGGTTCCGATGTTGCCCCCCTATTGATCATCCTGGTGACGGTGTCGTCCTCCTATGCTCTTCTACTTCTCCCGACCCTTCTCTGACCCGGCCTGCGACTCTGCTCATGCCCACGAATAAGGGGAGGGGATTGGTACATCGTTCTTGCACCTGGGCAGTCACCAGCTGAATGCCCAAAATCTTTGCATTCCAAGCAATGTTGGGGCAGGGCATCGTAGATCACCCTAAACTCCAACTCCTTGCCACCTGGCATCTCTACCATAACCACCTCCGGTGGTTTCTTGTCCGCCTTGAGCTCCATGCAGATGTATATTGCCCCTTCATATCTCCCCTCAATATGGAAATTGACCACCTTAGGCTCGCCGACGCCGCAGGAGATGACAGTGATGGCCCTCCGTGACCAGTGGTGTCCCACCTCCGGCAGCGTGATCCAGACTGGTGCCGATGTGAGCGCCGCTCTCCAGATGTCAGCTTCAGGCGACCACCTTCGTGTCAGGGCCAATTTCCGATCGAAGAACCAAGGTCCCTTTTCCAGATCTACCCTCATGTCCTCCTCACAGGAGAAGCGAGCTAGGAACATGTCTCCGACCAGTGGAGAGCATTGAAACTCTCCCCTTGGTCTCCAGCTTCTGATCATCCAGTCATATAGCTGGTTGGTGACACACCTGACGCCCGATACCTGGACAATGATAGAGAATCTATGAAAAGCATCCATCTCCACCACTGCCGGTGCTGCCATCTTCATCCATGGCCTTCCGTCGTTGGCCCTAAAAACCAGAGCTTTTGGATCACCCAACACCGCCACATGAGTGAGATTGGAATGGACCGCCATCGGTCTGGCCACCGCCGTAGCCCAGCCTCTTCCCACTGTGACATTTGTGGCCAGGTCTCCCCACGCACCAGCCCTCTCAACGGTGGAGGATGGAGTGGTGGAGTCTGCCCCTCCCGTGGCACTCGCCATGGATCACCTTCAGAAGAGAGAAGCCATACCCCGTGCCTAGAGAGAGAAACTCAGGTCCCAGATTGAATTAGAGCATAATTAAATAAATTCCTTGTATCAATTCACTAGTATTTAGTATCTCACATTGTCATTTACATTTTCAGGTACAACTACATAGTTCATACTCAAACCACTGATCATGAAGAATCTACTCCAACCAGTGTAGATTAGGAGGAGATATTTCATAAGGCATGAGAGTTTGGAGCTTCAGTTGAAAAGCTCATCCAAACTCAACTACGATAAGCAGATAAAGAATAGGCGGTAGTCATGTAAAAGAATGGTGACAATAATCCGAAGGACATGCCTAAGGAATAGACTGTGTGGGAGAAGATAAAGGCATCTCCAGCCACAGCTCAATTAGAGCCAACCAAACCTCAAGTAGTTAATGTGGGTATCTACAAGATAGGTCTAGGACTGGTGGCATTAATCAAATCACAATCATTCCATGGCCATGACATGGAGGATCCAATTGCGCACATAAACAACTTTTTGGAAAGTTTTGATATGCTAAAGTTGGACATGGTTCCCATCCATGGTTAGTTATCTGAAGTTATTCTCGTACTCTTTGTTAGATAAAGCCAAAGCATGATTCCTCAACCTATCATCAAAAATTATAGAGACATGGGGCGTTATGAATGATGCATTCTTTGAGCAATATTCCTGTCATAGAAGGTACATGAACTAGTGGGGAAGATCCATAACTTCAAGCAACATGTAAAGGAGTCATATTCAAAATTTTGGGAGAGATTTTTGAATATGCTCAAGAAGATCCCTCATCATGTGATTGATCTGTATGTCAGGGGTTGATCTGTAAATCCAGGGGAAGACATTCTACTATAACCTACACAAAGGGGAGAGGACTACTCCTGACAGTGCAGGGGCATGATTCTTTCTAAACAAAAGTCTACAAGGTAGCATGAGATCTTGAATAACATGGTCAAGAACCAGTCTTGGGGAGAGGAGAGAGAATCACCAACAACAATCAAGAGAGTTATGGATTTAAGAGAAATCACAAGACTTAAGGCTCTAATGGATAGACTTGCAAAGAAACTTGATCAAAAACGTGGCACCTCATCTGTAGGTGAAGAGGAGGAGTGCATGTTTGTACAGAAACATTGAATACTCATGGCATTAGGATCCTAAGTTCTCTTGGAAGGATCTAAATAATTTCCCATCAAGACCCATCATAGTAGCAACAAGGCAACTCCTCATAGCAATATCAAAATGATAGGAGTCCCAATATGATAAACATGACTGAAGACATGTTGGGTAAACTAGTGAGTTAGAATGAAGCCTTGTTGGACCAAACAAGAAGGGAGAAGCAGAATCAAGGGCTCAAATACACAGTATTGAAAACCAAATCTCTCAATTAGTCATAGCAGTGGTATCTATAAAGAACCCATTCACTAGGGATTTCCTGGAACACTGAGATGGATCATCAGCATCATCAAGTAAATATCATCTCTATTTTCAAGGAAACATAGCATGTTATTGAGGAGCCACTAGATCAGCACACTCCAAAGCCAAAATGGGTATATGTGCCAAAAGTTATGTTTCCCAACAGCCTGTATAGAAGATAAGGGGGGTGTAGAATGTCAGGGCATTATTTTTTCACATGCACCTCATTCAATACAGTGTCAGCAAAAAGTAACAAGCATACTCCATCTTCACTGGCTATGCAAGATAAGGAACTTCAAGGTTCCACCTTTGCCATATCCACACTCCTAGTCCTGGAAGAGGTGCTCATGCAACAAGAACATGTAAAGGTTATAATTTTTAGAGGATAAGTCACAAGAAATGGAGAGGCTCCCACAATCGAGAAGGAGCAGCCACAAGTCATCCCATTCATAGGAGATGTGCCAAATTACATCCTAGGAGGTACTATTGATGCAAGATTAGGGGAGGACATCCCTAATGTGTCATACATTCCTCAACACAAGCATGCATAGAGTCCACATGTGCCATTTTTAGATATTCTAATCTGAGAAAGAAGGAAGCAAATTAAGAAATTAGTAGACATATTTTGAAAGATCCACATCAACATCCCACTCATAGAGGTGATAGAACATATCCCCGCATATGGAATATTTTTGAAGGACATCATCAAATACAATATAAAGATGTCTTGCATGTTGATGAAGTGGTTAGTGTCATCATCTAGGGAAGTCTACCGACAAAGAGAAAGGATCTGGGATGTTTCTACATCTCTTGTTCCATTAGCAGCAAACATTTCCAACAAGCACAATGTGATTCTAGGGTGACCATAAATCTCATGCCTCTCTCTACCTTTCAAAAGGTGGGATTAAAGAAACCATCAAAGACATTCATGACAATCGAGTTGGAGGATAGATCAATTGTACGGCCTTATGGGATATGTAAGGATGTTTTAGTCAAAGTTGAAAAAATCATCTATCATGTCGATTTGTGATCATGGATATGCATAAGAAGTGAGGATCTGAGATGTTGTTAGGAAGGTCATTCCAATTTATGGATGATGTGATCATTCCCATGGGTAGAGGCTACTTGACACTTGGGATAGATGATGATAGACTGGAGTTTCAAATGATAGATGCTTTTTCACAACCATCCTGTGACAACCCAAGCTGAAGAAAATCATGTTGTCAAGCCTAGAACATCAAACAAAGGTGGATTGAACCCTAACTTTCTACTCTCCTATACTATAACATGACCATGTAGACTTGCAGGTAAAGTGTTTTAGTCTATGTGAGGGTTCCTATTAGGGCATTACAAATATTAAGAAATCCTTGTTGTTTTGGGTGCATCCAATCAAACTTAACTGGTTGGGCGAACCTCGACTGTGAAAATGTGCAACTAGGGTTTTTGGCACCATCGTCGGGGAGTAAGGTGCACTTCCTAGCTAGTTAGTTTTGCTTTGATCTTTTCCTACTACCCTCATCATTGCAATTCTTTATTTTTTGTTTACTTTTTCAAACTTTTCTTGTTATTTAGCATATGTTGTATGGTTGTGCCTTATGCATGTGACAATTGTGCATGCTTGGGAATTGTTGACTTTCTACTAACTTGTTCACATCATATCTTGAGATGGGAATAAGAATATGTCAAAGTTGGCACAAGCAACATCATCAGGTTAAGATGTCATAACAAGATGCTCAAGCCCATTTGGATGCTCTAATCCCTTGTCCACTGTACAAGCCATTGCACCGCTTGCTTCATGCCTTGGAACTACGTCTCTAATTGCCACAAGGGTGGATCAAATGTTGGGTCAAGAATTCTCCATTCGACCAACTCTTCTTGGATTGCTCCCTACACTATAAGGACATGATAATGAGAATACGTACAAACACATAGATAGTTCTCTAAAGACTTTCCCTACTATTAAGAATCCTACAACCACTAATGATTCTATTCAGCTCACCTTGTTCCCATTCTCACTTAAGGATAATGCAAAGGAGTAGTACTCTTCAAAGACTGACATTGCCACATGGGAGGCAGTGAAAAATGAGTTCGTGAAGAATTTTTATCCTATTGCTAAGTTGACCAAAATGAGGAGGCAGATTACCTCCTTCATCTAAAAGGGGAATGGGAAATTCCATGACACTTCAGAGAGCCTCCAAAAGCTGTTGTGAGATTGTCCACATCATAAAGTAACTATCTAAAAGTTGGTCCAACCTTTCTAAATTGGTATTTTACAAATCAATAAACGGTTGTTGACTCATCATGTGGTAGAGCTTTCATGTCCAAGCCTCCAGAAGAATCATGCCCCCTCTTTGATCATTTGGTTGAAAACTCCCATCATTTTTCTTCTAGTGTGGATGTGCATTGTGATATAAACTGGTTAACTTCACTCCCTAACCACAAAGACAGCTTCTGTGATGACCCTGAATTTTAGGATTTTGATACCCAATGTGATATTTGTGGACTAGGAGTGTTCTTTATGTGGTTGGAACTCATTTGAGGAATTGATCATATAATTTGGAATCACATTCACCTTAAATTGTGTGGTTAAGGATGTGATTTATGATTATTATTTTGAATCGAGTTCCACTATGATATGTATAGCTTTCTATTAGTTGATTTGGGCACTTATGAGGTCATGAGGTCCATCTAGTAGTTGTAACAAACTCAAGTGGCAAATTGATGACGCTTGAGATATTTTAGGATCATAATAGGTGTTGTTAGACTTGTTGGACCTGGATTTGATGATGTCTTAAATTAAATTCAAGGCTTATACATCTATCTTGTAAGGTTGTTAAAGAATTCATGTATATGACTAAATAATGGACTTTGTGTCTAAAACTTTGGTAGAAGATGTCGTACGATATTATTATGAAACTACTTTCAAAATTTCAGGAGGTTTAGAGTTTGTTACAAAATGATGTAGTCGATTGAAGTTGAGGAGAATAATGGTTTCAATGCTACTGAACTTTGGTAAAATGAACGAAAGGGTGACTAAGTAGAATAGTATGGTTTAATCATGTAATATAGCCCGTCACATTGGTGTTACGCTGGTGTATCCTCCTGCTGCTTGGGCACGGTCAAAAGCCTGACAAGGTGGTATAATCCAAACCCTCCACCAGCTGGATCGGATAGCTGACCTTCATCTTCGACCTCCGACTAAAACGGAGTTGATGCGTGGCCAAAAATTGATCCTCACTGGCCTGAGAGCATGATTATAGCTAGCCTAAGATAAACTCTCGAGTGTTGGAAGAGATCCGCACTACTCAAAACTATCTGATGACCCCACACAATGAGGCTGAAGCGGTGAGATGAGAGAGTTCCATCTCTCGCCGTTACCACCCACTCTACCCAGAATTTAGAGGGGACCGAGACTAGTTTTTAGGATAGGAACTCAATCTACCAAACTCCAGGGAGACCACAAAGCAAACAGAGGCTTCTGAAGCCTAGCCCTAGAGAGAAGTCGTAGGGCTATCACCCTGAATTGGAGGAGAGGAAGACAGACCCCGCCAACCCTTTTGCAACTCCTCGTGAGGATGCTCCTGGTGCGAGATCATTTGCAGGTGTAGTCATGAAGTGCTCATTGGAGGTCCATCCAACAGCAGCTAGCGGTGGTGAGTTCCGCAGGTAACACGAGGAAAGCCCCCAGTCGCAGTCCTTGAAGCTGGTGACTCAGAGAAGGACTTGATTCCGGCAGACTCCTCAAATCTGTGATGAGGAGATGCCAACAAGAAGCCTGAAGGCCGAAGCAGATGAGGGAGCATAGCCGGATCTTACGGACCTCTTTCCAGTTTGTGAGGAGGAGGAGATCATCACCTCTCCCTCGTCGGAGTCGAGCCTCACGGTGGTGACTCTGTTCCTGAGTCGCACGAATGGGGAGCACGTCGGACGGGCACGCATGATCAGAGGCGCAACGCTGTAGTTCGGCGGAGGGGCAGCTATGTCGACCTAGCGGGGAAAGAATGTGAGAAGAGAGGGTGGGGCTGGTCCAGTCAGACCTGGACGTGAACCGAGTCCAGGTGCATGAACCGGCTGGTCCAAGTAAAGAGATGTGCCCCCACACTAGACACATAGCGACTGCTGAGTGGCCCAAAGGTAACAAAAATCCCAGAAATACCTAGATTTTAGAAAATGTATAGTAATTCCATTGTTTCTCATAAAAATACAAACAAGGTACCAAAACGTTTAGAAAAATGAGTAGAACAGCATGAAACTATAATATCAGGATTTTGATGCAATAATAATAGTGATATCATGTAATTAGTGAAATTCTAGTAAAATGGATAATAAATAGCAAACGATGACATAAAATTATGGGAAAATGTCAGTAAGTCCATAACCATGTTTAGAATGCATATAATGTCAGTTATGGTCATGTTGATGTACGAAATCATGTAATTTGCTCAATATGGCTATTTAGGGTTGATATCCCTAGATAAAATGTAATAAATACATGCATGCTTAATAAATGATGAAATTTACAGAGTAAGCTCATATCTGTATTTGGAAACTCAGATTTAATTATGAGATCATGCTGATGCATAGAAATCATGTTATATGAAGATGACCCTTAATACATGAGTTGTAACCCTAACTAGAATAATGTATATAAACTAGGGTTATTATGTGCACAAAAAGGATATGAAACCTAATATTCAGATAATGGATCATAATCTAGAAAATGACATCAGTAAGTTAAATATAAGACAATAATGCAAGTAAACGTTGGAATATCCTAATGAGATAATATGAACCCTAATGAACACGACTAGGGTTAAGATGATGAGAATCTGATGATAGTATGTGGTCTTGTCTTAATCAGGTGATGACCAGACTTCTAGATGATCAAGGATAAGTTAGAAATCTCTGAACTCAGGTACGTGGGTTTTTATTTAAGTATATGACTATGGTTTCTTCTATATGTATGTATGCTCTCTTCTATTTGCAAATATTGGATGTAGTAGCACTATATAGTAATCGATGTTTTATCACTTGTAAACATAAATGATAAGTAGATGCTTTGTAGTTATTTAAGGTGTTCATTATCCCCCTTACGAGGGAATGGATTAATGTTGGCTAGTACACCTCCCTAGAGCACACGGTGTACGGGGAGTTTCCCTAGAGTACTTGGTACACAGGGATGGGCCCAATATTTATGTTTTGATACTAGTCCACCTTGATAATGCAATTCATCTAGGAAAATGACTTAAATTGACGTATTTCGCTTAATAAAGAAGTGTTTTCTATGATTTTCTTTCCTTCTGCAAATCTTTTTCAAAATTATGAAAGCCATATATATGTGTATCTTTCTGCCCATGTACACAACACCTTGTGTGTTGATTTGTTGTTTCACGTATGTTTTAGGTTCAAAGCTAGCATGGGATAAAAGAAGGGAAGTGAGCAGTTGTCCAGGTTGTACCTTTTGTGTTAAGATCATGTTAGCATACATGTTCATAGACTTGTAAAATTTTCTTCACGTTATGTAAATGTAAGTTGCAAAATTTAATTCATGTTGTAATATAAATATGTTGAATGTTGAGAATGTTATGGTTGTATGTTCATGTATGCGTATTATGCTTCCGCATTGCTTTCTGATATGATTGGATGATGTTTTCGAATTCTGACCTCTCATTCCCAATAGGGTATGGAGAAGCCAAAATCCGGGGACGTCACAGTTGGTATCAGAGCATAAACATTAGCTACACCTGACAATTGCTCGCCATGAAACATAAAACTAAATTTCACCTTTCACTTTAAAACCTAGAAACTTAGTAAGTTGTCCTATAGGAATAAGTTTTGACTTAGCCTCTAGGTTAGAACCTAGATGTTTGAGAACTAGGGTTAGACAAGTGTTTGAAACCCTTTGCATATAGAGCTCATATGTATTGGGTAGCTACACTAGTCTACACCATGTTCTCACCATTTCACTAGGTTACTTGGCACTAGACTACCTACTGTGTGTTGGACACTCGAGTTTGCTGGTTCGGTTTTGTTTCCCAATCGGCTCGCACCTCGACAGTTTTCTCTGACGCTTTCTTTCTCGGAGAAAAACTATATAATATTTTATTATATATATGTAAATATAAAAATGTGTCCCTCACATAGGAGAGTAGTGAGTGTTCATGCAATCTAAGTGAAAGGGAGTGACATCAGTCTAGAAGAGAGAATAGATCTAGATTAGAAGTCTAGAGCCTCATAAGATTATGTGATAGATAGATAGACAAAAAAAAGATGAAGGAAATAAGCATATAGAATCACATCTAACTTTGAACTATGATGGTATAAGTTTCCTTATTAAGATTTGAGTTGTATATGAATTGAATCCACTCTTAGAGGATCTATGCTAAGTTGTAATGATGAAAGTACATTCCCTTTTCCTACTTAAGATAAGCTAAGTTAAGATAGAGATGAGTGTGCATGAGCCTGAAGCTCATATACAAGGAGGACGTCTAGTGGTAGGATGATATATGTGGTGAACTCTAGAGAGAGTAAGACCCACAGGGAGAAGGTCATAGGACCTAGCCTCCAATATATGAGATATGTGTAAAAAAAAAATTATTATCCTACACTAGATTACTCTTGAGTCTTGAGTTGAGTCCTTATGCATGATTCAAATCTATATGTGAGAATTGGGTAAAAGAAAAGGATGGGTAGATGACCCATATGATAAAGTCAATCCTTTGGCTGAGTTAGGTCCTAGCTGGAGTGACATATTTTTTGAATCTCATCATTAGTTGCAAGTGAGGTAATATATGAACTCTAGTTATGAGGGTATGATGCTTTTTGCAAAAGATACTCAAAATACATGTTCTCCCGTCTTCTTCTCTTTCTTAACATATGATGATAGAAACCTCACTTGAGCTATATAGATGATTTATATATGAGGAGTCACTCGTATAAGCTTGACCTATTCTATATTTTCCCCCCTATATCATACAGGTAGTACCCAAGATTGAAATCATGATTAGTTTGACTTCAAAATATTCTCTTCCTCTTCATATGAAACATGAAAGATATGATGTTGAGATCATGGGATAAACTTAGTATATTCTCTTTTTCCCTTCACATAATATAGGTAAGACATAAAAATTTGAACTCATGAACTTGATATAAAGATATTTTTGGATCATAGGATATATGATCAGAAATATAGTTCGTAACTTTGATCCTTCTCAATGTATGCTTCTAAGATGAGTATGAATATCACACCATAGGGTGAAACCCTAATGGTCAGGCATGTTACGTAAGGCCTTCTTATGTAGAAAAATCATAATATCAAGGATGAAGATAAATCTCCTCTAATGCTGGAATCATTGTAAAATGTTGATCATAAAACATATTAGTGATGTTAGATTTGAATGATCTGAATATCATGGCATATAAACAAATTCCTCCTGAACATTAAAAGTATGAATAAAACCCTTATCCTTAAGGGAATATGAGGATGTAAATCATAAGATATAAGAATGTCATGTTATGACTAAGACATGAAATGACTCTTCGACCTATAGGTGGGGTCGGTGCCCCTAGAGGAGATAAATCCTAAGATAACAACTTGGGGTGCAATAGAAACTATGATGGGATTTTCACCTAAACTAGTGGCCTAAAGATAGTAGAGACTCCTTAAGATCACCTTAAGTTTGAAAATGTTGAATTTCGAGGACAAAATTCCATATAAGGTGGGGTGAATGTGATGACCCTGAATTTTAGGATTTTGATACCCAATGTGATATTTGTGGACTACGAGTGTTCTTTATGTGGTTGGAACTCAGTTGAGGAATTGATCATATAATTTGGAATCACATTCACCTTAAATTGTGTGGTTAAGGATGTGATTTATGATTATTATTTTGAATCAAGTTCCACTATGATATGTATAGCTTTCTATTAGTTGATTTGGGCACTTATGAGGTCATGAGGTCCATCTAGTAGTTGTAACAAACTCAAGTGGCAAATTGATGATGCTTGAGATATTTTAGGATCATAATAGGTGTTGTTAGACTTGTTGGACCTAGATTTGATGATGGCTTAAATTAAATTCAAGGCTTATACATCTATCTTGTAAGGTTGTTAAAGAATTCATTTATATGACTAAATATTGGACTTTGTGTCTAAAACTTTGGTAGAAGATGTCGTACGATATTATTATGAAACTACTTTCAAAATTTCAGGAGGTTTAGAGTTTGTTACAAAATGACGTAGTCGATTGAAGTTGAGGAGAATAATGGTTTTAATGCTAGTGAACATTGGTAAAATGAACGAAAGGGTGACTAAGTAGAATAGTATGGTTTAATCATGTAATATAGCCCGTAACATTGGTGTTACACTGGTTTATCCTCCTACTGCTTGGGCACGGTCAAAAGCCTGACAAGGTGGTATAATCCAAACCCTCCACCAGCTAGATCAGATGGCTGACCTTCATCTTCGAACTCTGACTAAAACGGAGCTGATGCATGGCCAAACATTGATCCTCATTGGCCTGAGAGCGTGATCATAGCTAGCCTAAGATAAACTCTCGAGTGTTGGAAGAGATCTGCACTACTCGGAACTATCTGATGACCCTACACAATGAGGCTGAAGCGGTGAGATGAGAGAGTTCCATCGCTCGCCGTTACCACCCACTCTACCCAGAATTTAGAGGGGACCGAGACTAGTTTTTAGGAGAGGAACTCAATCTACCAAACTCCAGGGAGACCACAAAGCAAACATAGGCTTCTGAAGCCTATCCCTAGAGAGAAGTTGTAGGGCTATCACCCTGAATTGGAGGAGAGGAAGATAGACCCCGCCAACCCTTTTGCAACTCCTCGTGAGGATGCTCCTGGTGTGAGATCATTTGCAGGTGTAGTCATGAAGTGCTCGTTGGAGGTCCATCCAACAGTAGTTAGCAGTGGTGAGTTCCGTAGGTAACATGAGGAAAGCCCCCAGCCGCAGTCCTTGAAGCTGGTGACTCAGAGAAGGACTTGATTCTGGCAGACTCCTCGAATCTATGATGAGGAGATGCCAACAAGAAGCCTGAAGGCCGGAGCAGATGAGGGAGCATAGCCGGATCTTACGGACCTCTTTCCAGTTCATGAGGAGGAGGAGATCATCACCTCTCCCTCACCGGAGTCGAGCCTCACGGTGGCGACTCTGTTCCTGAGTCGAGCGAACGGGGAGCAGCGTCGGACGGGCACGCACGATCAGAGGCGCAACGCTGCAGTTCGGCGGAGGGGAAGCTATGTCGACCTAGCGGGGAAAGAATGCGAGAAGAGAGGGTGGGGCTGGTCCAGTCAGACCTGGACGTGAACCGAGTCTAGGTGCATGAACCGGCTGGTCCAAGTAAAGAGTTGTGCCCCCACACTAGACACGTGGCGTCTGCTGAGTGGCCCAAAGGTAACAAAAATCCGAGAAATACCTAGATTTTAGAAAATGTATAGTAATTCCATTGTTTCTCATAAAAATACAAACAAGGTACCAAAACGTTCAGAAAAATGAGTAGAACAGCATGAAACTATAATATCAGGATTTTGATGGAATAATAATAGTGATATCATATAATTAGTTAAATGCTAGTAAAATGGATAATAAATAGCAAACGATGACATAAAATTATGGAAAAATGTCAGTAAGTCCATAACCATGTTTAGAATACGTATAATGTCAGTTATGGTCATGTTGATGTACGAAATCATGTAATTTGCTCAATATGGCTATTTAGGGTTGATATCTCTAGATAAAATGTAATAAATACATGCATGCTTAATAAATGATGAAATTTACAGAGTAAGCTCATATCTGTATTTGGAAACTCAGATTTAATTATGAGATCATGGTGATGCATAGAATTCATGTTATATGAAGATGACCCTTAATACATGAGTTGTAACCCTAACTGGAATAATGTATATAAACTAGGGTTATTATGTGCACAAAAAGGATATGAAACCTAATATTTAGATAATGGATCATAATCTAGAAAATGACATCAGTAAGTTAAATATAAGACAATAATGCAAGTAAATGTTGGAATATCCTAATGAGATAATATGAACCCTAATGAACACGACTAGGGTTAAGATGATGAGAATCTGATGATAGTATGTGGTCTTGTCTTAATCAGGTGATGAATAGACTTCTAGATGATCAAGGATAAGTTAGAAATCTCTGAACTCAGGTACGTGGGTTTTTATTTAAGTATATGACTATGGTTTTCTTGCTTGCAATCATGATATGTATGTATGGTCTCTTCTATTTGCAAATATTGGATGTAGTAGCACTATATAGTAATTGATGTTTTATCACTTGTAAACATAAATGATAAGTAGATGCTTTGTAGTTATTTAAGGTGTTCATTATCCCCCTTATGAGGTAATGGATTAATGTTGGCTAGTACACCTCCCTAGAGCACACGGTGTACGGGGAGTTTCCCTAGAGTACTTAGTACACAGGGATGGGCCCAATATTTATGTTTTGGTACTAGTCCACCTTGATAATGCAATTCATCTAGGAAAATGACTTAAATTGACGTATTTCGCTTAATAAAGAAGTGTTTTATATGATTTTCTTTCCTTCTGCAAATCTTTTTCAAATTTATGAAAGCCATATATATATATATATATATATATATATATATATATATATATATATATATATGTATCTTTCTGCCCATGTACACAACACCTTATGTGTTGATTTGTTGTTTCACGTATGTTTTAGGTTCAAAGCTAGCATGGGATAAAAGAAGGGAAGTGAGCAGTTGTCCAGGTTGTACCTTTTGTGTTAAGATCCTGTTAGCATACATGTTCATAGACTTGTAAAATTTTCTTCACGTTATGTAAATGTAAGTTGCAAAATTTAATTCATGTTGTAATATAAATATGTTGAATGTTGAGAATGTTATGGTTGTATGCTCATGTATGTGTATTATGCTTCTGCATCGCTTTCTGATATGATTGGATGATGTTTTTGGATTCTGACCTCTCATTCCCAATAGGGTATGGAGAAGCCAAAATCCGGGGACGTCATAGCTTCAATCTACAAATGATGAAGATCTTGACAGAAATGATGAATCTAATGAAGACTCGGGTGGAGGTCTCATCTAGCCACTTTACCAACACCGTGAAGGCTCTTTGTGAGGAAGTTCAAAATCTAAAAATCTTTTGGCAACCAGAACAACCAAATCTATGTCAAACTCTTATACTCCATAATGGAGTAACCATTCTAATTTCTCTTAGAAGAAATGGGAGGAAGGATATGGGCAGCCTAGGAAACTTCAACAGTCAAAATATAGCTCCAAGTTTGAAAAAGAAGTTCTTAGGAGACAGAGAAGCCTTGATGATATGAAGAAAGATGTGTTCACTCATGGATAAAACGTTAGCCAGCTAGAGTAGACGATTGATTATATTTATCTATCTCTTACTAGACATGAAGAGGGGAGGCTTCCTTCCCAAACCTTGATGAACCCCAATAGTGTTAATGGAACCATGGGTTCTCCTCTGACGTGACTTTTACTGCACCGAAAAATTCACTAGGGGTGAAGTCCCAAGAGTTTATCCAAACATGTATAATAATCACCAACTGCAAGAAAATGGATTTTAATGTAGTATAGTTAGGATCAAACCCAAAGGATAATATTCTTAAGAAGTTATCTAATCCAAAGTAACCATACAAGAACTAGTAATCAATACAAGATTTGAATTTGGTTATTAACTAAAATGCAAATAGCAAAGTTTGAATTAAAGAGTTGATAAATTGGTGGATGGAAACATTAGGGTGGAATGGGTTTCACGACCACTACCTATCATTCACTCTCTCAGTGCATCATATTAAGCATGAACATATATGTTGAGTCCAGGAAAATCCCCCTTTCGATGCTAGCATTAAAACCCAGACAAATATCACTCTAAGCATGTCATGGAGTTACCTAGAAATCATGCATGTATCGCCTTAGAAAACATTTATCTAAAGTTATCATCAAGGGTTTGACATGAATCGATCACTATCCTAGATCTTAGGTTCTAAGTTCTCTACACGCAAAATCTAATTTACATATAAAATTGATGCTCATGTAAGAATCTAATCATAAAAATGATTGATTCAAAACATGTGATGGTTGATACAACGGTAGATGCAATAAATATAGAACATTTGGGTAGCGGGGCTACTTCCTACACCCTAGTGAGAGGACTATTCACTTGTGGCAGTAGTAGCAGTAACACCAAGGGAAAATAAGAAGAAATGCAAGGGAACATAAGAAGACAAAAGCTAATATGTGGTGTGCAGAAGCAGCTCTTCAAACTGTGGGATGATGGCATCGATGAACAACCAAGAACATCCATGTATGTATGTCATGGATGCATAGATTCTTCAATCTTTCTTCCTTATGAAATGGGTCAACTAATGTATGGGTGAAGAAGTAGATCAACGAGGGCAAAGGACATCAGCCCATGGATAGAGGTACTGCAGAACAGGCCTTTGCTAAGATCTGGTCCTTGGAACCTTGGAGGAGTGGAGGTGGTGTGGGGAATATGGATATAGAACAGGTGGGGCAAAAACAAAAATTTTACTATCATATTTCCCTTATCATAGAGATCATGTAAACAACTATATAATGGAAAGGATGGCATCAAAGATATACCTAGTCCTGGAACAAATTCAACAATGATCTCCTTGTCGTCTTGTGTGCCTTTCTTCTACTCGCACTCGAACAACATCTTCAGCATCTCTTGGTTGATCACCACAGACGGCAGCCTGATGTCGTCCTCCTAGTAGGAAAAGCTCCATGACTCTATAGTAGTCCACACGGACCACCTAGAACTCCCATCATTGTACTAGAATAGATAGGAAGGAGTTGTCCCTCCATGTTGGTTTACTAGCACCAACTTGCTCTCCTACAATTGTTCTCCCTTACTATCCCTCTCTTTGTTGGGTAGGACTTGCTCGAGTTCTCTCAGTTACTGCAACCAGAGAAGACAACAATTGTCATAAGAAATTGAGTCGTGTCTCTAGGAAGCCCCGGTACCTCTCTATTTATAGGAGGGTTAGGGTCAGGGTTACCAACACTAGTACATAACTGACCTTTAGTGTCGGTTATTTAAGGCCTTTAGTGTCAGTTTCAATGTGACACCTATGTGGGCACCACTAAAAGGCCAACCGTTAGGTGTCGGTTTCCAAATCGACGCCAGAAACCTTCATGCACCACCGAAAATGCGCCAATAGTGGGGTATAGGCGTCGGTTATTACTACAGAAATCGATGCCATAAACCTTCACTCCACAGAAAGGGCGCCATCTAGGATACCATCAGCGTCAGTTTTTTATTGATAACCGACGCCATATCACATGCTACCACGGCCATGCTGGCCAGCACGGTCATGGTGTCTGGTCTCATTAGGCCATCTAGGACACCATCAGCGTCGGTTTTTTATTGATAACCGATGCCATATCACCTGCTACCACGGCCGTGCTGGCCAGCATGTCTGTGGTGTCTGGTCTCATTAGGCATCAGTTTTACCTATTATCCGACGTTGTAAGCATTTGTCGTCAGTTTTTTCAAATAACCGACGCCTATTGTATGTATTTTTTTTAATCAGTCTGTAGGCCTACTG
Source organism: Alisma plantago-aquatica (assembly GCA_963693085.1). Lineage (NCBI taxonomy): Eukaryota > Viridiplantae > Streptophyta > Magnoliopsida > Alismatales > Alismataceae > Alisma > Alisma plantago-aquatica. Next base: position 162,630,873 of record OY856411.1, read on the forward strand.
TGGCTGGTCGCAGGATGAGAAACCTGTAGTTCAGTTATGAACTGTAGGTTTTACGACATCCATTGATATCAGCCAACAACAGGTCACAAACCTGCAAAATTAACAACATTAATTTTCACACATTTAGCAACCTATAGTTCCATTTGATTTTCACACATGTAGAAACATTCATGTAGCAATTTATAGTTCCGTTCATTTTCACATTCACACATGTAGAAACATTCATATAGCAACCAGCAGTTTCATTCATTTTCACATTCACACATGTATAAACATTCAGACACATGTAGAAACATTCAGACATGTAGAAACATTCACACATATTACAATTCAGAAATTCATTTACAAAATATCATTCTTTAGTCAATATTCACTATCAACAACCCAATTATATTTTAAAAACCCCACTACTTGTATGGCTTTTTCCCATTCTTCTCTTACATCATTTAATTCTTCCATTGTATAGGGAGCATGTACATCTAGTAAGGCCTTTCATGTAGTGTGGTCAGTTTTAAATACCTGCAAAGAGAATGATGTATATATATAATTAATAATATATAAATAAGATTGATATATTTCATATTATCTAATGAGACTATATATAATACCTCGGGAATGGTATCGATGTCCACTGCGGCATATTTGATAATTATGTACATAAATCGCATCACATAGTATGCACATGCCCATCCATTGTCTTGTGTAGCACACTATAAATTGAAACATACAAAATATTAAAAAATACAACTAATTAAGCATTGTTCATATAAATAATATATACATTGCAGTCGGGAACTTACTTCCACGTTCTTCCAAATTATTGGCTAGTTCTTTTTCTTGGGGACCTTTCCTCCAGCCTTTTTGAATGCATCTAAACCCCTACATGTTAATGTAACACAGTACATTGCATAATTAAATAGTAATGTAATAACATATGTTAACGGATATGAAAATGAAATATTTCTCACCGGAATAATGTCATTTTCATTGTGTGTCCATATTTTGAATTCAATTTAGTCCTCTTAGGACCTAGATAATAGACAGTGAACGTCTCGGGGACAATAACTAGTAACTCCGAATGCATACCACTAGAGGTAAAAAAAGTTAAAAATTAATAACTCAAAATCCACAATAAAAATGTAATTTTCTTAAGTCCAAATTATAAGCAAAGTAAACTTACTCCACATTGAATGGAGCTATTGTAACTGTCTTGTTATTTTGAGAAAAATTTGTAAAAGCATCACAGCAATATTGTTGAACTGATGAAGGGTCTTTAGCTACTAGACTAATCAAAGAGGGAATCAAAAATCCTACATGTTCGAATGAAAAATCTGCACATATCTTGTCTAAGTAGCTACAAAACATGTATTACGTATGCATTAATAAATAAGAAACCAGATCACCAGATCCTACACAAGGTATATGGATGTATAAAGAATATCTCACCTTATCCATAGCTCTATCACAGATGTATTTAGCCAATCATATTGAAACAACTCCAAATATCTTGTATAAATAGTTTGCTTTCGTATGATTGACCTGCAGCATCCGCATCTATAGAAATAGTTATAGGGAAATTTATATCATGTTCGCCTAACCATATTGCCATACCCCTACAATTAGGACCTAACGGGACAGTTAGGTCATGTGGAACCCAACTTGGTAATGTAGGAGGTGGAGCTGGAGGCCTAGATGCTCTGGGTGTCTTCTTTTTAACCTGTATATATATATAATTTCAGATCAATTGACATCATATACACACACTAACAATTTAACGTAATGTAAATTTACCATACAGTTTCAGTATAGAGGACATCTACTTTTGGCCACAATATCACTCTACCTTCTGCCTCACCAAGAATTTCACAATCTGGGTGGGCATATGGTAATGGAAGATCCATCCAATTGAAGAATATACGTACAGGGCTCACATGAACCCAACCAGCTGGTAATGGAGACCCATGAAACATTTCCCCTGGTAGGGATGGGTAAGTTGACGCCTCTGCAATGACAAATTATTTACTTTTTATACGGCATGGCTTCAACCCCTACAAATTTTTGTGTAAAGAATGTTATATACATATATACATATCATCTTGAAAAGACTAGTTACTATGTCATAAAAATACTTACAGCGGATGTGCTAGGTGGTGGGTCTACAGGATTACTCCCAACCTCTGCAGTAGGAGTAGAGCGGGACGCCATAGGTACTGTCTACTGAGTGGCAGTCAGAGATGCATGCCACTTGCTCATTGCTTCATGGAGTGTCTTATCAACTGCTTCCTTGATTCTCTTATCAACTACTTCATCGACTCTCCTATCAACTATCTTATCTACCTATACATGGATAAAAGAAACGTTAGCTTCTGATTATTGAATTCTCTTTTACAGTAACATTATAAAGAAAGAATAGGTCACCTCTTCTTGTGAAATTCCCTATTTTGGGACATGTTTGCGTTGGGATGGCCCAAAGAACGCTTTGATGCCCACACCAGTGCCTGCAACCCTAACACGTCCAGGATGCTCTGGGTTACCCAGAGCAACTGTCAATTCATCCCTTGTGCCCTCACGGATGAACTTGTCTTGTTTCCTCAGCTTGTGCAGCTCCCGCTAATCGCCAAAACAAAAATTTGTAATTAAGTAAACACCACAAATAATCAATATTCGAATGATTGCTCTAAGAGTTGTATTTTACCATTTTTGCAGCCGCCTCGGTAGTTGTGGGCTTCCTTATTTCTCCCTTCTTATTTTGCCTCCCAGCTATCCACACATCATGGCGAGGCAGAGGTGTGGTACCTATAGTAGAGGACTCCTGAGTAGCAGCAAACTGAGCAGTAGATTCAGCCTGTAGTCTTTGGTGAATGCCTGCATACTCCTTTGGACCCATTGTGTGGTCATGCACATTCAGTGCACGCCTTGCTCTTTGCACCTCACTGAGGGCCTAATTAGTATGCACATTAATGATTTGGTTAGTAACACTAAATTTTAATCTTAAATAGGTGAATACAACATATATTAATTAAATTGGGAGTGACACCTAACACCTTGAATTCATCAATTTTTCTTGAAGCAACAAAAGCGTCCCATTCTTCTTGGTCCAGGAAGTTCAACTGTTCAGTGGTTGTCTTCTTCCTCTTGTCACCTTATTTTATGTATTCTCGGGTGAGATTTGTCCTATAGTTCCTTAGGACTCTCCCACAGCGTTGCATCATGCATTTACGATGCAGCTTTTCATCCAATTCAAGTATACTCTGCAAAATAGAATTACTATTAACTAGTATCCAAAAAATTAGTAATCTACAAAATAGAATTGCAAATTAATAATAACTCACACATAAATCCTTCCATATTACGTCTTTATTTCCCTTAGGAACTTTATGCCAAGAATCTATCTTACAACCATAATGGCTACGAGTAACATACCCAAGATATGAAACAAACGAATTGTGATTCACTCCAATTGCATTTCGTGCATTATCAAAATCCACAACAAGTTTGGGTCCATTGCCCCTTTGTGCTATTAACTTCTTCATCATAGTGATGCCCCTTCTCTTGTCAACTTTTTGGTGCTGCTCATCAAGTGCCTCAAGTGCTTCAGAGGGTACATGTGCATCATCAACCTAAAATTTGAAAAAATAAACACACTTACAGGATATAACTATAAATGGACATATAGATATAAATATATGATATATTTTTAAAACTTACATTGTGAGGCGACACATTGATGTCCTCACCCTCATGGTAATCATCAGCACGATCATCAGGAGAATGCTCATCCATCTGAAAGTTCACATTCACATTGTAAAGTTCACATTGTAAAGTAATTCCCATATGCTGGAAAGTCATTAATAGTGCAAAACAACATAGCATGCAAACAAAATGTCTCTCTTTGTGAAGCATCATAGGTCATCACACCTTCACCCCCAGAGTTTCTTTAAGTCATCAATCAGAGGTTCAAGATAAACATCGATATCATTTCTAGGTTGTTTAGGGCCCTATATCAACAATGACAGCATTACGTACTTATTTTTCATACACAGTCAGGGAGGAAGATTGTATATAAAAAGCATGACTGGCCAAGTGCTATGTTGTCTACTCAATGTCCCATATGGATTCATCCCGTCTGTACAAAGCCCAAGTCTTAGATTCCTAACTTCTTCACCAAATTCAGGGTACAATAGATCAATCTTCTTCCACTGTGGGGAATCAGACGCATGTCGTAGGATCCCATCATTATTTTTCTTAACATCTGCATGCCACCTCAAATTCTTCACATCTATCAGATTGGCAAATAAGCGTTGAAACTGTGATATTATAGGTAGATACCACATCACCTTGGTAGGAGAACCAGTTTTGGACTACCCCGAAGTCGTCAATTTATACTGTGACACACCACATTTTGGACAATCTTTCAAATCCACATAGTCCTTTTGAAATAATACACAATCATTCGGGCATGTGTTTATATTATTGGCATCCATTCCCATTGGGCACAACAATTTCTTTACCTGGTATGTTGAGATTGGCAGCTCATTTCCTTCAAGAAGCATTTCTTTCACCAAAGACAACAATGACGTGAAGCTTTTGTCGCTCCATCTATTGTTAGCTTTCAGCTTATACAATCTCAACACAGCGCTAAGCTTCATAAACTTAGTACAACATGTGTATAATGGTATCTCAGCATCATGCACAATGTTTCTAAAAATGGGAGGTGGATCGGTGTGCTCTACCCCACAACTATCCAGCATCGCATCAACGATGTCTACTGGAACTGGTTCATTCACATCTACGTCATCGGAGGCAATTTCTTCCACACAAGCACTGCTATCGACATCCACTGGTTTCGGATTTGAAATCTCTCCATGCCAGTGACATTCTATATAGCCTTATATAATCACATTGCACATGACATGACTTTTGATTTCATCACCAGTACTGACTTTCAAGTTGTTACCGCAATGCCTACATGGATAGTAGAACCTATCTCCAAGTTGTTTCCTATGTTCCTCAGCAAATCTAATAAACTGGTCAAGACTAGATATAAACTCTGGGGTGCAGCGGTTGCGAATGGACATCCATGATCTATCCATTCTATGATCAAAGAGAAAACAACTATACATTACAACAAGATTAGGGTCTAGGGTTAACAGATTAGAGTTTTTTTAAGGTTAAAACTTTAGGCCAACAAATACATGTGTTGTCATTCTTATATATAATAAATATGTACCACCTATCCCATTCTTGAACACCTAATCTCACTAGTAAGTGTATAATTTGTATTGGGTTTTCAAGAAAATTTCGACATCATTTCCCTGCTGTTCTCTAAGTACATATGTACTTAGAGAACAAACGGGGAAATGCTATCGAAATTTTCTTGAAAACCCAATACACATTATACACTTACATCCTAAGTGAGATTAGGTGTTCAAGAATAGTCCCAAACTGGGTACTATCCAAGATTTACTCCTAATGAGTAAATCTTGGACGGGTTTCTAGGCCAACAAATACATGTGTTGTCATTCTTATACCTACAATCCTAATTTCATCATTCATATCCTATGTTTTGTGTAACATCATTTAATCATGCTTGTCAGTAAATAATAAATAGTAAATAAACCATGAAATATATGCAAATCAACAGCAAGTCAACAACACCTGCAACAACACAAATGCACACAAATGTAGATGCATGTTCATCATCAAGATAATCATTACACACAAATGTAGGTATCCGATCATAATTGAGCAATATAGCACAAAATCAGCCACCACGGCCGTGCCAAACTGTGATTTCACAACATGCACAATCATCGGTCGTGGAGCAGGGTACCTTCTTGAGGGCGGAGGAAGAAGAGCAGGAGCAAGTACCTTCAGGCAACCGGCGAGAGAGAAGGGCAGCCGGCGAGAGAGCAGGGCAACCGGCGGCAGTGCAGGGGAGCAGACCGGCGAAGAGACCAGGAGCAGAGCAAGAGACCGGCAGTGGAAGCGGCGAGGAGAGCAGCAGTAGTGAGCGGCGGCGGCGGCGGTGAGGAGAGTAGCAGTAGTGAACGGCGGCAGTGCGGGGGATCAACGGCGGAAGGATCGCCAGACCTAACTGATCTACCAATGAAACAGAGAGATAGTAGAGAAGAGTCTTTCGTGCGAGGGCTATTAACTGCACTATCGGCGTCAGTTGTTTAAAAAACTGACACCTAAGAACGAATGGCATCGGTTACCAAATAAAATCGACACCTATGCTCATTGAAAGTTTTACCGGGAACAGCGCGGGAAAATCCATAGGTGTCGGTTATTGTAGTAAAACTGACGACCAAAATGTGCCCAATTTCTGTCTCACAAAAAACCTTTCGTCGTCGGTTTAAGAGTTAATAACTGACGACATATGTTAAATTTTGGAGGTAATTTTTTTGCACTGGAAATTTTGGATTTGGCAATTAATTTTAGGCGTCAGTTTCTTATTATGGAACTGACACTGAATAAAAGTGATACCCATGTCTGGTCTCCCTTCACAAATAGATGTCGGGTTTTTTATTTGAACTGACGCTTTATGTTTTAGGTGTCGGTTTATTTATACAACCGACGCCTTTAAAAGTGACGTTATAAGTCATTTCTGTAGTAGTGCAATCTCTGTGGGAGTGGAAGGGACTAGAATTTTATTAATTTTCACAACTTGAAAGCATTGAAACGATCTGTTCACATCTGAGCCAATTGGTTGGCATGCAATCTAATTGGTTCAACCCTTGAACCAGTTGTTTTGTCATGTTTCCCAATCACAATTGTATTGGAAATTCTAATCCACATGATGTCATCACTAATCCTTGATGCAATCGAATTAATCCATGAACTGAGCATGTCATCTCATGAGCCAGTCAGCTGGCGACCTTGAGCCGATCAGTTCACTAAGTGAACCGATCGGTTCATGCCCTAGTTCACCTAGAATTTAGCCAATGCAATTTCCAATCAATCTGACTCTCCAACTAGTCAGTTCAACCCTTGAACTGATCGGTTAAGAGTCCAATAAATTAATTATTGTTTAAATTGAATACCTAAATACTTTAGTAATCAATTTAAGTATCATTCATGTACAAACTCCTATTCTAAGTGTGTCCTATGTGTGTGACCCTATAGGTTCCTATTTACGTTGGCAATGAATGTCCATAACCAGTTTATGACATCACAAGCAAAGAGTGGTATCTAGAAACACATCATTGCTACCCAAGTAAATGAAAAGTTGGACAAAACTTAAACCTAAAATACGTGCTTGGTGTTATAGTGTTCATATAGTTCCTTTATCACTGATATCCAAATTTAACTCGAGGCATGAATCAATTGTCGTCTTCAATATTTAATCTCTATTTCTTGAACTAGAATAGACTATCTCAGATATATGTAAGATCAATATCACATATTAACTCACATGTGTATGGTCATGTGTTTCTCAGTCTCACTTGTCAAGTGGCCAAGATACCATACTCTTATAGGAGGGACAAATCCCATCTACATCAGTCACAGTCATCCCCATGTGTCATAGTTCATCCGGTCATCACCTTTATGGCAACCTTTATTCAAGGCTACGATAGATGATGTCAAAGTACATTACATAACATGTGATGAGTGTAGTGACTTTAGGTATAAGAACCACAATCACCACCAACACTATAAGAGTTGATTCTGATTACCAATCATGGTTACCATGTATCACTCTTATGGTGGGTTTGTCTGATACACTATTCTCTAACAAGTACATATTTGTTTGGTTTGATGTCATATATCATGAGTAATGAGATTATGTCATCAATCAAAACACACATCTAGTTTTTAGTGTTATTATTGTCTATCTGCCTTCCACAATAACATCCGACTAGGGACATAACAAGAATGTATATACTCTTGGGATCCACAAGATCTCATTGTTCAGGTCATCAACCCAAAGATGTACATCATTGAATAATAACATTTTTATACATTTATTATGTTAGTTCATTATCTCATGACTAAATGAAACAAAATAAATTGGAAGATAGACTTTATTATTAATCAAATCATTTACAGGTTATGCCATTACAATCATAATATGATTGGCTCTCTGGGTATACGTACCAATAGTTGGGAGAACCTTTGGTTTATATTTGACAACTGATGGAAGAGGGTCAAAGGAGGTGAAGGTAGAAAGTGAATGTCTATGGCAATAGCCTTACGGCATCAAATGGACAATCCTTTCTTTGTTGGCAGTCCCCTTGTATTTATAGGTGGAGGCTAGGGTTTAGAACCTTATCAGCCTTCATGGAGTGAACTACTAGTCATCATGGAGGTGAAGAGTCAGCAGTGACACGAGGAAGACGAAGGGTTTGTGATATGAAATAATGAGATTGATAGGCAAGGAGTCTCACAATGTTTAATGGAGCCATAAGTAGGTGAATAGTTACAGAACGACCATCTAAAGACCAAGCATAAGCACCATTAGATGTTTGCCATTAGAAGACAAGTACAGAACTTCCTTCGATTGTGGAGTGTTGAACATCCATCAGGAGAGGGCCATTGAATGAGGGTGTCAGAACATCCTCCAGAAGGCGAGCAAGGTCACCATCAGAAGAGGCATTCGGAATCACCTTCAATAGGTGGAGCAAGGAAACCATTGACTGGTGAGCCACCAGAAGGTGAACATTGGCTTCCTTCAGTTTCCAACTGAAGGAGGGATAAATTATGAAATTTGATGTATTGGAAGAAGTGTGAGAATTTAGGAATGCCTCCATGATTTGTCATCCAATGGGAAGGTAGAATGATGTGAATGCTACCCCTGGGGGGGGGCTATTGTTGTGAGGTCAAAGGCCTACATTGATGAAGCGTGAACCAAAAGATCCATCAATTGATGGCATGACAGATCTATGAAAAGTGATGGTTTGATAGATGTACTACAAATTGATTGAACTACATCAACTGATGGAGGATCGAATCATTGAAAATATGCTCCATTTCATCAAAAAATTATGGACCTGCTAGTATTGCGAAACTAGGAATTTCATTCAAAACCTTCTAAATTATCCATTAAAAAAATTAAATGCAATCTAGTTCCAAGCTACAATGATTGAGATGAATGCAAAACCAGGCTAAAAAGCAACTAAACTAGGAAGAATATGCATTTATCAAACAACCCCACAATTTAATGTTGTTCATCCCCGAGTAACACAAGATCTAAAACAGACACCAAATGAATACGTTCAACCCATGATATTGGCACACCTTTACATCATGCTCATTTCCCTACCACCTAATATGGCCAAGCAGCCAACTTTCAGAGGCCCCAAAACACATCTATCCATGACTTCATTTCCAATTTTGCTTCCCAAAACACTTCCCCACCACTATTCCCAAAACCAGGCACATCTAAGTATTTTCATGAGCATTCATAAAATCCTACAGAACAACAAATGTGCAAATATTCTGACACTAGGGTACCTAAAAAGGATATGAAAATGAGGCATTCATTGTGTCTGCGGGTAGAAATGGAGACTATGGAGGTTACAAAATGAAGATGCAAATCTCTATTCTATTTGACTTGAGATTGGTTTTATTTGTGCATATACATATATTGCAACATTTTTTTCATTTTTATTTTGTGCTTATTGGCATCTTTTTCTTTTGATGGTATGCCCCTATTACATAGAGAGGGGCATGGAAGAGAGGGAGGGGTGTGACACCCCAAACTTGGATTTTGGCACCTTTTACTGGTTTTATTTTCATTTTAATGGATAGAGGGTAAGAAGATGGAGGAAGAAGTGTGGAAGAGGGGTCAACTTAATATGAAAAACTTGATTTACAGTTCAGTGCATCAGGTTGTTCTCTTAGTCTCATTGTGCTCAAATGGTGGCATGATAAGGCAAAAAGTTATGATTCCATGAATTTGTTTCAGTAATTATTTAGAAGAATAATGTGCTTGCTCCCTCTAAGTTCCTCAAAAACTTGCCATCTTTTCTACAGAAACATGATGTTTGGGTTCCTAGGCCACATAGGGTAATTTCTAGCCATTGGTTGTTTTAAGAAATTGGTCATTGTGATGTTTTGATTCGAGTAAGGAGAGTTATTGATGAAACATGCATAGATGAAAACAAAAAAATGAATCTAAGTTGGTTAGGTAATGGCTTTGATTACTCTAGAAAAGATTTTTTTTTAACATTAAGCTAAATGCAATGCATGAGTATGCAATGATGAGATCGTAAGTTACAAATAGATTGGTGTCGATAGAAAGTAGAATGTGTACCACCCACCCTCCACCTAGAACTTAGATATTTGTTTATCCCTGAACAAACACTAAATTCAAGATGGAGGGGAAGAATTTTGTTAGTTGGTTGTAGGTCATGGTTGCTCTCCATTCTACAAGATTCGTTTACATAAAATCAAAATTGTTACAATTGATGATTTTATCATGAGATTCACTAACTAACTAAATGAAATATAGACTAAGATGTAAGAACAACTAGAAATGAAGGTTACATTGGGGTTGCCTCTTGAGAAGCGCCCTTGTTTGATGTCATTGGAACGACAGCTAAAATTAGTCATGATATGTTGGAGGGAGAAGTGGGAGTAATTGGTTGGCCTACATATCAACAATAGTGAAATAGTGTTTAGATTTGTGTCCATTGATTGTGAATTCTCTCATCTTCTCAATCCATATTAAAATATCTCCATGAGGGGATATATGCTTGACGATCAATAGACCCAACCATTGAGTCTTAAGCTTCCTTGGGAAGAGGTAGAGATGAGAGTTGTGTAGCATTACTTGGTCCCAGACTTGCAGATCTTTCCTCTTTAGGTGTCCATCATGTCACATATTTGTACGCTCCTTGTAGATGTGTGCATTTTCATAAGCAGTCAGTCGTAACTCTTCGAGCTCTAGTAGTTGAAGTAGATGGTTTTACTTTGTTGCATGTAGGTTGAAGTTGATATTCTTGATGGCCCATTGAGCTTCGTGTTTGATCTCTATTGGTAGGTGATAAGACTTCCCTTAGATGAGAAAGAAGGGTGTAGTGACTAGGTGAGTCTTGTATGTAGTTTGATATGCCTTGAATGTGTTGTTCAACTTGTTATCCCAGTCTTGTCTCATCCTGCTAACTGTCTTCTCAAGAATATTTTTGATTTGACAATTGGACACCTCCACTTGACCACTCATCTAAGGGTGGTATGGAGTATCTACACGATGAGAGACGACATACCTACGAAGGAGTGCTTCAAAGTTGTATTCAAGAAAGTGTGATCCCCCATTGGAAATGATAGTGTGGGGGACTCTAAAGCGTGGGAAGATGATATCTTTGAATAGTTTGATCACTATCTTGGAGTCCCTAGACTTTGTGGGGATGGATTCAACCCATTTAGAAGCATAATCAAAAACTACCAAGATGTAGGAGAAGCCATAAGAAAAGGGGAATGGACTCATGTAGTCCACACCCCGAACTTATAAGATTTCCATTTCTTGCCATAGGTTGAGGGACATCTCATCCCTCCTAGAAATAATACTACATTGTTGGCTCAGGTCACAAAACTTGACAAATATGTGAGCATCCTTAAATATAGTGGGCCAAAAGAACCCACATTGGAGGACTTTAAATGCAGTCTTCTTGGAGCTAATACAGCCCCCATTTGGTCCAAAGTGACATTGTTACAAGATAAGAGGGGATTCTTCTTCAGAGAGGCATTGATTGTAAAGGTTGTCTAAGCATAATCAAAATATATAAGGCTCATGCCAATGGTATAAATGAATGTCAGACATGAACTTCTTCTTATCATCCCCTATGCAGTCTGGATGGAGGACTCCCACAGCAAGATAGTTGACAAAATCTACATACCACAGGGTGAATGCAGTAAACCTTCAGCAAGTGGTCATAGGAAAGGGAGTCATTGATCGGGACAGTGTCACTATCTTGTATGTGCAACTACTAATATGATCAACAATGACAATTTAAGTCCCTTTCTTGTCCTTCATTTCCATATCAAATTCTTGCAAAAATAGGATCCACCTAATCAACCTGGCATTCACATTCTTCTTTGACATCAAGTATTTTATAGCATCATGATAGGTATATACAGTCACTTGTGAACCTAATTATATAGGATAAAAACTTGTCAAAGGCAAATACAATGGTCTTTTCTGTTATTGCATAATTATTTAGCATGGTGTCCAACATCTTGCTTACATAGTAGATAGCATGATGTTTCTTCTTAACACGCTGCCACAAGATTGCACCTACGAAATAGTCATTGGCATCACACATGATCCCAAAAGGAAGAGACCAATTTGGGGCACAAAGGATGGGAGTTGAAACTCTTCATGCAATTAGAGTCAAAGATGAATTCCACATCCTTCAGGAGAAGGTCTATCATGCACTTGATGATCTTACTAAAGTCGCAAATAAAACTTCTATAGAATGTGACATGTCCTAGAAATGCTTGAATTTCTTTTAAAGTACTTGTAGGAGTCATCTTAACAATCACTTCAATCTTTGTTTTGTCGACTTCAATGCCTCTAGATCTGACACGGTGCCCTAGAATAATGTTTTCCTTCACCATGAAATGTCACTTTTCCTAGTTAAGCACCAGATTTTCTTCTTTGCAATGTTACAAGACAAGGTAAATATGGTGTAGGCATGATTTGAAAGAATTTCCAAAAATTGAGAAGTCATATATGAATATTTCCATTGTGGTTTCAGTAAGACCAGGGAATATGGCATACATGCAACACTTGAAGGTGACAGGTAGATTGCATGGTTCCAAAGGAAACTGATGAAAAGTGTACGTCCCAAAGAGACATGTGAAAGTGGCATTTTCTTAATCGCTTAGATGAATGGGAATCTGGTAGAAACAAGTGTATCCATCAACAAAAGAACTCTTGGTGTGCAAGCCTCTCTAGGATTTGATCAAGAAAAGGAAAAGGGAAGTGGTCCTTCTGAGTTGCATTGTTGAGATGGCAATAGTGCATACACATACTCCATTGATGCATGTCATTTTTCATACCAAACATTGGGAAAATCATAGATTTTAACCTTATGGCAGTAAGGTATTGAATACCAAGGAACGATAGGAAAATGTTTGAAATCTAAATTGATTGCGAGAGAATAGGAAAGTAAAATCCAATTTGTGAATGTTGATTTATGCTAAGACCAGAAATGAAGTGTGGGAATAAAAAATCAAGATCAATAATAAAAAGTATTAGGGTTTTGGGGGATCACCTCTAGTAATCATACCTTTACTCAAGGAATCAAATCCTAGATCTCAATAATCAAATTAGGACAATGTGGTTGTGTCCTTATGGAACATGATCCGATAAGGGTCAGACTTCCCACAAACTGGTCCTGAGATTTGTGGATCCTCATCCGTATGTCCAACTAATATTTCTCTAAGGTCTCATCAAAATACTTGTGATTCTTATCTAGAGTTTGACTCCATGGTACAGGTGGTTGTGTCGCCATGGAGTGTAACAAACAAATCAAATGAGTATAAAGATCATAAATTGATTTTGCTTGGCCATGTCAAAAAAACTATGAGTTTATTATTTTGAAGGCCTGAGATCTTGGCACCCCCATAAAGATATAATCTTACTACCAGAGAAATAAGTGTCAGATCAAATTTGAAAGGATAGTAATCACAATTAAGGTACTACAAGTTCTTTCTTGTGGGGATCCACATTCATATCACTCCACAAGAATATATCAAATCATTTGATGGCCAAGCATAAACATATGAAGAAACTTTCTTTTATTAAAAGAGGGAGTTGATTACATTAAATAAAGACATTCTATGGGGTTAGGCCCCATGCCCCAGTACAAAACTACTCAGACATTATGTAAAGAATGAAAGCAAAAACTTGATAACAAGGGATATCCTTTTACTTTGGAGTTCCCCCTCCTTAAATAGGGAATGGAGGGGGAGGAAACCCTGAAGAAGGGGAGAAAAGAGTGTCTGGCGGCTGTTGGAGAATCTAGATCACCAACTATAAACTTACTGGTTTGATAACTAAGCTTCTCGGTTCATGTATGCTGGAGCATGGGTCTTAGGGAAGCAATTAAAACCCTATTCAAGGGGTGGTGGCATCGTTTTATCGCTTCTTTGGTCACTGATGAGGTGAGTTGACTATTTTGAATTTTTTGAAACACCTACTTCTCCTTCTGAGCTGACCGATTTGAAATGGCTTGCTTCAGTCATTAAATTGAGCTTGGATCGGCTCTATGAAATGGATGACTATGGTCTGGAATGTGGTGCTTTGGGTGAATGAAATGATCATCTCATGGAGTGAGTCAATTGTTTGGAGTCCTGGGCAGGCACTCTATTATGATATTGAGATGATTGTTTAATGATTGAAATGGTCGTCTAGTAGGAAGAAATTGAGATATGAAGCCTCTGATTCTTGGGTCTTATGGGTCTTTGCATATTTCCCTATAAAACCTATGGAAAACAAGTAAAAACTCCAACTTTAGAAAGAAGGGTTAGCTATGAGGATTTATGCTAAATCTATCAATTAGTCAATAATTTATTGTCAAATAAAGATTAAAAAAGGTACAAAAAAAGGTGTTGAGTTTGCACTCATCAAAATACACCAAACTTAGAGTTTTACTTGTCCTCCAACAACATTGAATTTAAAACATTTCCATATATTACTTTAAGCATATCATCCTCACCTGCATAACACCACTTGAGTCCTTCCACCTTATACATCCAAGCAACCTTAGCTTCCTGGATTCACATAAAATAATTTTTGTATCCCCTATTTTAAGATTATTTCATAACTTGGTTCCATTTCAAGACATGTAATAAAATAGATTTCATATTCCCTTTGCATTTGGTACTCCTGCATATTCATTCAAGTTATTTTCACTAGAACATGGCTCAAGGATTTGATGGGGTATTGTAGATTCCCCTGGGCATGAAATTAGAGTGTAGGAGGTATGTAGGAAGTGGCATCTTCTCTATTCAACTTGAGGCCTTTAATTTCTTTGTTTGTAAGTTACATTGACCGCATGTTTTGGTGTGCTCTTTTAGCATCTTTTCTTGATACGACCCTATTAAATTTATAAGGGGTACGGAAAAATTGAAAGAGGGATGAGAAGGGGTGTGCCACCCTAAACTTGGAGTTTGGCACTTTGGCTTTTTTTTTTGTCGATGGAGGGATGGAAGAAGTGATCAAAAGATTGTTCTTTGTGCAACTTGTTTTTTTTTAATTATAAGCACATAGGGAGTATCATATATTAGATCAACTAATTTATGAATTATGCAAAAAAAGAAAATTTTGAAGTCAATCAATAACCCTAGATAAGGAAGCATTGTTTTTTAATCATATCAGTCCTTTATGACTTGCCATCTTTTCCAAGGAATGGTGTTAATTTGGATCCTAGGTGATAGGATAATTTCTATCACTAAAATGTTTATAATTGTGTTGCAAAAGAAGTTGCATTATTCTAAGGGGGTATAATGATAAACTTGCATATCAACATGGCCAACTAGATAAAGGCATGGCCGATTAGATAAGGGCCAAATTTGAAGGAAAATTTTAAAAAATTTAAAGCTAGACTATATAACATTAAAATGGAAAAAAATAAGATGAGTGGGTGGAGTGAGAATGTACCACCCACCTTCAACTCGGACTTAAATTTTTTCTCATCCTGAGAAAAAATTAAATTTGGAATGGAGAGATGAAAATAGTTGGGTTGCCTCCCAACAAGCACCCTATTCACGTCGAAGGCCTGACAATAGTGGTATTCCCCAAGAGGGTCCAGATACGGACTTTGAATGGGGGTATTATATTGATTTGACTGCTTTCTTTGCATCCATCCCCTCATCTTTTCTTGATCTCCTTGGGAGGTACAAGATTTGGGATCATAACGGATGGGTTCCCATGGTTCGATATATGATAAGGAATAGTTATGGAGTATTGTAGTTGTATTATTAAAGAAATAATTATTAGGTGTAGAGTATAGATTCAAGTGTGGATGCCTAGTCATCCCACCATGCAAGTCATTAGGGTCAATGGGGAATGTGTCGGAAGGATGATAAATGGATACTTCCTCATTGACCTTCAATAGTTCTTCTTGAGTTGTAATTGGTATTGTTAACTCATAGGGGACATGGTGGGTATTGTAGACTAGAGCTTCTAGAGGAGATGGGGGAAGTAGAGTGGGAGTGAGCTGAGATTGTGGGTAGAAAGGAGGAAAAGGTGGTGGGAAAGGAGGCTCTTGTGTAGTAAGACTAGGTGCTATAACAATGGGGATGGTGGGAAGCGGATCTCCATTATCATGGGGTTGGTTGGTGTGGCTTTAATCTGCATTATAGCTTGGTCGTCCACTAGAAACCTTGATATTCAGTCACAAGTGTGGTCTCAGAGTCGAGGAAGCATTGTTTCATATGGTTGAACTGGTCTATGCAGTCGAGGAATTATACTTCTTCTTCTCTAGTATACTTCATGCTACCTCATGAAGCTTGAAAGTTGATGAATTTAGTTCCACTTGTAAGGTGAGAAGTCCTAACTCAACATCAATGAGTGCCCTGGCAGTGGCAAGGAATGTCATGCTAAAAATAAGTGGGTAGCGACGATCTTACTTTATATCCAGTACCACAAAGTTGCATGGTATGTAAAATTTTCCCACTTTAACACATACATCATCAATAATCTTGAGTTGCCTAGTAATGGAAGAATCGGCCAGTTGAATGCTCATATGGGTGGATCAAGCATAGGTGATCCCAAGTCTCTTGCACATGCTTAGTGGGATGATGGAGATGCTTGCTCTAAGATTGGCTAACCCTGGATGGCTAGTACAATCGTTGATGGTGCATGTAATTCCGAAGGACCCTGGGTCTTTTGTTTGTGCAGCATCTTGCTTTGGATAATGTCTAACGTGGTTCTAGCCAGCTTCACCATTTTGGATTCTTCAGTAATGTACTTGCAGTTCAATAGGGCCTTATAGAATTTTGTCCATTCGGGAATTTCTGTCATGGCGTCCAAAAGAGGGATATTGACACATAACTTCCTCATGGCTTCCTTAAACTTGTTGAACCTAGAGTCCAACTGGGCCTTTTATGCCGTCCTACAAAGGGTATGCATAGCTTATAGACAGGGATTTCTTCTTGCAGGACAGATGATGCTTACGGCTTAGGGACAACAACTTCATCATCATCCCCTTTGGTTAGAGTTGTGGGGAAGGGACTTACTTTTCCTGAAGTTGAAAGGACAGATCTATTCTTTACAGCCTTGAGCTATTCTGGGTGCTTAGGGATTGGCTCAGGTTGTCTGGCAAGAACTCTCATGGGAGGATGTAGGGTTGCTGGTCAAACAAGCTAGATGAGCTTGCTACTTGTTGAACATCATTTTGTGGGTGTCAAGAATTGCCTATTGACTATTCATCATAGCCTGCATACTTCTTTCTATAGCTTTATATGGACTCTGGAGTTGTTCTCCCTACAATTGCCTTGATTTCTAAAGTTTGTTTGATTTTTATATTGATAGACATAGTGAATTCTATCCTGTAGATTTCCATTTTGATTAGGAATGTTGTAAATTGCATCGACTTCTTCAAATTATTTTTGAGGTGATCCTCTTTCATATGCTTTAATACAAAATTCCAACCTATCTTGTCTCTAAACACTCGTCTTGAGACCGTATGCAATTGATTTTAGCTCGGAGTTGACTTTGGCCTTTGCTACCTTGAAGACTCCTCCTCTGTTAGATCTGGCATGGGTTTCAGCACTTCTCTGGACAACTACCTAGGCATTCTCGGTATTTTAGAGCATGAAGTTCCCTCCAAAGTATGTGTCCAGAAAGTCTTTGGTATCTTCATCTACACTGTGAGAAAAAATCTCAATCAATTGATTCTTGGGGATATTGTAATGTGGGAAAATATGAAGGAGTTCCTTGAATCGCTCCCATGTTTCTCAAGGTCTCACCAGGGATCATGGTGAATCTAGTGATTGCCGCTGGATGGTGTAAGTTAGGAATGGGGTTAGTACTTTTCAAGGAATGTTGCCTGGAGATCATCCCATGTGGTAATGGGGTTTCCTTCTAGAATGTTATTCCAACTTGTGGCTTGGTCAGTCAGAGAGAATTTGAACAATTAAAGTCTAAAGGCTATGTCACTAATGCTAGGTACCTTATGCAAAGCACATAAGTCAAGGAATAGTCATAGGTGGTCTTGATTGTTTTCTCCCATTTTTCTTGCAAATGGGTTGCCTTAGAGGAGATTGATCCATTTTGTATGGATCTTGAAGTGTGGAGTAGTAATTTTAGGGGGAATAACAGGATGTCGATCAGTGCACCTGGGGACTGAAAATTCCTTAAATTATTTTTGTTGCTCGGCTTGTCTTTGAGCCATGGCTTGTGCTTCCATAGCCACTCTCTATGCAGCTAGGGCCTGCTTTATCTACTGTTGGATCTCCTCTTCTTGATCCATCCTGGATTTACAGTATTGATTTAACTGGTGAAAGGTCCTATAGATATTAGGATCGTAGGAGAAAGGGGTGTTAAAAACACTTTGAGAGTGTCACATACACTATTGATGCATGAGAAAAGGAGAACACATTATCTAGGAAAATAAAAGAAGAAACCATTTAAAGGGAACTAGAAATTACAAAATAAACTAGGAAAGTAGTACTATAGGAATGAAAACTTTGCCACAGGAGGAGATACACTACCAGAATGGGTCTCGGTAGGCAAAATAAATTTCAAAAATCTAAGAAAGGAAATTATGGAGCAAGACTAAAATTATGAAAGTAAACTAGAGATTATAAGACGGTTGAAATTTATGGAACAAAATAAAATTACAAAATGAACTAGAAGAAGGAACAAAGTTATGAAAGAACTATAAAAATTTATAAAACAAGATTATATTTATGAAACAAGCTAAAAAATTAGAGCCAAATTAAAATTATGGAGAGAAAGAATCCTAAATTCCAAAAAAAAACATGTTTCGTAACCGACAACGGTACCAATTTGATGTGTCATTTTCTGCACCAAATACTAGAAAAATCCTAGAGTTTAACCTTATGGTAGTAATGTATCAAATCCCGAGCAACGGTGGGAAATGTTTGAAATTTAAATAGATTGTGAGAGAATAGGAAAGTAAAATCTGGTTTGTGAAGGTTGATTTATGCTAAGGACAGGAATAAAGTGTGGGAATAAAAAAATCAAGATAAATAATAAAAAGGATTGGGGGTCCAAGGATCACCACCAATAACCATGTCTTTACTTAAGGAATCAACTCATGTATCTCAACAATCAAACTAGGACCATTTGATTGTGTCCTTACGAAACACAATTGCATAAGGACCAGACTTCCGGCAAACCCTTTGTAGCTGGCATTTGTGGATCCTCATTCATCTGTGCAACACATATCTCTCCAAGGTCTCATCAAAATACACATGATTCTTAATTGGCATTCGAATCCATGGATCTGGTGGTCACGTCACCATGGAGTGTAATAAACATATCAAACAAGTAGAAAGATCATAATCTGATTTTGGTTGGTCGCATCAAAAAGACTATGAGTTCATCATTTTGAAGGCCTGAGGTCTCAAAACCCCCTCAAAGATATAATCTTGCTACCAGAGATATAAGTACAAGGTCAAAGTTGAAAGGATAGTAATTGCGATTAAGGGACTACATGTTCTTTCTTGTGGGAATCCATGGTCATATCACCCCACAAGAATATATCAAATCATTCAATAATCAAAAGCATAAACAGATGAAGGAACATTATTTTATTGAAAGAGAGAGTCGATTACTTGAATAAAGACATGTTATGGGGTTAGGCCCCATTCCCCAGTATGAAACTACTCAGATATAATGTAAAGAATAAAAGCAAAAACTAGATAACAAGGGATGCCCTTTTACTTTGGAGTTACCCCTCATTATATAGAGAAAGGAAGGGGAGGAAACCCTGAGGATGGGAAGAAAAGAATGATTGGCAGCTGTTGGAGAATCTAAATCGTCAGATGTGGACTGATGGGTTTGCCAACCATGCCCCTAAGTTCACATCTGTTAGAGTGCAGGTCTTAGGGAAGTGGTCAAACCCCTAGTCAAGGGTGCTGGTGTCATTTGACCACTTCTTTGGTCATTGATGAGGTGGGTCGGTTGTTTGAACTTTTTGAAACACCTACTTCTCCTTCGGAGTTGACCAATTTACTGAATGAACCGCTTGGTTCAGTCATTAACTTGAGTTTGGATCAACGTTATGAAATGGTTGATTAGGGTCTGGAATGTGGTGCTTTGGGTGAATGAAATGATTGTCTCATGGAGTGAGTCGGTGATTTGGAGTTCTGGGCAAGCATTCTTTTATGCTAGTGAGTGAATAGTTTGATGATTGAGATAGAAATTGAGATACAAAACCTCAAATTCTTGGATCTTATGGGTCTTTACATATTTCCCTAAAAATCCCATGGAAAACAAGTAAAAACTCCAATTTAAGCAAGAAGGGTTAGTTAAAAGGATTTATGTTGAATCTATCAATTAGTCAATAACTTATTTTCAAATAAAGAATAAACAAATGTACAGAAAAAGGTGATGAGTTTGCACTCATCGGCCACCAAGTCACAGTGAGGGTTGTAATAAGCTCATTCTTATCATTTAAAACAATGGTATTTCCTCCCTTATTTGGAACTACTTGTATAGGACTCACCCATGGTGAGCTGGTGATGGGATGGGTGATCCCATAAAGAATAGCTTAATCACCACTTTTTACACAACCTACTTCAGAATCGGGTTCAGTTTTCATTGAGGCTCGATGGAGGGCTTATAGTTGTCAAACATGTAAATTATCTTGATGCATAGTACTTGACTTAATTTGGTTAGATATATCATCTAGTAGCCTAATGCCTTTTATCTCTTCCTTAGTTTGTTAACACCATGTGTTCTTGTTCAACTGTGAGATTTGAATTAACAATCACTAGGAAGATTTTTTATCAAGACATAGTTTAACCCCTCAAGTAGAGGCTTAATATCTGATGTGGTAGTTTCTTTGTCTTCTTCATTGACGATGGAGGCACCTTAGATCTTCAAACTCAACTTTAGGGTCTTCCTCACTAGAGGTTAAGAGGAGGAGAAATTTTTCCACATGTTCATCATTTAACTCATGAGCATTGGCATTGATGAGTGATGTTTCCAGAGGGTGTTCATAAGTATGTTCATCCTACCTTAGTTGTGCCATTTTGTCAATGTAGTCAATGAGGTAGCATTGTTCTAGGAAGGATGGCCCCTTGAAACTCTCAAAGACCTTGCAATCAATAGTGTCTATCCCTAGTCCCAATGTTAAGATTTTGGCCTTAACATCAATTAAGGATCTGGAATTTTCTAGGAATAGGCGCCCAAAGATGAGGGGATACTGAAGACCCTCATTAATGTCCATGATGACATAATCGCAATGGCGGTACAATTTGGGACCCCCTCTCACGGGGATGTCTTCTACGATACCCATAGGGGTGGTCATACAAGACTCAACTAGTTGAATCACGATGCCAGTAGGGAGGATGTTAGCAGTGAAGTCTAGTCTCTTGCACAAGTTGTAGGCCCCAAGGTTAGCCAGTCCTTTCCAGCATGTTGTGTCTCTAACAAAGCAAGAGACATTGAAAGATCATGGATCTTTGAGGTTCTTAGGCATCTTGCTTTGGATGATGTCTGGTGTCGTTTGTGCTAGCTTCATGACCTCTACTTCCTCTGTTAGGGACTTGTGAGTGGGGAGAGTCTTGAAAAGTTTAGTCCATGTTGGGATTTCACCTATGGCATCAAGGAAGGGAATATAAACATGTAACATCTTCATCACTTCCTTGAACTTCATGAACCTCGAGTCAAGTTATGTCTGAGCCAGATGACGCCAGTATGGAACACGTGGCTTGTATGTTGGAACCGCATGTATAGAAGGAAAAATTGGTGTAGTTTTAGGTTCCTTCTTGAGTTCAAGTGAGATACTTGTCATTGGAGATTCAACAATTTGTTCCATTGGTTTAGCTATCATAATAACCATTGGAGTGGGTTCTTCATCTTCATCATCTTCCAGACCTAGTCTATTATTGTTGTTGATGGGGATTGGGGGTTCTGGTAGCACATGCCTAAAATGTGTGGTTGCAGATTTTAACTGCTCCTCATGATGCTTGGGGTTACCCTCATGTTTATCCGCAAATGATATTGCTAGAGGATGGATGGTTGCAGCTATCTGTGCAAGTTGCTCTTCTATGGACTTGTTGTATGTTTGTTGGCTTGCCAGTATCTTCTCAATGGTATACATGCAACTTTAGTCATTTGTAGCAGCTACACTCTGTTGGCTTCCTTATCCTAAAAGCAGTTGGCCTTTTGGGTTGTAGGGTTGTTTTCCTAGATTGCAATTATTGCCCTGATTGAAATTGGTGAGCTATTGACCAAGGTTATAATTGTTATGTCGATATTTTTGATTTTTTATAACCAAGAGGACCCCAGACTTGGTTCTGGTTGGGTCCCTACAAGAGTTATTGTGCATTTACAACTCCATCTAAACTTCCATATTGGAATCCTACATGGTTTGTTGGCATGTTGGGGTTATAGTACCCCTGTCCTGGAATGGAGTTGACAACATTGACTTCTTCAATGATTGTAGTGTTTTCAAATTGAGGTGGTGCACGTTTAAGGTGGTCTAGTAAAGATGGTTACATTGTAAGCTTGTGTGGACTTCTTCACTACAAACACGGCCAAAATATGAGGCTAGCCCAACTTGAAAAGAGGATTGGCCCCTCTACCCATTCCTTAAGAGAGATGACTCAAGGCTTTCTTGCTTGATAGCGAGAATCCTTAGAGATTCAACAATGGCTTTCAACTTAGATTCATCTTCAATCATTACCACCCAAAGATGCATCCCTTGAAGGATGAACCCCAATTGGCTTGGTTCTCATATCCCCTACTGACGACCTTCCATGCATCCTCAAAGCTCTATTGCATGAAGTCCTTATTAGAAGTGTCAACAAGGAACTTCTTGATGTCATCATCGGATCCCCTATAAAATTCCTTAATAAGTTGTGAAGAGGGAATGTCATGATGAGGGCATTTACGTGACAACTCTGAATCATTCCCATGCTTCAAAGAGAGCCTAAGATGGATCTAGCTTGAATTGGGTGATTTCCCTCTAAGTTGATAGGTGAGTGAGGGTGGAAAGAACTTCTCAAGGAACTGTTCTGAAGTTCCTCCCAAGTTCAGATGTTGTGATCATCTAGGGATTATACCACACCCTAGCTTTGTCAGTGAAGGAGTAATATAATAATGTCAGCTTCATGGCTTCCTCTAACATGCAAGCTTGCTTGCTTAGTCCATAGAGGTTTATGGACTTCTAAAAATGATCATGGCCATTCTCACTGTCTCTCCTACAAAACTATTATTTTTCATCATTGTCACCCATTGTGTCTTGATTTCAAAGTTTTGAGCTTTGATGATGGGTTGGACAATGGGGTTACACATATCATCAGCTTTGGGTATGGAGAACTCTCTTAGTTCTCTTTGTCATTCTCCTTCCTTAACTTCTTGTAGCTCTACTTGCACGATAGCTTTGGCTTCAGCCAAGAGCCTATCTCATTGTGATACAAGCGGTGCTTCAACTCTACAGTTGATCTTCTTCAGCCATCTTGGCTTGGTATGTATGAAGGATCATGTGGTAGGTTCCTTTGGTCTCAGTATCAAAATCTAGTCTTTGGCTGATACTAGAGGAGTGTCATATGTACTATAAATAGTTCTTGAGGAAGAAATGCTACCACAGGTAATATGAGTAGTGTGGAGTTTAATTCAAGAATATATGCAATCGTATCAATTGAGAAAGAAGAATCATAATTAGTCAAAGTTGCTTAAAAAATTAGAAAATTTCATTGTCTTGAGGACCAGCACCAAACTTTGATGTGATTTTTACTGCACCAGCAAATTCACTAGGCATGAAGTCCCTAAAGCTTACCTAAATAAGTATAATAATGGCCACCTACAAGCAGAAGGATCTTATTGTAGTATAGTTAGGATCAAACAAAAAAGACAATATTTTTAAGAAGTAATCTAATCAAATTAACCACACAAGAACTAGTATTTGTCACAAGATTTGTATTTGGTTATTAAACTAAAATGCAAGTAGCAAAGGTTGAATCATAGGGTTGATAAATCAATGTATGGGAACACTAGGGTGGAATGGATTTCACAACCACTACCTATCATTCACTCTCTCACTGCATTATATAAAGCATGAACATATATGTTGAGACCAAGAAAAATCCCTTTTCAGCGTTAGGGTTAAAACCCAGACATATATCACTTTAAGCTCACCATCACGTTACCTAGAGGTCATGCATCTATCACCTTAGAAAACACTTATTCCAAGCTCTCGTCAATGGTTTAACATGAATTGGTCGGTCTCTTATGTCTTAGGTTTGAAGTTCTCTACACTCAAAATCTGATTTTCATATAAACTTGATGATCATGCAAGAATGTAAGAATAAAAATGATTGATTAAAACATATGATGGTCCATACAATGATAGATGTAACATACCCAACTTTGGGTATCTTACTCATCCCTCCTCTTTCCTTAGAACCAATTATCAACATAAAATAAATCATTGTTCTAAAAAAATTATATAAATTGAAACTTAGTTTCAACATGCTTCACAAATATACACTACATAAAGGGGGTTAAATAATCATAATAAAAAGAAATAATGAAGTTTGATCCTCATGACTACTAGTAAGAATAAAGAATGAAGAAACTAAATTAGCATAAGATATTGTGACATATTAGTGTTATTAAAGGAAATAGGTACATCAAATGAATACTTAGATGCAAGTAATATTATAGGAGACATTTTCAAAAGGTAAATTTGAGGCCAAAATTGATGTTGAGACCAAGAAAAATCCCTTTTTAGCGTTAGGGTTAAAACCTAGATATATATCACTTTAAGCTCGCCATCATGTTACCTAGAGGTCATGCATCTATCACCTCAGAAAACACCTATTCCAAGCTCTCGTCAATGGTTTAACATGAATCGGTCGGTCTCTTATGTCTTAGGTTTGAAGTTCTCTACACTCAAAATCTGATTTTCATATAAACTTGATGATCATGCAAGAATGTAAGAATAAAAATGATTGATTAAAACATATGATGGTTCATACAATGATTGATTAAAACATATGATGGTTCATACAATGATAGATGTAATATACCCAACTTTGGGTATCTTATTCATCCCTCCTCTTTCCTTAGAACCAATTATCAACATAAAATAAATCATTGTTCTAAAAAAATATATAAATTGAAACTTAGTTTCAACATGCTTCACAAATATACACTACATAAAGGGGTTGAATAATCATAATAAAAAGAAATAATGAAGTTTGATCCTCTTGACTACTAGTAAGAATAAATAATGAAGAAACTAAATTAACATAAGATATTATAACACATTAGTGTTATTAAAGGAAATAGGTACATCAAATGAATACTTAGATGCAAGTAATATTATAGGAGACATTTTCAAAAGGTAAATTTGAGGCCAAAATTGAATTCATCATGGCCTAATTGCCCTAAACACCTATTTCCAAGTCAATTGAATGTTAATTACTCTCCCAATTTCATTTAAGAGTAAAAGATATAAATTGACATAAGTTTTAAATTATCAAGGATATGTTTCCTAGTTAATTAACCATGTAACGTGACTTCATTAGCATTAATGTTCTTCTCCCTCACGATGATTGCCACAACCTGTTGTAAAGGATAGTTGCATTCCCCCCTCCACTCTTCCTCCATCCATTTCCCTCTTCTCCTCCTATCCCTTCCCCCTATTTCTTCTCAGAATCTGTTCTCTCTTCCTTATCATGCTCACTAAAAACCCTAGCCACCAACCTAAGTACACCTTGTACCCGACAGTGCCAAACACCATCAAGATCGAGCCAATAGTTAGCAGGCAGCACCACCCCTCCTCTCCTCTTCCTTGCGCCAAGAACCTTGTCTGCCCTGCCTCCTTCTCCTTCCATGGGCCTCCCCCTTCCTTCCTCACCACCTACAAACTTGCCGCCCTTCACTCCTCCTTCCCCCCTCTTCTCTGTTGTCACTGAGGACAACTAGATGCTATATATGCGGCCACCTTCTCCAACCACCATGGTGGCGCCACTACTATCACTGAGTGGGGCTTCCGTCTCCAACAACCACGAGAAACACCTCCATCTTCTTACGCCTGCATCTGTCGTAGCCCCCTCCATCTTTCTTACTCTTACAGTCGTTGCTGCAATAAATTAAGTCTTAAATGCTGCCAGTAGGGGCAGTGGTCAGTGACCACCTGACGAAGAATCGTTGTTTCTGACCTGCAGACATTGGAGCCTCCACCTATTCAAACTCATCTGATCTTGATACAAGCATACACGACAATGCTGCATTTGGTAAATGCAGACAACATGCAACACGAGTCTGTAAATGATCTGCTGATGAGCCCCTTCTACTTTACAAGCACTAAGCCATCCTCCACAACTTGTTTCATCCTGACCTGTGAACCTACGGATCACCAACCATGGTGATAACTTCAAGATCTATAGATGCCCTAAGCCTGCGTCACCACTGCAATCATTACCACCTCTCCTCCCTTTTACCATGCACCCAGTGACTATGTGTGACAGCAAAGTGGTCATAGATTCACGACCCTAATGGATTTGACCTCGCTTGCACCTCCTCAGATTCTCCTCGACCACTGAGAAGGATTGACAAGTCTGATTACATGTTGCAACACCACGCCACCAGCAAGTCATCCTCCTCATCCTTTCTTGCATCACAGATCTACAGTGTACTGCACTGCTCTACCTTCTCCTCAATCCCCAAACACCACAAATTTGATGAAGATAAGGAGCAGTTCCTTGTGCTAAGCCATCAATCTATCACGATCTTAGCCTTGCTGTTGTGACCACCACTAATGTAGCACAATCGCAGTTAGAACCCCCTCCTTCTTTCCCCTTCCTTGCAGCGTCCTTCTAAAAACCACACCTACAACTGTGAGTAGATGGTCAAGATCTGCTGCCTCTCATTCAATATTGTCACTCTTGTTGTCTTCAGTCCATGCCACCACCATCTTTTGATTAGAAGAACAAATTCATCGAAGGTTGTAGGAGTACAACAAATTAAAGTTCAGTTTCTCTTATATGGTTCCAATTTAGAAAGCCAATTAGATGATGAACAAAATTGTTAGTCTAATTACATTGGTTACTTTATCTAATCTTGCACCCTCAAAGCGTATACATGAGTAAATTAACATCTATATATAAAATATCTATATTAAGCATTATATACCTACTTTAACTATAGTATTCAGTGAACTAGTTAAGGATGATGTCCTAGTTATTCATTGAGATGAATGCTAGATGAGTTTATAAGTAGAACTTGGCTATACTAGTGAATCAAATTGGCTTGATAAGTTGTTAAGAAGTTAATTGAAAACTTAAGGCTTGTTAATAAGAACACTTAGTAAACAAAGAGAATTATTTCCATATATCATGCAAACCTCAGTTATACCTATGTGTAAATAAATTTGATAGTGACTAGTGAAGCATATGAGTATTAGATATACATCTACCAAGGTTTACGAAGTTGAATGAGATTGGGTAGGAGACAAGGGACACTATTAAGAATATTTCCTTGTAAATGTTATTATATTTGACATTTTGGTTAAGACTAATATCATAATATAACTTCATTTATCTAGATAGTATATAATCATATTTAGGGCATATTGAAGGATTTGGTAGTAAAATGTGTATACACTCCTAAATGCTAAATATGATGCACAAGACTATTGTAGGGAAAATAAATGGATCATTTGAAACAAAATGGACATATAATATAACCCACAAATGTTACAATCTCTACCTATATAAATACATATTGGGTCCTATCTTCATGTAGTAAGATTACAAACCCTAATATGTGATTAGGTGATCACAAATTGGGGTAAACACAATATGTGTATCTATACTAGGAACGTATACACATGTTTTCTTAGTTTTCCTAACATACCCCTTGTGTACTTAGGGTGAAAGTTTGACTTCTTAGACCATGAATATTCCTATCAAATTAGCCACTAGTCGTGAATATCAGGTATGTACACCTTTCTATTTAGTTTTGGGCATAATTTGACTTAAATTTTCTTATAATGAGGCATCCTTTGAATATTGCCCCTTTTTATTCATCCATGTTGTAAATTCTTTATTTCATGATATTGAATGACCCGATTTCACTTTTCTTGATGAATACTTTCTAGCCTTGGGTCTATGACCCCACTATGTTGGTTGTTGTACTTGGAGTTATGAATGGTGAATGCAAACTATCTTGCCACTCTATTTATGCATGTTAGATAAATTGACTAGTTAACTATTATAGATGCTTATGTGTAACCATTAGGATGTGCTACTTCTACCTAGGGTGTGCTACTTCTACCCAGGGTGTGCTACTTCTACCCAGGGTGTGCTACTTCTACCCTTATATATGCATAGGTGTGCTAATTATGCCTATGGGTGTGCTATTTCTACCCAATATTATATATAGGCCAATGGCTCAGTGGTTTTTTGGCTCAACTATAGTTATCTTTAGTCAATATATATCTTCATGTGAATGATTATTATTATTGTGATATTGTGAGTGGTTAATGGCAAGATGTGTTATCTCATATGATTGTTTACTTATATGCCTCATTCTTTTGGAATTCATCTTCTTGATATATCTCTTTTTTGAACTTACTTATCTTTGATGACCATCCTTTTTATGGGAACATCTCTTTTTCTCTTTTTACCCATTTAAATGCCAAAATATTATTAAATGTACATACTCAGCTTTTGTTGATGCATACTCTTTAGTTTCCTGTTTTTTTGGGTGTTCCCTCCACCCAGGTGTAAGTACTTTGTAGGATAGAGACTCAATATGATCGTGAGCTCATTGGTGAACGTAAGGACAGCTTGAGATAGCCTTGTTACCCTCTGCATATGGACTTTTATGTATATAGGTTTAACCTTTTCATTTTATGTACCACCCTTAGAGTGAGAAAGTTATGTACATTTAAACATTTTGTAACTTTATAAATAGTTATGTTTTCCGCTGCTTAAATATTTCATGGCTCATATTTGTACCATCTATAGCTAAAAAACCTTTGAAGAATTTTATTGAGAACCTCTTTCCCTTGAGCTTAAATCCCTTCATGAAGGTTTGAAGTATGCATTTCTTGGTTCAATTTATGCCCCCCAGATGATCATTTCTTCTATTCTCTCTCTGTACCAAGAAGATCCTCTCATTTCTATGTTAAAAAGAAAACTCAAGTCATAGGGTGGTCTACTGCCGATTTGAGGGGTGTTGACCTCTCCATTTGTGTCCATAGAATCTACCTTAATAATGATACAAGGCGGACCCATCAAATGCAAAGAAGGTTAAATCACAAGTTGAAGGAAGTTGTAAGCTAAGAGGTTGTTAAGTTACTTGATGCCAGGATCATGTATCCCACTTGTGATAGTCCTTGGGTGAATCCCATCACAGTTGTACCCAAAAAGGGTGGGATCACCATAGCCCAAAATGAAGATGGAGAAATTATGCCAGCAAGAGAACAATCCAAGTGGAGGATGTGATTGGACTATAGGAAGTGAAATGAGGAGACAAAGAAGGTCCACTTTCCTCTTCCATTCGTTGATCAAATTTTGAATAGGTATGCTAATAGAAAATCTATTGTTTTCTTGATGGCTACTCTAGACATTTCCAAGTGGCAGTGCACCCTATGGATCAAGAGAATACCACGTTCACCTATCCAAGTGGTAACCCTAGTTCCTACTTATACCCTTTTAGTTATTTTTCTAGCATATCTCGCATACTTTCACTTGCTATCGAGTATGCATGGATAACCAATGTTGAGCCCTAGGTAACATTTAGAATTTGATGATAAGTGATAGCTGAAACTAGCTTGGTTAAGACTATTAAGGCATGGCCTTCATCAAGGAGTTAACCCTACATAAGCTCTTCCCAAATCTACCTATCTAAGGTTTGGACACATCTCATTGAGTGTTTTATGATTTGATTCTAAGTGTGATTGCTAATATGATGTGTCTTGTTGATCTTCCTAAGAGTCCACTCCTCTCACCTCCATGTTGAAATTAGATTACTTAGTTAATGATATGATGGATGATGTAACTATATGATTCACCTAGTCTTGAGGAGGCATCTTGTTGTAAATAAGAAAGGGAGTGTAGACCCCTAATTCCTTATAGTGGTGGATGCCCATATGAGGTAGTAAAAAAACATTATGTTGGAGAATGGTGGATGTTGTGCTTTAGTAGGATCTAATAGAAGTTGACCATGTGTAATATGAAACATTTTTCTCCCTATGCGATAGGTTAGAGATATCTGGATTGTGCCCTCCTAGTTGTAAGAATGATTAGACTCGTTTAGTATAACTAAGTGAGACATAACTATAGTAGGTGTTTAGTGTGATGGGAAGTGGTTGACTTGGTTCTCAGATTGATTTTGGTGCCATTTTGGATTTCCATCGCAAGGTTTTCATTGTCAAACTTATTTTTAGTATTAAGCTCTATTTATATAAAAAAAACTTTTTCAGATTTCACTGATGGTTTTGAAACCAAGTCACCACCACAAGGAAGTTGTAGTAGTAGATTGGCCTATTAGTGAAGAAGTCTTTGACTTGCATGTTTAATCCTTCGACCCTAGGCCTAAGTATGATATAAGGTTTAACATGTAGAAGAAAAAATAATAGCAATAATCTAGTTGGCTACCCTCTCGACTCTATGTATGGTTAGACATCTACTTTTAAGGGGTGGATCCTTGTACACTTAGGTCTGTAACTCAAATTAATGGATAGTTGAAATCAATAGTTATTAGCATTGGAAACTAATAATAGAAGGGATACCAACATAATAATAGTAGGATGGACAAACCTCCTTAACAAATTATATAACCATAACAAATTAGAATTTTTAATATAATCCTCAATCTTAGTGTGAATTCCCTAGACCAATGCACGATATGATAAGATAATAGAGACTTGATGGATGGAGTAATATAAGTTCACATTGGGTTTTGTGTGATGATAATGTGTTATGCTAGGAATCACTACATTAACTCTATCTAATGACTTAGAAATTTATAATTGGTTAGAAATTATATCTTAGTACTTTGTTCTATAGCTTGATGGATTTTGGGGGAAAAATCCTCTTCAAGAGGCGATGTGTTGTAACATACCAAAATCTAGAACCAAATTTAAAACCCTCTTTTTCAAGGACCCCTTCAATTATGTTCCTTTTTTCCTAAAATTTTAAATATATTAAATTTAATTAGAATCAATAATCACATGTTCATCAATTCATTTAGCATAGGGAGTTATTGATAAAATAACCTTACACCCATAAGAATTGAAGTGTGAATATACAAAATAATAGCCTTGGTTGTAGTTTGATGCTCTAGAATATTCCTAGGAGTATAAGGAGAAAGCAATTGAATATGAGTAAACTATAGTGTTACATTTTATTAATTAAGTACGTTGCATGCCTTAAGTGGATTATTAACACCCAATTAAGTAAAGATGTTATTAATATTTCTAAGACATAAAATAGAATTTAAAATCAGTTTCATTGTTCCCTAATTATCCTACTCAAAAATTCCTTACCTTTTGGCCATTAATTGCTCCTCAATTAACTAAATGAAGTTTAACTCATAAAAATACAATCAATAATTCATTTAAAAAGTAACTTTTACTTTGACCTCTTAAGCACGGGGTCCTATTCCCCTTTTGTAACACCCGATAGTCGTTACTCCCTGATTCATCATGAATTCCTTCCCCTCTTTGTGAATGACTGCCTCCCTCCTCCTCCTCCCTATTTCTTTCCTTCCCCCTCCTCTTCTTCTCCCTATCCTTCCATTTATTTTGTTAAACCCTAGCCTCTCCTGGTGGAGCCCATATGGTGATAGGGATAAGGTCCACCGCCAGTGTTTTGTTCAACCTATGATGTGCTACTCCCCAGTACTACCACCACCGTGACTGTCAATGCCTCTGCACCTCCTCTGCATACCCTTGCCATGTCGGGTCTTCTTCTTTGACCTCACGCTAGTCTGATGCCCTCAGGCATCAATGCCACCACCACAATGAGGTCAAACCCCTTCAGCCAAGAGGTGTTGCAATCGCCCCCAACTCTATAGATACCACTGCTGATCTCATCTGGCAGTCTTTCTCTTTCAGTGAGTTGTTGTCAATGACTGGGAAATTGTCAGTGGCCGCTCCTCCTTCCTCACTTCAATTCTACAACTTCTCAACCCGATGCCTCCGTGGCATCTAGGTCCTCTACCTACACCCAATGGACTTGGAAACTAGAAGGCTACCATTATTTCTATAATGATGAGCAGAGGATATGGCGGCATTGCCATCTATCGACACAACCGCAACCGACACAGGGAATCACCACCAAGCACTACCACCTACGTCATTTTTGTCCTCATGACCCCCACTCATGTTGAAGACTTGAAAATTGCAGCAGTGCCTTCATCTTCGAGTCTGTCTGGTCACACAAAGGTCCTAGATCGATCAGGTTGTGCTGGCAGTCGATCCATAGGTTGATGATTTCATGTACTCTGTAGTCCAACACATGTAACCTGGCCTAACTAAACACACATGGCCCAACCACCTATTAACAATCCATCAACCCTCTAGTAGACATCTTCACCTTACCACCGACCACCCAGAACCACGTCTCCTTAGGCGACGACAAAGCTTCTTCTCTCGATGACTTGCTACAAGTACATCTCTCCATGGAAACACCACGATAGGAGTTGATCCCATCATCCACCTCCTCATCTTTTCTTTCTCTCCCTTAGCACCCAGCTACCATGGCTACAGGGAAACATTGCCTCCATCAGTGGATGACCTTCTACTCCTCTCAATGCCAGACTTCTGAAGATAGACCTACAAGTCTGAATGTCATCAACTTCCAACGCTATAATCACACGGGACTACCTTCGATCACCACTAACGTCTATCTTCACTTCCTCAACACCATCTACCTTCACAAATAGGTGTCCTACTCTAATCAGTGGTCGTGTGCTCTGTCTATCATCAATGCCAGTATAACCCATCCCTTGGCGTCGCCTGAGCACCATGTAGGCATTGGCCATCACCTCCACACCAACCTATCAAAGTTAGGATGAAGATAATGGAGTTTGATCTCCTTCGCATGAGGATGGTTATTCAAGTCTCTGTCAACTACTGTAGAACTATTTGAACTACATACTGGACATCAAGGACCACTCCTAATCCACCAACTGAAAATGGTAAATAAGTGATGGTTTTAGTTATATAAACTTGGTTAAGTTGCTAGATTAGTTGACTTACCTATACCCAAACTTATCATGGTGCTTATTTGTATAAACATAATGCTCCCTTAAGCCTACATGATGTATAATCTTAATAC
Organism: Alisma plantago-aquatica; assembly: GCA_963693085.1. Taxonomy (NCBI): domain Eukaryota; kingdom Viridiplantae; phylum Streptophyta; class Magnoliopsida; order Alismatales; family Alismataceae; genus Alisma; species Alisma plantago-aquatica. Next base: position 162,664,323 of record OY856411.1, read on the forward strand.
TCACGTGTTAGATAGTATTTCCATGTCATGCAAGAGATTTTGAGTATTAGACCAAGCCAATTTAATACCTAGACCTTAGGATTTATCAATCAAATTGTATCGTAAGAAGATACACTGGTGTATTTCCATTATTAATGAATCATGTACAATTGGAAATCACTAAGAGTAAAATATAAATAATGATATACTCTTATTATGATTCATAACCCTAAGTAAAATATTTATATATAATGACAATTAAATTAGCAACATGGATTTAGGGAGTACATTTATCTAGATTGGTTTGATACATGGATATAATAAAGAAAGAATATACATAAATAATATTAACTTAGCACAAATATGTTTGAGTGACACTAGGTTCCTATAAAATTACTCATATATGAACTTGTGTGGAATCTGAGCTCTACAATTCTCTAATAAGGGTATTTTGGTCCAATATTATCCCATGTAACATCCATTTCTCTTGTAGTTAATCAGCTAGATATATATGATGTAAATAGAGATAATGAACTATAAGGACTAAATTGGAATCATTATCAACACCTATATGTACCCTAGGCATACTTAGACCAATGTGACTAAAAGTTAACATAAAGAATAAGTATCCATTGAATTAAGTCCACTTAATAAGATTATCAACCCTAATATGATATTAGGGATTTGGAACATGATAAGAACAATGTAGAAATACAAAATAGGAATCTATACACAAATTACCTTGGTTTTGACTACCTTGTGTAATGTGTTTCTAGGATATACACTTGAGTTTGGGGACCAAGTATCAATTAAGTTGAACTTTACATGTGAAGATGAGGTATGTACTCCTCCCTATTTATAATTGGGTATTTATATGATAAATTTTCCCATAATGAGGCAACTTTTGCAATACTTGCTCTTATTCCATTTGTCGAACAATTCATATACTCTCAATTGGACTTATTGTCATTCTTTTGAAATTACTATTATCATGTTGAATTGGGTCAATGACTCCACTTGCTAGTGTGCCTAAATCATGCCATGTATGTTTGTGAAATATGTATGTTGCCACTCTATTTATGCATGTTAGATAATTCGACTAGTTTAACTATTATAGATTCTTATGTGTAACCATTAGGGTATGTGTTTCTACCTAGGGTATGCGTTTCTACCCTTATATATACAGAGGTGTGCTTTTCCGCCTAGGGTGTGGTTTTCCACCCATTTTACTTAGGCCAATGACTCAGTGGTGTCACGGCCCTACTATAGTTACTTTAGTCCAATATATCTGCATGCAAATATTTTTTGTGATACTGATGACTGATTATGGCAAGAATCGTTGTTTAATTTATTACTTATATTGCCTCATTCTCTTAGAAATTCCTTCTTTTGTCAATTCTCATTGAAACTTACCTACCTTTAACGGACCCTTTTTTGTTGGGAACATCTTACTTTTATTTTTAATGCCATAGTTAATCTCCTAATGTACATACTCAGCTTTTGCTGATACATACCTTGTTTCCTATTTTTATGGGTGTTCCCTCCACCCACATGTAGGTGCTTTATATGGAAGAGACTCAGGATGATCGTGAGCTAATTGATGGACATAAGGACAAGTTGAGATAGCCCTTTTACCCTTTGCATATGGGCTTATGCGTATATATATGTTACCTTTTCATTTTACACCACCCTTAAGGTGAGAAAGTTATGTACATGCAAATATTTGTTAACTTTGTAATCGTTATGTTTTCTACCACTTAAATATTTCATGGCTCATAAATGTATCATTGAGTGGGCCCACTATCAGGTTCTACTCTTTACAAACCCACTTGCACCCTATGGGTTTTACCCCCTGAGGTGGATCCACTAAGGTCCATACCTTGTTGGTGTACATGGATTCCATCTCAAATCTCATGGCTTCTAACCACTTCTTAGATTATGGTCCCTTAACAACTTCTAGGTAGGTAATTGGTTCATCATCAGTGACTAATCCATTGCCTTCTTGAGTCACAATATAACTAAATCTTTTTGTCTCAAGGTGTCTCCTACTAGATCTGTGAGGTTCTTATATTACACGGGGAATTTGAGATTCCACAACAATTTTTGAGTCTTTATTTACCTCTTGTACCTCTACAGGTTCAATGCTTTCTTTTTAATCTCAAGCTTCTTTGAGTTCTACTTTTCTCCCACTGATTCCTTTGGAAATACATTCCTTTTCTAGGAATGCAACATCCCTGGCAATAAACACTTTGTTGTCTGTTGGGTTATACAAGTAGTATCCCTTGGTTTCCTTGGGATATCCAACAAAATAACATTTATCTGATCTAGGTCCAAGCTTTTCAGGAATCTTTTTCTTGTCATAAGCTTCACACCCCCAAATACTCATATCTCCATATGAAATGACAAACCCTCATCCATAAGGACTTGATGTTCCAAATGTTGCCACATCACTCTCTTGTGTTCCATTGAAGGGAACGACGAGGCAAGCGAAGTGAGTGGGCAATGTGATGATATGTTGATTTGCTTAAGAACCCCTTCCTAACGACTTGACAAATAAGATGCCATATCTCATATGGTGTCTCTTTAACCAATTTAGATGGCACGTGGTTCACTATAAATGCTATGGTTTCTAGAGCATAACTCCAGAAGGTGGTCAGAAGATCAATAAAACTCATCATTGATCGCACCATATCTAGCAATGTGTGATTCCTTCTTTTTGATACACCATTGTGTTGTGGTGTTCCAGGTGGAGTCCATTGATACGATACCATGGGCTCACAGAAGGTCCTCAAACTCTTGGTTTAAGTATTCTTCACCTCGATCAGAACGAAGTATCTTAATACTTCTACCGAGTTGGTTATGTGCTTCATTCATGAAATCCTTGCACTTTTCAAGAGTTTTTGACTTACATTTCATCAAGTAAACATAACCATACCTACTGAAGTCATAAGTGAAGGTAATGAAGTATTGATACCCACATCTAGCATTTTTTCTAAAAGGGCCACATACATCAGTATGTATGATTCCTAATAGATCACTAGCCCTTTCACTATTTCCAGTGAAGGGAGTCTTGGTCATCTTTCCCAACAAATAAGACTCACATGTCTCTTTTATTTGAAATCAAAAGAGTCTAGATAACCACCTTGATGGAGTCTAGATATGTGATTCCCATTGATTTGTCCGAGATGACAATGCCAAAGATATGTTGTGTATAAATTATCGAGTGTTAACCTTTTGGTATTTACATTATAAACATTTATCTTAAGATCTAATAAATAAAGAGCATAGTACATTGGGCCACTGCCATAAAAGATCTCATCTTTTGAAATAGAACATTGACCATTCTTTAAATGAAATTCATATCCATCCTTGTCCATACAAGATACAAAAATAATATTTCTATTTATGGTGGGTACAAAATAGGAGTTCTTTAACTCTATTACAAGCCATGTGGTAGAGATAAACTATAGTTCCAACTGCAGTGGCAACAATTCTTGCTCCATTTGCAATGTGCAGTTTGACCTCACCCTCTTTAAAGTCCTACTTGTTTTTAGATCTTGCATATTCGAGCATATGTGAGATCCACATCTAATATCTAGTACCCATGATGAAGAAGTAGATAAACTTATCCTGTACCTAAATTGGAGGTCTCTATCCCCTCCTTGTTCCTCAGATCCTCTAGATAGAGAGGGAAATTTCTCTTCAAATTCCAGGTTGGTGACAATGGTGACAATTGCCTCCCTTGTTCACCCCTCCCTTTTCCTTGAGTGTAGATGACTTGGGTTTCTAGCCAGTTTTAGAACTCTTATTATCTTTGCCTTTGCCCTTGGACTTTGCCTTTCCTTTGTTGATCATCTTCACAGATTTGGGTTTGTCCTTCTTCATTTGCGCTTCTGCAATCCTCAACATTCCAAGTAATTCTAACAATAGCTTGTCAAAATTATTAATGTTGTAGTTCATGACAAACTGACTATATGACTATGGCAGTGACTGCCAAATCATATATGTGGCCAACTCTTGGCTCAAAGGAAATCCTAGTCTAGCAAGGTTCTCCACATACCCAATAGGCTTGAGCACATGGGGACCTACTGGATCTCCTTCTGCAATGTTGCACTTGAACATCACCTTGGAGACATCATATCTCTCTTGTCTTGCTTGATCTTAGTATATGTTCTTAAGATGCATTAACATCTCAATCACATCCATTTTCTCATGTTGTCTCTGCAACTCATAGTTCATGGATCACAATATTAGGCATTTTGACATCTACGACATCCTTAGAGTGATTCTTATAAGTATCTTTGTCAGCCTTAGGCACACGGGGAGCATGTTCATCTAGCTTTGGTGTTTCCAGGACATAGAGCTTGCGCTATTGTGTGAGAATAATTCTCAATGTTGTGATTTAGTCATGGAAATTATTCCCATTTCACTTGTCCTTATCAAGGACCAAATGCAAGGAAAATGTGTTTTTTATTGCCATTTCATTCTACAAGAGAAATTTATAGTTTGTCAAAACATTTTGATTTGACTTGATTAAAATAAAATTTGATGATGTTTAATTTGGCATTTAATTAACTATTGATCCCACTATTTTGTTTAAATTGATAACCCTCACTTATCAATTTGGAAGATTGCATCATACAATCTTCTAGTGAGCCAAGATCTATATTTCATCAAATCATGAGTCAGCTTCAGATGATCGCCCACAACTTGACTATTTAGGTAGGCAACTTTTTCCAGTTGCATCTATATCAAATTTTTAGATAGATGGTGTGCATAACCCTTTTTCACAATCCATCTTTATGCTTCTAGGTACTTAATCTCATTAAGATCATATGTTAAGCCTAGCCCAAAAGTCAACACAATAGAATATGCACCCTACTTTGGAAGTCTACATTACTACCATCACACTTCCATGAGTTGGACAATGCACCATGCTTCGCCATAACCTACGCTTAATCGATCAAGTTTTTTATGTGTGTTGCTTATGGAAAGCATCTAAGACTTAATAATATATTGAGGGATTTTTATATAAATACATATACATATCCAATCACCACATACGTATAGTGTATCATATACATGCTATAACCACAACAAAAACTTGCAATAATAAACATAAGCAATGGTTATGGCTATCCTATTGTAATTCTTTGGATCCACAAGAAATTACTACCATCTAAGGTCCAAATTATATGTAGCAACCTATTGTTGATGATGATATGTGCTAGATCCAGTCTGACCTGATCGGTTCAACCCTTAAATCGGTCATCTCACTCCTAGTCAGATGGTTGGTCTCATAGATTGCATCGTTTGGCCTCTGGTCCTTGCAACATTTGGACTCTTCCAGCCAGCCAGTATGGGTCACCAACTGATCGGTTGGCTCCTCCTATCATCGGCCACCTCGGTCCTCCAGCTGATTGGTTCTTCTCCTGAACCGATCGAGTCGTATGGTATTGAACATCCTCTTTACCATAATAAGAAATAAAATTATCCTAATCTTGTTAACATATTACATTGTAATTGGGAAACATCGAGTTACATTTGAGGGGAGCATAGAAAGTAAAGAATTAATATGTTTACATATGAAAAGAAGAGAGAGGATCGGTATGCAAACTGAGATATAAATGGGAATAAGAAACCATCCAAATAAGCACAAAAGGTCTAGGGGTATATGCCATAACCATGCTACCAATGACCATCAAAATGATTTTAAGATGACGCATTTTGTATATATATATATATATATATATATATATATATATATATATAGGGATTGTATGTGGCATTTAATCAGATATCACATTAACCATTTAAACATTCACATTGCATATAATAAATAAATGATTAAAATTAAAATCTGATCACATCAAAAAATCCCAAAACATAGTAAATTGACATGTCTCTGGTACCACTATTGGGAAATATGGCATCGGATATGGCAGTGGAAACAAAAAACTTACTCGCTATATTCCCCATAAACCCAACAACAATTCTCTTACAACATCATGCACCTTTCTTCAAGTCGCACCTGGACGGCTGTCGTTGTTGGCCTCCTTGTCAGACATCACGAACAGTGGTTGACCATATCCTCCTAGAGGGGCAACTACCTCTTGCCATTAGAGCAGTCCACACGGACCATAGGGAACTCTTATAATTCTAGATGAACGGATAGGAAGGAGTTTCCCTTCTAATTAACTTGCTAGCGCCAACTTACTCTCCTACAATTGTCTCTCCCTTGTTATTCCTCCCTTTAACGGGTAGAACTTGCTTGGGCTCTCTTGGCTATCACAATCAGGGAAGATTAACAATTGTCAGAGGTTATTCTTGTGTTTGGAAAGCCCCCAGTGCCCCTTATTTATAGGAGGGCCAAGTTTAGGGTTTTCAGTCAATCTGGAAGTCAAAAAGAGGGAATTTCATAAAAAAAAATTAAACCTACAAATGTTGAACTGGTCATTTCACACATGATACGATCAGTTCTACACTTGAACCGGTGGTTTCAGTATGTTTTCTATTCACAATTATTTTGGAAATTAATATTCGATTAATGCACAACATGACATCAACATCAACCATAGATACAATATCATTGATCAACCAAACGACCACTTCACAACCTATGTTGATCGGTTTATGCACTTGAACCAATTTGTTCACTTGTTGAACCGGTCATTTTAGAGTGCATATTGCCAATTTTGTTTGTATTGAATGCTTAACACTTCAGTAATCAAGTTTAAACATCATTCATTAATAAAGTCCTATTCCAAGTGCATTCCTATGTGTGTGACCATATAGGTCCCAAGTTACGTTGGTAGGGTTTTTCTATAACTATTTTATAACATCACAAGCAATGATTGGTATCTAGCAAGACATCATTGCTACCCAAGTAATTCTAAAAGTTGGAGAACAACTTCAACCTACAATCCATGATTGGTGTTATAGTGATTGTATAGTTCCGTTGTCTATGATATCCAGATTGAACTCAAGGCATGGAATCATCATCCTATTCAACGTTCAATCCATGTTCCTTGAACTTGAGTATATTGTTTGAAATGTATGTGAACTCAACATCATATATTGATTCACATGCACATGGCCATGCTTTTCTCAGTCTTGTTTATCAACTGGTCGGGATATCAAACTCATGTAGGATGGATAGATCCCATCTACATCACTCACAATCATTCCCCATGTGTCATAATGCATTTGAACATCACCTTTATGGAAACCCTAATTCAAGGTTACTAATGGTTAGGTGTATAGGATTAGTCATTATGTTGGGCGGCCACACAAAGCCTTCTCTCTAGGGCTCTTCGCTCTGCCTTCTCTCTAGCGTCCCCTCGGTGGCCGCCGTTGGGGGGAGGGGAGTGTCTCCTCGGAGCTTCCCTCCCCCTAGCCTCAATGATGGTTAGCTAGCTCTGAAGGTTTGTGCTCTCCCTGGGGTTTCGTTGGATCTGATGCCCTCAATCGATCCTTTGAGAGCTTCCTCACTCGCCCTGGTTCGATGCAGAAGGATGTGCCGCGAGGCCCAATAGGTTGATGGATAGGCGATGACCTTGTCGAATCTTCTCCGTTCAAGAGTGATGGAGAGATAGGAGCATGTCCTGGTTGTATTGGGGCACTTGTGTCGCTGCTCCGCGCTGCTGAAGCTAGGTGGTCTCTGCACCAACTACTTCTCTAGCACCTTCTCGCCCTGTGGTCGAGGATCTTGTTCCCAGGATGCATGTGCCTCATTGGCTTGACTGGATAACGGAACGGATCCTTTTGGTGGTTTGGATCTCATCCCCGACACTGGTGTGGCTCGTGATTGCAGTGGTCCACGATGCGTTAGGGTGGATCAACATCAGGCTAGGGTCTCATCTCCCGACGTTGCCTTCCACGCGGTGTGTGTTCCGGCTCCTGACGGCAAGTACTCGATGCTTCCGGCATCCTTGACAGTGGAAGGGTGCTTGGGGCTCTTGCTCCTGCCCAGCCGGTGGTGATGACGGCAGAGCCCTCTAGGCATTCCGGTGATGTGTCTTCTCCAGCGCTACGTGCTGCCAGGCCTGCCTTCGGAATGGGCGAGGTGACCAAGGTTGTGGTGAGTTTCTCGTTGGTTGGCCTGGGTTCCCTTCCTGTCTGTCGACGATGCTCCCATGCTAGTCAGCGATCCTGGTCCCCTTTCACGGGGTCTTCATCAATGAGTGGCCTTTGACCACTAGGTGTTGTGCAGGACAAAGGGGGGTGTTTCTTTTTCTCCTCCTGGCGTTCCTGTCTCAACATAAGGTACACCCTCAAGGTGTTTGTTGTTTTGCTGCTAGAAATAGTAGCGTGAGGCTTCAAGCCTGCCTTGATTGCTGGTTGCTTGTACACCTGTAAGGTGCTCGGCCAATTGATCCTGTGCATACAGGAACATTGGTGTTTGCTCATTTATAAGCCTGTGATTTGGGATCGAAGAGGGGTAGAATGATCTTCTTCTCTTTCTCAAGTCCTTCTTGCTGTTGCATCAAGTTGAGCACTCAGGGTCCCAGATGAGATGAATGTTGTTTGATGAAGAGGGGCTGGATACCCACCTGGATCCCACACTTTCAGGGAATGATGCAAACGCTAGTGGTGGAAAGGTTGGTGTCTAGATCAAGGACATCATGTGATGGTTAGCTAACGGAAGGGCCCTGCACTGCAAATAGATTTATATGCTTCAGCCTGGTTTGGAACACCTTCAAGGTGTTTGATGGAATGCTTTGCTGCAGTCAGGTGCATCATGTGGCTGATGATGGTCCCCTTCATCAGTGGTTGTTAATCCGATCTCAGGTTGATCTCACCATAGGAGCACAAGTATTGATTTTAGTTGGTAGTCATTTGTCTGTCGGTAGAGTCTGCACTTTTTGTGGGTGTGCATATTGACAGTGGAGATCCTCTATTGTGCAGGGTGATGTTCCTACCAGCTTTTGTCTATATGAATGCGCTTGTGTTGTCTTCGGTATCTTGGTCTTCTGGCTTTGTTTCGGTCTTCTGTGTAAGTCCTTCGTTTCTTCCTACGCATATGATGTACCTAAAGTTTTGGAATCACAATAGCAACAGAGTTTTTTTCCGACCAAAAAAAAAGTTATTTTTAATGATGACAAAGTACATTAAACAACATGTGATGAGCGTAGTGATTGGTCTAAGAAACACAATCACCACCATTACTGTGAGAGATGTTTTTGACTACCATTCAATGGTTTCCATGTATCACTCTCAAGGTGGGTCTGTCTGATATACTATTTTCTAACAAGTATCTATGTGTTTGGTTTGATACTCATATCGTGACTAATGAGATTTTGTCATCAACCAACACACACTCTGGTCTTATGTGTTATCATTTTCTAGCTTGCCTCCACAATAACATCTGACTTGGGACATAACAAGAATGTACATACTCTTATCAATCATATGATGTAATTGTTTAGGTCCTCAACTCGAAGACATACATTATGGAGTAACATCATTCTTTAAACATCAATCATGTTACCTCATTATCTCATAACTGAATAAAAAATAATGAATTATAAGATTGCATTTATTATTAATCAAATCTTTTACAAGTTATGTCATTACAATCATTATATTATTGGATCTTTGGACATACATACCAACAGGGTCTACTCAAACAGAATATGCATAAGCACAAGGCTATAGATAAGTATGGAAAGAGTCATGTTGTCGAATCTGGCAACAAAGTGGCGGCTTTTATGAGGAAGATGATGGCTCATTCCTTCCCATTTTGGCTTTCTACATCTAGAGGAGGCTCTAGGGTGATAGAGTATGATATGGCTTGTATATTCCCTATCCCCCTCCATTTATAGGGAGAGAATGTGACCTCAAACCATAAAAAAACTCTTGGAGGTGGATCAAAAGTCGAGATCTAGTGCTCCAATAGATCGGTTGGTTACCCGACCGGTTGATTAGGTTGGGTTGATGCTTTAGCCTGAAGGTAGGTCAGTCGACCGATTTGAGGTGAATTGGTCTATTAATTTTTGATAATGAGCCTTCTGATTTGGGTTATGTTAGTCGACTAGGTAAAGACTTGGTTGACTAGTCGATTTCTCTACTCATGTCTAAAGCAGGTCAGTCGACCAGTTCAATGTCGATCGACCGATTTGACTACTAAAGAAGTGTTGCTTGATCAAGTTGAGTCAATTAATTGAGTGGCATGTCGATCGGTTGGAAATTTTGTACTTGAGCAAATATCGCATGTGAGTCAGCCAACTGGGTGTGATAGTCGATTGACTGGAAACTCTAGGAGGTTGAAATGTATATTTGAAGCATCCTTAACCTTACAATCATTAGACTTTTAGGGTTTGGAGTGATTGGGCCATTTTCCTACGATAAAGCAAACAATTCAAGTATAAACTCTAATTTCAAAAGCTTAAGCAAAACTAATGAAAATAATTCGTGACTAGGAATATCAACACAATAACCTGAATGAAAGATGTAAAAGGTGCGGTAAAAAAGGATGAATATGAATTCATCAACTATCCACAATAGTAATCAGCTAGGGACATAACAAGAATAAGAACTCTTATTATACATATGATCTCATATTTAGGATCCTCAACCCAAACCATGTGTCATCGAGTTAAAACATTCTTAGGGCATCATTAAGTTTATTTATTATCTCAATATTAAACAAACATAATATAATTTCCTTTTATTAGTGAACAAATTAAGTATAATATCCCTTTTACAATCATTACATGATGGCTCTCAAGACATATAACTAACAGTCTCCCACTTGCACAAGAGCCAATCACTCATGAACCTAAGCTCAATAGATCTAACATGACTATCATGTTTTCATTGTGAATGTTCTTTAGTTATAGGAACAACAACATTTTTTTCAATTGGTACTCTGCACATCTTTATATCTCCCTATTGTATAGTCTCACATATGAGATTGTAATGCTTGAGTATGTGCTTGGAAAAACTGATGTGATCTTGGTTCCTTAACTTTTGAAATAGCTCCATTCTTGTCATAGTAAATCTATATTGTGTCTTCAATGGTTGAAACCACCCCAAGTTAATTAGTGAACTTCTTGATCCATACTACTTCCTTTTCTACACTAGAGGCAAAATATACTTGGCCTTTGTTGTAGAATCACCCCCAATGTCTTGCTTGGAACTTTTATAACTTACAACTCCATCATTAAGGCAAAAAAATATGAATTGTGATCTATAATAGTCCTTTTCAATTTGGAAGCTCACATCACCTAAATTATCCTCACCACCATAAATTAGGAATTGATCCTTAGCTCTTTTCAAGTACTTAAGGACGCTCTTTACATCCAATGACCATCACCTGGATCCTGACTGGTACCTGCTCATAATTCTTAATGCATACAAGATATTTGGACACATGCATATCATTACATACATGATAGATCCAATTGTTGAAGCATATGGAATCTTACTCATGTGTGCCCACTCTTCCAAAGAGTTGGGACATTAATTTCTAGAGAAATTTATTCTGTGAGACTTGGATAAGTTTTCTCTCTTAGAATTATGCATGATAAACCTCTTTAGAACTTTATCAATGTATGTACTTTGGCTTAGGCCAAGAATCCTTCCAGATATCTCTATAAATTTTGATTCCTAGAGTATAGGATGCTTCACCTAAGTCCTTCATAGAGAACGTATTTTCCAATCATGTTTTAACCAACTGCGAAGTAGGTATCTCATTTCCCATCAATAGTATGTCATCTACATAGTGCAATCATGCTCCTACTAACCTTCTTCTAAGCATAAGATTTGTCTTCTTTTTTTGGATAAAGCCAAAACATTTGAGTATCTCATAAAATATGACTCCAAATTCGAGATGCTTTCTTCAATCCATATTTTAACCTCAGTATCTTATAGACTTTATTGGCTTCGTTTGGAGCGAAAAAACATTCGGGTCATGTCATGTACACATCCTCTAGAAGATTCTCATTAAGGAAAGTAGTTTTAACATACACTTTGTAGATCTCATAGTCATGAGAAGTTGGATTGGCAAGTAGGGTCCTGATAGATTTAACCATGGAAACTTATGAGAAGGTTTCATCATAGTTAGCACCTTAAACTTGTTTGAAACCTTTTGCAACCAATCTACCCTTTTAGGTTTGTAACATTACCATACATGTCAGCCTTCTTCTTGAAGACCCAAATGAACCCTATGGGTTTTACCCCTTCAAGTGAATCTACCAAAATCCATACTTTGTTGTTACACATGGAGTCCATCTCAGATCTCATGGATTCAATCCATTTCTCAGAATCTACTCCCTCAGTAGCCTCATTATCACTAGTTGGTTCATCATCTTCAATCACCAACACGTCATCTTCTTGAGTCATGAGAAATCCATATATCTCTAACAAACCTTGGAGGTTCCAGTGCTACAATAGGGACTTGAGGTTCCACAACATTTTGTAGTTCCTCTTATTCCTTATCTACCTCCGCAGGTTTAACGTTATCTTGTTGGTCTTGAACTTCTTAAAGTTCTATTTTCCTCCCATAGATCCCTCTGGGAAAAAAATCTATTTTGGGGAATACAATATCTCTGGTCAACAAACACTTTATTGTTAGTTGGAGTATAGATATAGTAACCCTTGTACCATTAACCACCCTTCCACTGAATCGAGTATAGAAAGTTATGCTTTCCTTTTGGGGACATGCTCTTGAAACTTCCATGTTTACACTAAATTGAGTATAGAAAGGGATAACCATGTTCATTTAACCACCCTTGCATTGGTTTTGATGATCGAAAGCTGGAAGCTCATGGGTCATTATGGGTCTACACTAAAAAGAGGAATGATTATCTGGCCTTATAGTTGATCCCTGATGAGAATGTCAAGAGTCTGTGTTAGGGGGATTGCAATGTCTCAAGTGTTTAGGCATCAGATAAAATGACCTTAAAAGGAATGATTGAACTACCTATATCACCAAGGTACACCTCCTATTTAGGGAGCCCATCACTAAGAACTTTGTGTTTAAGCGTGCTTAGTCCATACAATACTAGGATGGGTAACCAATCAAGAAGTTGATCTTGGCATGTGCATGGGTGAGGACAAAGCACACAGTTCATGCTAGTGGTGGTCTATGAGGTCAGTCATCATTCCTAAAACCTTGCTAGATCCTTGGGTAGTGGCCTCAACCTTTATAGGAATAGCTCTACACAATTATATGCCTGAAAAATGAAACCAATGGTGGGTGGTAAGGATACCTTAGATAAACCCTACCAGTTAATAAGACACTAGATATAAATAGACAAGACTTTACTAAACTAAAGTTTATAGAGAAAGATCTTATTTTATAGAATATTATGGTTGACTAATGTATATGAAAACACTTTTAGGTTGAGAAGAACAAATCAAAATCCATTAGAAACAGTGTTATTCTTGAAGACTATGTATATGCAATCTTTATTTCACATTTTGGCATTTATTTGACTATGACATACATTTTCCCATAATGAGGCACCTCATAATATCCTTCCATGCCCTTGTAGTGGCAACCATTCTGAAATATCCTTATACCTTGTTTACTCATATTATATTGGGTTTGTGATCCCTCCTTCCATGCTATTTAATCTTTTTGATATAATTGATGGATATATATATATATATATATATTGCCTTCCTATTTTGCATGCTATATTAGACTAATATAACTAATATTGATGTGTATTCATCCCCATCAAGGCTCGTCTTTCTGCTCGGGTGCATATTTTCACCTCTTATATATGTTGGGCGTGTCTTTCCAGCTAGGGTGTGCCTTTCCACACATTTTACTTAGTACAATGACGCATTGGTGTCTTGGTCCTACCTTATCTAGCTTTAGTCTAAATTATATACATGCATTGTTTATTTTGTGATATTGTAGATTGTGAAACAAAAGGATTCATTATATATTTTATAATTCAAATGTTCATATGCATCATTCTTTTGGTGTTCATTCTCTTGTTTTATTTTCATTGAACTTACTTACTTGCTAATATACCCATCTTGAACGAGGACCTCCTTTGTTGCACTATTCTTATCCAAAATGTCTAAAAATGTTATTATGCACATACTCAATGTTAGTAACCCATACTTTTGTTTGTCTTTTTTGGGTGTGATTTACAAAACCCCCACGTATAGGTATCTTAGATGACCATGACTTAATAAGATCATTTGCAAGTGTTTTGAGTTAAGTATAGCTTGGGATGACCAGGTTTCACTCTGCAACTAGTCCTAGTAATTGATTAGATATACCTTTCTCTTTTGTAATACCATCATGTGGTAAGGAACAATGTATTACTTCAAATGAGAATGACTTTGTAATAGTTAGACTGTATGTTGCTTCACCTTATATGCCTCTTTGTATAATACAATTTGAGTGCATTATCTTTGGGTCCTACTCTTTATAGTATGGTATCAAAGCCATTACAGTCAGTGAAACTGGCTATTTCAAGCTATCCTATATTGTTCCTATGCATATGCCTCAATTAGACAATTAGATGACCCTTTATAGGATGTTGATGTAGATTTATATATATATATATATAGATATATATATAGATATATATATATATATATATATATATATATATATATATGTATGTATTGGTCCTTACCACTCCCCAAAACACTTATATGGATGAGACTCAATTTTGGAAATTGTAATCACCCCTAACCTCTCTACGATGTTGGATAATTTCCTTACATGAAAGTTGATTCTCCTAGTAACTAGTTCCTACCTCCTTCTTAATAGCAAGTCAAATCATTCACAATAGAGTATAGTACCTTATCATCTCTGAGATAGGTTTAACACTAATTTCTTCCAATTATAGTTCTGTGACCAACAAACTCCCTCCAGGTCCCATAGTGAGGTTATGTGTGCCTTACAAGATCATGTAAGTTGTAGAAAACTCAATAAACAATGAGTGAAGTAACCCATAATGATATGATAGAAGTTGATGCAACGTTCCTATAATCTCTATACATATCACCTATAGTATGATTTATATATGCTTTTAGTATACCCTTATAGACATGTGGAGGTTTAGGCTCTTTCAGTAGATTGTGTTATGGTGGAAGGTGACTGACTTGGCTCTCCGATAGATTTTGGTGCCATTTTTAGATTTTCATCGCCAAAATTTTTTCAATATTTAAACATATGTGCAAAAAGAAAAGATTTTGGATTTTATCGATGGCTTTTGGAACCAAGTCATAACCACTAGGAAGTGTAGAGAAAACCTTCAGCAAAAAACTCCTTGAAATGTAATGAATAATGCAAAGACCCTAGCCCTAAGTGTGATGTAGAAAGTGTGAAGAAGAAATTTTGGATATATTAGATCCACCTTTTTGCCTTTATAGATGATTATCTAAGTTATAGTTTACTCTTTTTAAGGATTGGATTCATATACGCTCTGTTCATTAGGAGTGTAGTTTAACTTAATAATAAAAAAATTAATAGTAGTTGCAATAAGAAATAATTGGGTAATTCTAGGGGTAATTTCTAATATTAAAGTCAAATACTTAATCAGGGTTAACTAGAAAGCCTTGCTAACTTGCCTCCATAAATGTTACTTCAATTATAAAAAAAAGTAATAATATGGACAATAGTAATAGTTACTACATGTACACCTAATACAAAAAAATGATAATATGGATAACAAAATCATGATTCTATATATGTCGAGGTTCCCATTCCTAACTAGTTTAGTCCACCAACTTAGTGGTTGTAATTTGGATAATCCTGAAGGAAACCTGCTCATGGAAAATTTATCAATCATTCTTGGATGATGGAAAATTAGAAGAGATAACAAAACCTAAAACCACATGCAAGTATATCCTTACAATGATGAGTGCATAGTAAAGCCACCATAATAGTGTGGGTAACCATGAGTAATGCAACACATAAAGATAACCCTAGGTTTTGGGGTAACTTTCCTAGCTTACATGTAATGTGAGAAAAGTAATATGGCATGATGTATGGAGTATTATAGTCCTACCTCGAGAATGGGCTATAAGAGTAACATGGGATGGTATGGTATGACCTACTAGGGCGAGCAAAATTAGAAACCCTTAGGTTGGTTTAGAAGTATGACTTAGTATACCTAGCTAGTGATGAATGGATTTTAGGGACAAAATCCTCTTTTAAGGAGTGGTATGTTGTAACATAGTCAAATCTTGAATCATGGCTCAATAATACCTTATCTTGATCCCATTTATATAATGTTAGTATGAATCCCTTTTATCTAAATTAGATCATATCAAGAGTTAGTAGGGGTTGGGAAAATGATATGTCAATTAGTATTCTCTCATATGTGATTTTGGTGGTATCATTAAGCTATAGTGGAGTAAATTTTATAAATGTACTAGTATATAAGTTTTGACCCTAAATTAACTCTCCAGAATCTCCCTATGAGTAGAGGGTCAATGATAATAAGTAAAACTAAAATATTATATCATAAATAGTTAAGCAATGTAATAGAGGCATTAATAGGGTACTTAATATACAACTAATGAAATGATATGAAAAACATTTTCAAAAGATAAATTGGAAATTAAAATAAGTTTCCTCATATTCCATTTACCCTACACACCAAATCTCATGCCCTTAGGACTTCAATTGACCACCAATTTAATTAAGGTAAGTTAGAAGAAAGAATGTACTAATAACATCAATTTGTCATCTGAATCTTTAGTCAATTTTATTTTATTTCATTTCATTCATGTAATGCAAACCAAACGTTACTTCCTTCTCAGACGTGACATCCCACCCATGCACTTATCGTTGACATGGTTGGGAAGATGCACATAACTTGTGTCGTTGTCCTCTATTCTCCTCTTCCCCTCAAGCTCTCTACCCTAATTATCACCTTTTTGCTTTCCCTCTCCTGCAAACCCCACTCTTATTATTATTATTATTATTATTCCTTTCCTCTAATCTTGCCCTATTTTCCCAAGAACTGAAGCTCTATGCCTCCCAAGATGCTGGGAACTTCCATGGCTACCAAGCATGACACTCCAGGTCCAGTACTTTTGTTACCTCTTCTCCTCCTCTTCCCATTCCTCTCCTTTTCCTTCCCTTTCCTGGAAACCCTAATCGTCACTACCAAATTGTTATTGTGTGCTGATGGCAATGACAAAAAGTGGATGCAGGCAACAACTTCATCTCTAGTCAACATCTTCCTCACCACCATGACCGTTGTAGGGTGTCACCACCAGTGCTGAGAGACACCAATGGACACATAAGTGATCACAACTTTGACACCTAGAAAACCATCAAGATTGTCATACCATGTGACCCTCTGTCATGCCAAAAATTGTTGTTAGGGTATGTTGTTTCACTAGAAGCACCTTCTCTTCTCCACCTTAGCACCAATTATGCCCATGGATATTTATACGATGGCCAAACTCAGTATTAACCTCCTCTTCTTCATCATTTACTAGGTTGATTCTGGCCCTTCACTTCATTCTACACCTCTGGAAGGCATGGGAGGTAAGGAACACCATGGTTATTCCTTTCTGACTTTAGAACTAGGACTCATCAGTATATGTCTTCAACCTCCTAATTGACAACACTGATGACCCTCCACTACTAGAGAAAATGTCTTTTACAACATTTCATTTTTCTATTTTACAACAGGTGTCGATCGATGTATTAGATCGTGTGGTCTTATGGGGGTGCTTTATACAATATGTGTGTGCGTGTATTTTATACAACAATTGAAGCATGTTGTCTTTCACTGAACGCACTCGTTGTAATAGAGGTGTTTTCTTTTTATTTTTTTCTGTAGTAGAGGTGTTTTATACAACATGTGGTGTGCCTGTTGTAACATATACATATACATACATACATACATACATACATACATATATATATAGACACACACACAAAACTTTTATGAAACACACCCCTTGTAATAGGGGTGTTTTCTATAATATGTGGTGGTCATTTTGTAATATATATACATATATATACATATATATATATATATATGTGTGTGTGTGTGTGTATTCAAGAAGCCGGGAGGATGTATATTCGCCTTGCCCTCCTCATGCAAGCATTCTCAAAAGAACTACAGTTAAGTACAAAAATAAAATTCACAAAATCGCATATGGACTTATGACTATAGCGTGCTTCAGTTTTAAGGGACTCCATAACCACTTCATGTGGGTTCTCATACCAATAGTAACTCCTCTTATACTTTATATATATATATATATATATATATATATATATATATATATATATTTGTATGTATGTATGTATAGACACACATACACATACACACACACAACAGTTGAAGAATGTTGTTTTTCACAAAATGTACCTGTTGTAATAGGGGTGTTTTACTACAACATGTGTGCGTCTGTTGTAATATATATGTTTATACAACAGTTGAAGCATGTTGTCTTTCACTAAATACACCTGCTGTCGTAGGGGTACGTATCCTAAACACACCATTTGTGATATGGGTGGTTTACACAACATGCATTGGTTGTTGTAATACCATACCTTTTACAACATATCATTAATTGTTGTATTTGATCATATTTGTTCACTCCCATTGAACTAATTAATTGACAAATCAACTATATTTCAAATATTTTGTGATAAAAATATGAGATTATTCTTTTTAGATTTTATAAACAAGCACATAATTGAATAGAATATGCATCAAACCTTACAGAAAGCTTGCAATGAATTTTATGAATAATCAATCATCCATACAAAGATTCAATCACACAAACAACTGCTTTAGTTACATAAACTAGTGGGTGCAAACTTAGAGTCAAACTGAAAAAATAGCTACAAAAGCTTCATACATTTTCATATGTTGAAGAATAGATGTCCCCTGCTCATGTCAGATAATTTTGTTTATGCTCAAGAATACCACATAACCTACTCAATTTGGACCTTATCGACTCTTCTTTTTTGAAGCAATGGCCAATATGCTTTAAATAATATTACAATCATATGTCAAATATATCAACATATTATGAGTTATTGAAAGTATTTAGAAGTTCAAACAAAATAAAAGAATATAATAAGTAGCTTACAGTTTTAGGATCTTTTCTATTTTTTATCTCAACGATGTCTCTCATGAACTTCATCGCATACCCACAATTTATACTATTTGCCTACTTTGGACACTATATAAAATGAATATTAGATAAAAAGAAATAAATTTTGTAAAATTTATTAAATAGATATGTATTTCAAAATGAAGTGACATAACATTTTTTAAATGAAGTAACTAATAAACTACATAAATGATAAGCTAGACACAAGTCAAAATTGTGATAGAGTAAATGTTAGTAATATAAAATATGTGAATATGTAAATTTGTGGGAAGGATTGTTTTTTCCAAAAGTAAACATGGCTCAATGGAGATTGTCATCGAATAGTTTTAATGAGGGGTTTGACATGATCGACAAGGATACACATGCTATAGCGACAACTTTCACTATATTGAAGGGATGAAAGTTTTATGTTTACAAGTTTGGGAAAGATTCAAACCGATTCATAGTTGAAAACATATAACTTAAGTTCAAGTTAGATAATACAAAATTGGGTGTAGTTATACATTTATAAGTTTGGCAAAGAGTCAGACTGATTCCAAGTTGAGTGATTTTACTTGAACCGGCAGATAAAAATAAAAGATAATTAAACTTCATGTGTTAATCAACTTATGTAACAATGAGTATGTTTAAAATTAAAAGTGATCTTAAGTTTACAATAACACTATGTGACTCACAAACTGTAATAGAAGTCTCGATAGAATGGGATATTGTTATGGGAGGGTGTCTACATATTTCGATTATGTTTAATGTATCTTCAAGTGAAACTATGCAAATGACCAACCTTTCTCGTTCATGGATACTACGGGCACGTTTGGTTTATAGTTTATATGTGGATTTGGATAAATATAGGATTCACATAATCCCAAGTCTGTAAATTTTTGGTTTGAAGATGGTTGCATACTAAAGATTAAGTTTGGTTGTCTATAGATTTTCATTGTGTCTGCTCCATCCCGGCACACGGTACTGTGAAGATTCTCAAACGGACTGCGGCCTACACCGGTCATTTAGGTTGGCGCGGCAAGCTGGATGTCGACACCCGGCCGTTTTGAAATGGATGGCCACGTCATGCATTCATTCGGTCTAAAAAATGTAGCATTGTATCAATTTGTCCCCTCCAGGAAAAGAAACATAATCTTTATGTTACTGGACAGCTAACTACAATCCAATCCTACTTAACACATCTAAACAAGCATGCCTTACATAGATACAAAACCAACACTAACTTTGTTTTCACGGTCCAGATATAAAAGCTAGAGCCTTGTTGTCATATATGTTATATAATTGTTTAAAAAGCTATGAGTCATCCTCCTTATCTAACAACTAGAATTTCGTCACTTATATTAAGGCTCTGACTGCAGTGGGGATCTTGACTAGAAATTTTGGGGGTGGCAAAAGTATTCTATAGAGTTAAAGTCCATTAAGTCTGATTAAACTTAAAGTTGATATATACTCTCTTTTATTATAGGTATATAAAGTAAAATCTAACTTTGAATAATAGAATAATAAAAAAGAAACATATAATTTTAAGCTTAACATAAATGTTTCAAAACTAGAATATCTATTTTTACCTTGTAAATATGGTATTTATTTCTTTATGTCTTGAATCAACTGCTAATCAAGTAGGTTTTATGTGATTTGCCATTATCTCTTTCAAAATGAATAATCATTGTATATAAAAGAAATTTTAAATATATTTTATTATCTTTATTAATATCTTAATAAAATATTTGTGCCAAATCAAAAGAGGAAAAATGAGAAGAATAAGTTGAACTATGAATAATAAACACAAAATGCTAAACTAGAAAAAGAAGAAACATGATAACATACATGTATATTAAGTAGCATGCCTTTTCTTAACGACACAACCACCAAACATGTAAATCAAACATGTTATACGAGAAGATTTAATGTTATTTAAATCATCTTTTTAAAAAAATATAGAAAAATATAAAATAATTGAATCATGTCTATAAGAAGGCTTAACCAGTCAACATTGCAAATACATTTGTTTCAAATTTTACAAAGTTATTATGGTTTGAGAGGAATGAGAGAGAACAACAAGAAGAGATTTTTTTTAATTTGGTTAGACAAAGTAATCTGGAAGTCGATGTAAAAAAAGTAATATGAAAGTGAGGATAATGAAATGGAGTGAATTAGAAATATTGTTATTTACTTTTTAGAAGATATTTCCCCACAAATTAGAGAAAAGAAAAGAAGAAAGAGGAATATAGTACAGGAAAACATAATGCAAAATGGAAAATGAATTAGGAGAAAAAACTAAAAGTCTAAAGAAATTTTTTGAATATAATTTTGGATTAACTTTGAAGGAACCTTAAAATCTATCATAAAAACTTGTAGCAACTTTGCATATAAAATTAACTAGAAACATGGAGAAAAATATAGAATAATTATATTGTTGATGGAAAATAGATATATAGATAGAAATTTAGTGAGAAGATATTTCCCCACAAATTAGAGAAAAGAAAAGAAGAAAAAAAAATATAATATAGGAAAACATAATGCAAAATGGAAAATGAATTAGGAGAAAAAACTAAAAGTCTAAAGAAATTTTTTGAATATAATTTTGGATTAACTTTGAAGGAACCTTAAAATCTAACATAAAAACTTGTAGCAACTTTGCATATAAAATTAATTGGAAACATGGAGAAAAATATAGAATAGTTATATTGTAGCTGGAAAATAGATATATAGATAGAAATTTAGTGAGAAACATACTGAGATATAGAGCAAAATATTTATGTATCCCACAAACAATATAGAAAAGGAATTTTACTACATGATTATATCATAAATTTTATTTGTTTCGAGATAAATTTCACAACATAAATGGCGTCTCCTTATGTTCACATACATGTCATGTATTTTAAACATAACAAAATCATACGTATTTTTTCAACTATTTAGAAAAATATTGTGACACCATGTACTCTTAATCAACTATCATTGTCAAAGAATTATTTAATCATTCTACCATGCATTATACTTGCCATGGAGAAATATACCAACATGCATCATTCAAACAATGACAATACATACACATCTAATTATTTAATCACATGTATATATTATAAGTATGTAGTTCACTACATTTGGTGAAACTTTGTATTCACATTTTTTGTAAATAACCATTTTTTATCAACTCCACAATAACTACTTTGTTAATGTTAAATTTACCCAATTTATTCTATCTTTGTATGTATGTGTATTACAAATTTTGTGTTGTTTTAAGTTGTATATATTGTTGTATGATTATATAGTATTTTATTTCTTGAATGTGGTTTTTAAGGTTCACAAATGTGTTTTCTTATTTAGAATACAAGATAGTAATAAATGACAATTCACTATTTGTACCAACTATAGTCTCATTCAACATTAATTATTATTTTTATATTCTAATTGATTCAAGAGAAAATTATTTGTATTGTAATATCAAACCTTGGTATGAATAAATACATATGATGTCCTATATCTTGGGGGGTCCATCTACAATTTATAATTTAGTATTTATTACAAAATACAACATGATATCAAAGTATAACCTTTTTTACAAAAAAAATTGGGACATATTGCACTATAAAGTAATGAAATATTAAATATGAAATGATAGTGTATGTTATTATAGATTAGATCACAAAGTATATACTTTTAGTTATCATGTACAATAATCAAATAAGAAAGATTGACTAAGCATATTCTACAAACAAATCCAGGATAACCAGATCGGTCAAATTTGAAAAGTAGCCAAAATTTTATGAATAGCATGACATATATACACCGAGGTTGAATAAACTTCATCGCAAATTTAAGATGGAGTAAAAAACCAAAGGTCTACGTTCACATGTGCACAAATATTAAAGTACTTACATTGTTGTTTTGTGATGCAATGCAAAATCAAAGGTTGTGGTTTTGAGAAAGGTTTGACCGTAATAGCATCAAAGTTGTGAGATTAGTTTGGCGTCTATAGTCGTTGTGTAAAAAATCAAAGTCACTGAGAAAATAAGAAGAGAATCAGGAGATGTAATGGAAGTCTGACTGCAAAGAGAAAGAGGAGATGTGATAAGTTTATAGACTTATTACCGTACAAGAGGTTGGTTTGAGATGGGCACTATGAATATATAAATAGTGTGCTATGTAGACGATGCTCCGCGATGAGAGGCAACACACAAGTTTTCTGTGCACCGATACAAGAATGAGAACGAAGGGAAAAGTTACTTTCCCCCTTTTTCCTCAGAAGTCAAGAACTGAACCCTATATATACTTATCTAGGCAACATGTTTCCCTCCAAGGTTTTCTCAGAAACAAATTTTGGTTTCCACCAAAACTTATTTTCTTCTAAATACTATTTATGGATCTTATTTTTCCAACTGAAAAATTTCTCTCACCATTTTTTATTTATTTTGTTAATGTACTTGTTACCAACTAAGATTATTTTTTCTCATTGGAAATCTCCCTTATAATAATATAATTACTTTAATCAAAGTTTTTGTTATATAATTTTTTCTCTCCATAAATGTCATTCCTTCTAAGTAAAGAACCTCTTTCCAAATAAATTTCTTGCCAAAAGTTTAATTTCTATCTAAACTTTTGTTTCCATCCAAATAAATAATTTGTTCTAGAAGTTATCTCTCTTCACGAAATCTTTTAATAAAAAAATAGTTAATAAAATGACACATGTTCTTACACAACGGGTTGAAGTTTGTTGATTACAATATATAACAACACGTTGGAGTCTATTATATGATCTTGGTATATAATAACGGGTTACATCATGTTGTGTGATTGTGGTATATTACAACATGTAACTATTAAAATAGGTGAATGCATGTTGTGTGATTATAGTATATTATAATGGGTTAGAGTATGTTGTATAATTATGGTCTATTACAACATATTAGCATATGTGACTATTACAATGAGTTAGAGCATGGTCTTTAATTAGAGTCTCTTACCATGGATTTGTGTATGATGTGATTATAGTCTATTATGACAGTTTAGAACCTATTGGAGTATCACAGATACTAAAACGGGTTTGGCCTCTTGTATATATCTTGTGTTGTATAAAATATACAATATACAACATGCAAATAGGTTTTTTGTAGCAAATATGTTAACTATAACATAACCAGTAGAACTGTTGTATTTTTTCCCATTGTAAAAAACATTTTCTTTAGTAGTTCTCCCAACCATCATAGTAGGTTGAATGATTGTCAAGGATGAGTTCAACCAAGCCTGAAGGAGGCAAAACACCACAATAGGTGCCTTCATTCATTGTTTCTAGAAACAAGTCCCTCAGTGAGCCTAATCTTCAATTTCATGTAGGCACCCCTCTACCTCAAGTAATTCATCCTAGCGGTAGAAATCAGGTTCGGGTTGATCGGGTTTTATTTTGGATCATTTCGGGTTGACACTTTTTGGCTAGACCCTAAAATTGCAAAAAATGGATTTTCGGGTCAAAACATTGACCCTAACCCGGCTTCCAAATATTTTTAGGTCTATCGGGTATGACCTGTAAATCCAAATACCAAGAGAATAATTAAAAAATGACACAATTTGTCTAATCATTGATAATTACCAAGTGTAATCAACAAATTCTAATGCAAAAAAATTAAAAATGTGATTGAGAAACACATATAAAACATATTTAGTTTGTTTGAGAGTTTTAAACACATATTCTTAAAAAAATAACATAATAAGTCGTACAAACCAATATAAAACTATATACAGTTGTCAAAATAAACTTCATCAGTGATGGATTAGTAATTTAGTAGGCCATTGGATATGTTAAACTTTAGTATTATAATTATATTGAATATATAATTGTGATTTTGGGTCAATCGGGTCAATTCACGTCTAAAGTTCAAACCCGGACCCGACCCTAATTAATTTCATGTTCTTCGATTTCAGGTCAGGCCTACAACCCACTTAAAATTTCGATTCGAGTCGGGTCATTTGGGTCGTGTCTTATTTTGCCAGTCCTAATTGATCCTCTTCCTATAACCTAATCTCTTCTAACACTCAGCCTAACTTAAATAATGATTAATAGTGCTAATAGGATGATAATATGATAGAAACCAAAATTTAGTAAATTAGGTAACAGAATAATCACGAGATACATATTCAAACAACCTAATTCTTATTGACTTGATTTGATACATAATATGCATATGGATGACTCTAGACAAGCAATACAGAAATTATAACACATGATTATAAATTAAGGGAAACCTGCAATTAATATAATCTATTCTTTTAGACTAAATCCTTACATAACTAGCCTCAATTGTTTAGTTATTCTTATTGATTCACATAATAAAGGCAAAAGGAAAAATGATTAGAAATAATAATTTCAATAAATGAACATGGGAAGAATAACATCAATGAACTATAATCTGACTCGAATAGTTAAGTCTGGTCCATAAATATAGGGAAACAAGATCCATTGTACTTATACCCTATCTATACTATATGTATTTATTGTTATAGCTTATGAATTTGTAACACATGTGTGACATATATTATTGTATTAAATAATCTTGGCATTGTGTCGAATTAAGTATCATATGATCATAAATCTGAAGATTTAATAGGAATCAAACTGATACATCGGAGATATTAGAGAACCAAATGGACCTAGGGATACTATAGATCTAGATTGGCCGACTTTATTAAATGTCACAAGAAGAAAAATCACACATAAAGAGAATGATTTATTAGTATATATATGAATGGAATAAATGGGAATAGATTTACATAATATATGCATGAAAAATGAAACCTATTGGTGGATGGTAAGGATATTGTAGATAATTCCTACCAATTAATAAGTTACTAGATACAAATTGACTCAACTTCACCAAACTAAAGATTTATAGAGAAAGATCTTACTTTAAAGAACATCATGGTTGACTGATGTATGCATAAAACACTTTTAGGTTGAGAAGGATGAATCATAATTCCCCTAGAAACATGGTTAGTCCTAAAAACAAAGTATATGTAGTCTCTATTTCAAATTTAGGCATTTATTTGAGTTTGGTGTACATTTTCCCATAGTGATCCACCTTTTGATATCCTTACCCCTTAATTGAAATCCCCTGCCCTTCTAGTGATCCGCATTCTAAAATATATGTATACCTTATTATTCATAATAGATTAGGTTTGTAACCCTCCTACCATGTTATTTAATCTTGTCGATATAACTAATGGATAATATATATATATATATAATATATTTATCTTGCCTTTCTATTTTTCATGTGACATTAGACTAAGATAACTAGCATAGATGCTTATGCATAACCATTAGAGTGTGTCTTTGTGACACACTTGTCACACAAAACTGAGATTACTCGAAACAAAGCGTGGAATTATCATTAACAACTAGATTACCATAAAATAGGGTAAATTAAAACCGATATCACATATCCACCTCAAGTAGAAAACATTTACATCAGAGTCCATAAATGTCACCTGTATCATATTTCACACCAAAATATTATTACATAGCACCATTCCTGGCTCACTGGACACAACCTATTTCACATATATAACATGTCACATATACATGCCATATCTGTACAATAAGGCATAAAGCCAAAAAACATCGTCTTGATATACAACATCTACAAAACACCCCCAAGGGCCTGGGAGTACGGGGACGACACATAAGACTCTACTACAAAATGATAGTAGTATCCAACCTCCAAACAGTTATTGCTCCTCTTACTGCTCAGCCTCAACTGCATGATCTCTACCTCCTCGTGAACGACCACCTAAAATATGTGGAAACCCACAGGGAGAGACCAATGTCCCAGTGAGAGATATAACTCTCTGCCAATGTCTATTATAAGCACAAATATATTATAATGAGCATATTAAACATTGTAGCATATTCAGTTCAATAATTTAAACAAGGCAGATAGCACTAATTAAGCATTTTAGGTGTCTACAACTGAGCAGTAGAACTTCTTATATTTCTAGAAGGAATATGAAGAACATGTATAACTATTATAAACTAAACAATACAAGATTAAGGCAAAGGGTCAACCAATGTTATTCATGTTTAGCCCTACGCTATTATGTTACATGGTTGTATTACGTCTATTATTAATTCCTTGAGGATTTGAGTCGTACCACCCAAATCCAACTGACCATTGCAAAGTTGAAATCGGTGCCATACAAGATCAATGGAAGAGTCGGACTCCATCATCTTCTCTAGCACTACTCCATCAGCTCGAGTCTGCACCGTAGTGACAAATAGTCAAATTGCAAAGACAAAAACTTAGTTAAAGATATAGTCCTATAAGGACAACATCTCATAGTTATGGCTATGGTCCTGTAAAACACCTATCCCTCCTTGGTACAGGTCATTGTGCTAGAAATAGGGTATATAACCCAATCATTGAGGTAAAACCGTAGTTGTCCTCCATCACATCATATCACATATCATCACTGAAACCTGACCGCAGTCGTTCTCAAAACACATGGGATCAAGATGTCAAGGACACATAGTCACTTGAATCTCTCATACTTAATAGTATGTGCTCCAGGTTTCCTTTGGGAATACCCGTTTCACCATCCAGCAAAGTAGTGACGCTGAAGATGGATCTATGGCATAGGGAAACTACATGATTAGGGTTTCACTTTATCAGTTATGCTAATTAGGTGAATTAAGGCTTCATCATACAAGTGGACATACAAAACCCTAATTCAATACAGCAAGCATAACAATATAACAACTTCAGAAGATATAAAACATATCAAGTGTGAACTTGTCATAACATCACTTGATACTTGTATCACTGCCTTTCACTAGGCCATCACCAACACCTCATTTCTATGGGATATCAATCCCTCAATCACATTTCTAGAGGATTTCACCTCAAACTTATCACAAAGCACTTGTCAAGTCATTAGACCCAGTCACATCATTCATGCTCATTAAACATCACAGTGTGCCTCACAATGCACATAATCACCACCTTGTGTTTCATATATATCACCATAGCATTCACATAGCTATGACATTCATTCCATGTGCAAGGTCAGGGTTGCACAAGTAGGGGAGAGAAAATATAATCACATTCTATCCATCCAATAAACTCAACCAATATAGCATACCCTAGAATTAGGGTTAGGGTTTTACGCACATAGCCAATTAGGGTTAAACACTATTGATTATGATTACCATTCATCTTCACATCAACATGTAGCGATTAACACATGGTGTAGCGACCCAACTCAACTAGGTGTAGTGACTTCTTAAGGTGAGAGAGAGTAGCGACCATGGTCCACTTGTAGTGACCATGTGTTGCGACCCACCTAGCTAAGCATGTCTCTCAACCTATCACCATACATGGGTCTCAAACAACCATTAAAATAGATGTCTCGAATGAAACATAACATCAACTAAAAGCATATGTAATTAACCTTAGGTGTTGTGATAATCATCCCATTAGAGTTAGGGTTGTGACCATTATCAAAGGTCTCAACATGTGTAACAACTCGCTACACATCACCAAGAATGCCTTAGCTAAAACTCATCCAAAGCTAATGTCATGACCAAAAATAAAACAAGAGTAGAGACCAGCTCAGCCAAAAAATAGACATGCAAACAACATGGCACAAGTGTAACAACCTATTTACACAAGGGCATGTGTCTTGATCATAACCAAAACCAAGCACAACGACTATAACC
The DNA here is from genome assembly GCA_963693085.1 of Alisma plantago-aquatica. NCBI lineage: Eukaryota > Viridiplantae > Streptophyta > Magnoliopsida > Alismatales > Alismataceae > Alisma > Alisma plantago-aquatica. The sequence goes on from OY856411.1 coordinate 162,693,085, forward strand.
TAAGATCAAGGTGTGTCGACTGAAACTAGATCAAGGGTGTAGCGACCAACAAGGTCAAGCTATCACAACAACAACTAACCATCCTCAAAACAAAGATAAACTGTGATCAAACCATGTAGTAAACATCAAGGATATTAGGCACTATCAAGAAGGTAAAAATTCCATGCAAGATGATCACCAAGACTCTAAATATGTATATACAAAACACCATGAAAGAACTTTGTTAAGAGAGGTAAAACCCACGTTTATACATGCAAAATAGAACCATAGCTTCATGCTACTCTGACATACTCGAACCATGTGCATGTTGATAGAAATCCATAAAAATGAGCAAGGGAGAACCATCCATCTCATAGTCACCACAAAATCGGGTACCAAGAATTAGGGTTTTAGGAGCATAAGCAACACACATGTGATTATCACCCAAAATTTAAGTTATAGATTATGATAACACTATCTTGCATATTAGGGTCACATTTTAGAGATTTAATCACTAGCATGCATGCAAGAAAATAGTGCAAATATAGAAGAGGGAAAAGAGTTATATAACACGCCTTGTGGAGAGACCTAGCTCCAAATATCACGATCTCTAACAGAGAAGAAAGCTCCAACTAAGAGAAACTCCATGGCCAAAAGATCACCTCAAAAGAGAAGAACACCATGGTAAAAGAAGATCTTGAGAAAGAGGTGAAAAACTCTAGGTTGAACCAAAGAAGAAGAAAGGAGAAAGAGGAAAGCTTCTTTTCACATAGGTACCACCATGGTTGCACCATAGTCTCCAACCTTAGTGAGTAGAAGATCCTCAAGAGAAGGCCACCATGGTTACATTATAGTCTCATGGCCAAGAAAGGATAATAAGATAGGGTAGAGAACCAAAAGAAAACATGATAAAGGGTTCAAAACTACTTACCAAGAAAGAAGATCGCCACAAAGGAGATGATCAAGATAAAAAACACCACATGAAAGGTTGATCAGCCACTAAAGCTTCAAGATCATCCCTCTTTTGTTCCTCAAAGCTCCAAGGACGGACACAAAGGAGTGGAGAAGAAAGATGGCCAAAAAGTATACTTGCATGAAGAAGAGAGAGGTTATATACTCAAGGTAGGAGAGAAGCAAGAGGGTTATGAGGTGTCAATACAAGAGGGCATCAAAAGGACACTTGTCCACCAAGGAAACAACCATGCAACCACTAAACACATGCATGCAACATATGGTGATACAACCTAGGTGGGGTATCAACCACATGGGGTCACCATCACCCTTGTTGCGGTCAAAATATATCAAGTAACCATGTAGTGATCGCTATAAGAGATCACCCAAACAAGACATGGTCGAAACACATCACTAGAAGACAAACCATTATAACCAAACCACCTCTAGGTCACCAAGGTTGAAAAAAGCACCACCTAGTGCAAGTTTTATGATTGTAGCACTCATCCAAGAGTGGTGTTGTGGCCATAACACACCCTTCATATGCTCAAGATCTCTACACACCTCCAAGGCAAAAACCCTAGAAATCCTAGCATCACCACATGATGCCACCTCATCAACCAAGATCCAAACAAGGTGCCCCTCATTATCATATTCTCTATCATGATGATAAGGTACAACAAACAAACTCTACATGTAACAAATTGCAAGATAACCCTCAATCCATGGTAAATTGCAACTTGGTCCAAAACAAGCATATACAACTCAAACATCATCCAACAAGACCAAACTGGAAATTTAATCTTTTCACATGTTCCAAAAACATATCAAAGGATTAGATTAAGGTTTAAAAATCTTATTAAGCAAAACAAGCACATTAAGCACTAATCTAGGGAAGGGCCCTTACAACTATAAACCCCTAACAAGGATTTTGCCCCCAAAATCCTATGCAAATAGAGACAAGTACTTCCTATGCATCTCTTCCTCAAGCCCCCATGTGGCTTCCTATACACCACGGTGATGCCAAATAACCTTAACCAACACTATGTCCTTCTTCTTCAACTTCTTGATCCTCCTATCTAGGATCAACACAAGACCTTCCATGGTGATGCCACAGAACCTTAACCAACACTATGTCCTTCTTCTTCAACTTCTTGATCCTCCTATCTAGGATCAACACACGACCTTCCACATAAGATATATCCTCATCTAGCTCAACCCCCACTGGCTCTAACCTTTCTAGATCCTTGGGTAGTGGCCCCAACCTTTATTGGAATAGCTCTACATAATTATATACCTGAAAAATGAAACCAATCGTGGGTGGTGAGGATACCTTAGATAATCCCTACCAGTTAATAAGACACTAGATATAAATAGACACGACTTTACTAAACTAAAGTTTATAGAGAAATGTATTATTTTAGAGAATATTATGGTTGACTAATGTATATGTAAACACTTTTAGGTTGAGAAGAACAAATCAAAAATCCACTAGAAATAGTGTTATTCTTGAAGACTATGTATATGCAATCTTTATTTCACATTTTGGCATTTATTTGACTATGACATACATTTTCCCATGATGAGGCACCTCGTAATATCCTTCCATGCCCTTGTAGTGGCAACCATTCTGAAATATCCTTATACCTTGTTTACTCATATTATATTGGGTTTGTGATCCCTCCTGCCATGCTATTTAATCTTGTCCATATAATTGATGGATATATTGCCTTCCTATTTTGCATGTTATATTAGACTAATATTTATGTGTATGCATCCCCATCAGGGCTCGTCTTTCTACTCGGGTGCATATTTTCGCCTCTTATATATGTTGGGCGTGTCTTTCCAGTGAGGGTGTGTCTTTCCACACATTTTACTTAGTACAATGATGCATTGGTGTCTTGGTCCTACCTTATCTATCTTTAGTCTAAATTATCTACATGCAATGTTTATTTTGTGATATTGTAGATTGTGAAACAAAAGGATTCATTATATATTTTATAATTCAAATGTTCATATGCATCATTCTTTTGTTGTTCATTCTCTTATTTTATTTTCATTGAACTTACTTACTTGCTAATATACCCATCTTGAACGAGGACCTCCTTTGTTGCACTATTCTTATCCAAAATGTCTAAAAATGTTATTATGCACATACTCAGTGTTAGTAACCCATACTTTTGTTTATATTTTTCTGGGTGTAATTTACAAAAACCCCCACGTGTAGGTATCTTAGAGGACCATGACTTAATTAGATCATTTGCCAGTGTTTTGAGTTAAGTATAGCTTGGGATGACCAGGTTTCATTCTACAACTGGCCCTAGTAATTGATTAGATATACCTTTCTCTTTTGTAATACCATCATGTGGTAAGGAACAATGTATTACTTCAAATGAGAATGACTTTGTAATAGTTAAATTGTATGTTGCTTCACCTTATATGACTCTTTGTATAATAAAATTTGAGTGCATTATCTCTAGTTCATACTCTTTATAGTATGGTATCAGAGCCAGTGCAGTCAGTGAATTTGGCTATTTCAAGTTATCCTATATTGTTCCTATGCATATGCCTCAATTAGACAATTAGGTGACCCTTTATAGGATGTTTATGTAGATTTCCTAAGTCTCCAACTAGAGTTTCAATCTCTCTCTTTCTCTCTCTCTCTCTCCCTCTCTCTCTCTCTCTCTCTCTCTCTCTCTCTCTCTCTCTATATATATATATATATATATATATATATATATATATATATATATATATATATATATATATATATATATGGTCCCATCTTTATTGCCCGCGCGGGTAGCTACCCGCCCACCCTTCCGACCACTTTTTTTCAAAAAAAAATTCGTTATTGTAGAGGACTATTTTGTCTATCTCTCCAAAAATATTTAGCCAAAAATAATATCATTTGCCCCTCCAAAATCAAAAAACTCGTCCTTATATATATCTGCTGTATATTTTGTACAGAGTTACTTTTTTGGCCAGTAGAGTTACTTTTTTGACACCATAGTTACCTTTTTTACAGCAGAGTTACTTTCTTAGCTAGGAGAGTTACTTTTTTGGCTGCAGGGTAGCGAAAATCCATGCTACCCGCACGGGCAATGAATGAACACCCTATATATATACATATATATATGTATATATATGTATGTATATATATATATATGTGTGTGTGTGTGTGTGTCTGTATGTGTGTGGGGGTGGGGGTGTGTGTGTATATATATATATATATATATATATATATATATATATATATGTATGTATTGGTCCTTACCACTCCCCAAACCACTTATATGGATGAGACTCGATTTTAGAAATTGTAATCACCCCTAACCTCTCTATGATGTTGGATAATTTCCTTACATGAAAGTTGATTCCCCTAGTAACTAATTCCTACCTCCTTCTTAATAGCAAGTCAAATCATTCACAATAGAGTGTAGTACCTTATAATCTCTTAGATAGGTTTAACACTAATTTCTTCCAAGTATAGTTGTGTGACCAACAAACTCCCTCCATGTCCCATAGTGAGGTTATGTGTGCCTTACAAGATCATGTAAGTTGTAGAAAACTCAATAAACAATGAGTGAAGTAACCCATAATGATATGATAGAAGTTGACGCAACGTTCCTATAATCTCTATACATATCACCTATAGTATGATTTATAGATGCTTTTAGTACACCCTTATAGACCTGTGGAGGTTTAGGCTCTTTCAGTAGATTGTGTTATGGCGGAAGGTGACTGACTTGGTTCTCCGATAGATTTTGGTGCCATTTTTAGATTTTTTTCATTATTTAAACATATGTGCAAAAAGAAAAGAGTTTAGATTTTATCGATGGATTTTGGAACCAAGTCATAACCACTAGGAAGTGTAGAGAAAACCTTCAACAAAGAACTCCTTGAAATGTAATGAACAATGCTAAGACCCTAGCCCTAAGTGTGTTGTAGAAAGTGTGAAGAAGAAATTTTGGATATATTCGATCCACCTTTTTGCCTTTATAGATGATTATCGAAGTTATAGTTTACTCCTTTTAAGGATTGGATTCATATATGCTCTGTTCATTAGGAGTGTAGTTTAACTTAAAAATAAAAAAAAATTAATAGTGGTTGCAATAAGAAATACTTGGGTAATTCTAGGGGTAATTTCTAGTATTAAAGTCAAATACTTAATCAGGGTTAACTAGAAAGCCTTGCTAACTTGCATCCATAAATGTTACTTCAATTATAAAAAATTAATAATATGGACAATAGTAATAGTTACTACCTGTACACATAATACAAAAAAATGATAATATGGATAACAGAATCATGATTCTATATATGTCGAGGTTCTCGTTCCTAACTAGTTTAGTCCACCAACTTAGTGGTTGCAATTTGGTTAATCCTGAAGGAAACCTACTCATGGAAAATCTATCAATCATTCTTGTATGATGGAAAAATTAGAAGAGATAACAAAACCTAAAATCACATGCAAGTATATCCTTACAATGATGAGTGCATAGTGAAGCCACCATAATAGTGTGAGTAACCATGAGTAATGCAACACATAAAGCTAACCCTAGGTTTTGGGGTAACTTTTCTAGCTTACATGTAATGTGAGAAAAGTAATATGGCATGATGTATGAAGTATTATAGTCTTACCTCGAGAATGGGCTATAAGAGTAACATGGGATGGTATGGTATGACCTACTAGGGCGAGCGAAATTAGACACCCTTAGGTTGGTTTAGAAGTGTGACTTAGTATACCTAGCTAGTGATGAATGGATTTTAGGGACAAAATCCTCTTTTAAGGAGTGGTATGTTGTAACATAGTCAAATCTTGAATCATGTCTCAATAATACCTTGTCTTAATCCCATTTATATAATGTTAGTACGAATCCCTTTTATCTAAATTATATCATATCAAGAGTTAGTAGGGGTTGGTAAAATGATATGTCAATTAGTATTCTCTCACATGTGATTTTGGTGGTATCATTAAGTTATAGTGGAGTAAATTATATAAATGTACTAGTATATAAGTTTTGACCCTAAATTAACTCTCCAGAATCTCCCTATGAGTAGAGGGTCAATGATAATAAGTAAAACTAAAATGTTATATCATAAATAGTTAAGCAAGGTAATAGAGACATTAATAGGGTACTTAATATACAACTAATGAAATGATATGAAAAACATTTTCAAAAGATAAATTGGAAATTAAAATATGTTTCATCATATTCCATTTACCCTACACACCAAATCTCATGCCCTTAGGACTTCAATTGACCAAAAATTTAATTGAGGTAAGTTAGAAGAAAGAATGTACTAATAACATTAATTTGTCATCTGAATATTTAGTCAATTTTGTTGATTTCATTTCATTCATGTAATGCAAACAAAATGCTACTTCCTTCTCAGACGTGACACCCCACCCATGCACTTCTCGTTGACATGGTTGTGAAGCTGCCAATAACTTGTGTCATTGTCCTCTATTCTCCTCTTCCCCTCAAGCTCTCTACCCTAATTATCACGTTTTTTCTTTCCCTCTCATGCAAATCCCACTCTTCTTCTTCTTATTGTTATTCTTCCTTTCCTCTAATCTTTCCCTATTTTCCCAAGAATTGAAGCTCTACGCCTCCAAAGATGTTGGGAACTTCCAAGGATACCAAGCATGACACTCCAGTTCCAGTACCTTTGTTACCTCTTCTCCTCCTCTTCCCATTCCTCTCCTTTTCCTTCCCTTTCCTGGAAACCCTAATCATCACTACCAAATTATTATTGTGTGCTGATAGCAATGACAAAAAGTGGATGTAGGCAACAACTTCATCTCTAGTTAACATCTTCCTCACCACCACGACCATTGTAGGGTGTCACCACCAGTGCTGACAGACACCAACGGACACTTAAGTGAACACTACTTTGACACCTAGAAAACCATCAAGATTATCATACCATGTGACCCTCTATCATGCCAAAAAATGTTGTTAGGGTTTGTTGTTTCACTAGAAGCACCTTCTCTTCTCCACCTTAGCACCAATTATGCCCATGGATCTTTAGACGATGGCCAAACTCAGTAGTAACCTCCTCTTCTTCATCATTTACTAGGTTGATTCTGGCCCTTCACTTCATTCTACACCTCTGGAAGGCATGGGAGATAAGGAACACCATGGTTATTCCTTTCCGACTTTAGACTTAGGACTCATCAGTATATGTCTTCAACCTCCTAATTGACAACATTGCTGACCCTCCACTACTAGAGAAAATGTCTTTTACAACATTTCATTTTTCTATTTTACAACAGGTGTCGATCGATGTATTAGATTGTGTGGTCTTATGGGGGTGCTTTATACAATATGTGTGTGCGTGTATTTTATACAACAATTGAAGCATGTTGTCTTTCACTTAACGCACTCTTGTAATAGAGGTGTTTTCTTTTTCTTTTTTTCTATAGTAGAGGTGTTTTTTACAACATGTGGTGTGCCTATTGTAACATATACATATACATAGATACATACATATATATATATATATATATATATATATTTGCCGACAAAGGAATAGCCCGGTTGGCGAATTCCGCTAGTCCCCAATGAAGGGACCCGGGTTCGAAACCATATGGAAAAGCATCTATTGATTTATCACCCTCCCGGGCGTCCGGCCTCCGTACCACGGGTTATGGGAGAGGGGGGAGAAATCTTTCTCTCTTAATCCCATACATATATATATAGACACACACATAAAACTTTTACGAAACACACCCCTTGTAATAGGGATGTTTTCTACAATATTTGGTGGTCATTTTGTAATATATATATATATATATATATATATATATATATATATATATATATATATATATATATACATACATACATATATATGTGTGTCTATGTGTGTGTATTCAAGAAGCCAGGAGGATGTATATTCGCCTTGCCCTCCTCATGCAAGCATTCTCAAAAGAACTACAGTTAAGTATAAGACTAAAATTCATAAAATCACTTATGGAGTTATGACTATAGCGTGCTTCAGTTTTAAGGGACTCCATAACCACTTCAGGTGGGTTCTCATACCAATAGTAACTCCTCTTATACTTTATTTTTTTTGTCGGTCTAAAAAGCGTGTTACTAATAACCAAAACTTGAGGTACATAAGTGCCCCTAAAAAAGTCTAATCCCTAATACACCAAACAGCTGGTTATCAAGGTACTTAGACCATCACTCGGGACAAAACAAGAAAAATAAAACTTCCAAACAGCCCTTACAAACATACACAAGAGATTAAGAAGTCTAGCCCTAAGACATTACGAACACCCACAAATATAAGGGCCACACCCCCAAGAACATGTATCTGTAAGTAGGAGAGGAGTAGAGATCATCTTTCTCAGTAAAGCACCCAAGAAGATGGACCAAATCCAGATGCCACATCCGACTAAAGCTGACTTGAGAAGCCTAAGCAGAGCAACTTGCCTCTGATCGGCCAAGAAAGAAACTGAAAAAAGGAACCGGTCATCTCCACTGCAATAACACACCCACAAAGATGGGAGGGACACAAGCTCCCTTATTCAACAGCTTCCCTGACTCCTCCTGCAAGAAAGGCCAAGCAAGTAGCCATGGGATATCTCTACCACAGCCATCCCGCTAGGAGGAAGCTCCCACCCCACCTCCCTTGCCTTAGACTTCTTCACCTTTGACTTCTTATCCCAAGTCGAACAAGCAGCAGGGCCCCTTGACAGAATCACGGTATACCTGTCCGAGACCAAAAGGCACCCACACAAGGGCACGAAGCCCCTATTTGCACTGAGACATAGCATCGAGCACCTAGGAGGCGCCCAAAGAACAGCAGCAGCATGTTAGCTACTCTACAACAGAGCCATTGGAGTCCTCATCCTCGAATAGGTTTTCCTTTCTAGCGTAGACTTTGCTGAGAAGCTGGAGCTCCCCCAAACCCTGCATAATAGACTGGAGTAGACCAGAGCAAGTCGGGCTCGGTTTGTTGACCACCCTGAGCCGGAGCAGAGGGCAAGGAAACAGCACCCCAAACATGAGCGGCGCCTCCATCTACCACCAGCCATCCAGAGGCATATGCCAGAGAGCACCTCCAAGCATAAGGACGGAGTCCGTGATGGAGTGCCCACTCATCCAAATAGGCCAGAGACTCATCATCCGGCAAGGAAGACAGCACCGCCGTGAACGCCAAGGTGAGAACCAGTCAGAATCGTGGCTTGTCATCACCCTGGACAAGCCAGGTTCACTTGGGAAAGGGGAGAGGAGGTGCTAGTGAAGAAAGGAGAAGACGCCCCTTCCTTCCTCAGCGTGATGAGGCAGCAATGCAGAGCCCGCAGGTCTAGAACAAATCGTCCGCTCACCATCCATCTCACTTGAACGAAGTGGCATCGACAAGGTCGAAGTTGCCGAAAATTTGCCCAGATCTGACCACCTCACAGTGCCTTGCATCGCCCTTCCAACCCAAAATCACCGAGGAGACGCCAGTGAAATCGACCAGCGTCCTATATCTAGAGATCTGCCACGACCTTCACACAGAGAACCACCCAAAGGTTGTTGGAAGCCAGGGGGAGGGATGCGCAAAGGCGGCATACCCTCCCCCCAGCGGCAGCTGCCGGGAGCAGTTAGAGAGAAGGCGGAGCACTCCTCTAATACTTATATATATATATATAGACACACACACAACAGTTGAAGAATGTTGTCTTTCACAAAATGTACATGTTATAATAGGGGTGTTTTACTACAACATGTGGTGCGCCTGCTGTAATATATATGTTTATACAACAGTTGAAGCATGTTGTCTTTCACTAAATACACCTACTGTCGTAGGGGTACGTATCCTAGACACATCATTTGTGATATGGGTGGTTTACACAACATGCATTGGTTGTTGTAATACCATACCTTTTACAACATATCATTAACTGTTGTATTTGATCAGATTTGTTCACTCCCATTGAACTAATTAATTGACAAATCAACTATATTTCAAATATTTTGTGATAAAAATATGAGATTATTCTTTTTAGATTTTATAAACAAGCACATAATTGAATAGAATATGCATCAAACCTTAAAAAAGCTTGCAATGAATTTTAAGAATAATCAATCATCCATACAATGATTCAATCACACAAACAACTGCTTTAGTTACATAAACTAGTGGATGCAAACTTAGAGTCAAACTGAAAAAATAGCTACAAAAGCTTCATACATATTCATATGTTGAAGAATAGACGTCCCCCGCTCATGTTAGATAATTTTGTTTATGCTCAAGAATACCACATAACCTACTCATTTTGGACCTTATCGACTCTTCTTTTTTGAAGCAATGGCCAATTTGCTTTAAATAATATTACAATCATATGTCAAATTTATCAACATATTATGAGTTATTGAAAGTATTTAGAAGTTCAAAAAAAATAAAAGAATATAATAAGTAGCTTATCGTTTTAGGATCTTTTCTATTTTTTATCTCAACGATGTCTCTCATGAACTTCATCACATACCCACAATTTATACTATTTGGCTACTTTGGACACTATATAGAATGAATATTAGATAAAAAGAAATAATTTTTGAAAATTTTATTAAAGAGATATGTATTTCAAAATGAAGTGATATAACATTTTTAAAATGAAGTAACTAATAAATTACATAAATTATAAGCTAGACACAAGTCAAAATTGTGATAGAGGAAATGTTAGGAATATAAAATATGTGAATATAAAAAATTTGTGGGAAGGATTTTTTTTCCAAAAGTAAACATGGCTCAACAGAGATTGTCATCATACAGTTTTAATGAGGGGTTTGACAAGATCGACAAGGATACACATGCTATAACAACAACTTTCACTATATTGAAGGGATGAAAGTTTTACATTTACAAGTTTGGGAAAGATTCAAATCGATTCATAGTTGAAAACATATAAGTTAAGTTCAAGTTAAATAATACAAAATTGGGAGAAGTTATACACTTATAAGTTTGGCAAAGAGTCAGACAGATTCCAAGTTGAGTGATTTTACTTGAACCAGCATATAAAAATAAAAGATAGTTAAACTTCATGTGTTAATCAACTTATGCAACAATGAGTATGTTTAAAATTAAAAGTGATCTTAAGTTTACAATAACACTATGTGACTCACAACCTGTAATAGAAGTCTCAATAGAATGGGATATTGTTATGGGATGGTGTCTACATGTTTCGATTCTGTTGAATGTATCTTCAAGTGAAACTATACAAATGACCAACCTTTCTCATGCATGGATACTACGGGCACGTTTGGTTTATAGGATATATGTGGATTTGGATAAATATAGGATTCACATAATCCCAGGTCTGTAAATTTTTGATTTGAAATGGTTGCATACTAAAGATTAAGTTTGGTTGTCTATAGATTTTCATTGTGTCTGCTCCATCCCGGCACACGGTACTGTGAAGATTCTCGAACGGACTGCGGCCTACACTGGTCATTTAGGCTGGCGCAGCAAGCTGGATGTCGATGTCCGGCCGTTTTGAAATGGACGACCACGTCATGCATTCATTCGGTCTAAAAAATGTAGGATTGTATCAATTTGTCCCCTCCAGGAAAAGAGACATAATCTTTATGTTACTGGACGGATAAATACAATCCAATCCTGCTTAACACATCTAAACAAGCATGCCTTACATAGATACAAAACTAACACTAACTTTGTTTTCACGGTCCAGATATAAAAGCTAGAGCCTTGTTGTCGTATATGTTATATAATTGTTTAAAAAACTATGAGTCATCCTCCTTATCTAACAACTAGAATTTTGTCACTTATATTAAGGCTCTGATTGCAGTGGGGATCTTGACTAGAAATTTTGGGGGTGGCAAAAGTATTCTATAGAGTTAAAGTTCGTTAAGTCTGGTTAAACTTAAAGTTGATATGTACTCTCTTTTATTATAGGCATATAAAGTAAAATCTAGCTTTGAATAATAGAATAATAAAAAAGAAACATATAATTTTAAGCTTAACATAAATGTTTCAAAACTAGAATATCTATTTTTACTTTGTGAATATGGTATTTATTTCTTTATGTCTTGAATCAACTGCTAATCAAGTAGGTTTTAAGTGATTTGCCATTATCTCTTTCAAAATGAATAATCATTGTATATAAAAGAAATTTTAAATATATTTTATTATCTTTATTAATATCTTAATAAAATCTTTGTGCCAAATCAAAATAGGAAAAATGAGAAGAATAAGTTAGAACTATGAATAATAAACACAAAATGCTAAACTAGAAAAAGAAGAAACATGATAACATACATGTATATTAAGTAGCATGCCTTTTCTGAACGACACAACCACCAAACATGTAAATCAAACATGTTATACGAGAAGATTTAATGTTATTTACATCATATTATAAAAAATATATAGAAAAATATAAAATAATTGAATCATGTCTATAAGAAGGCTTAACCAGTCAACATTGCAAATACATTTGTTTCAAATTTTACAAAGTTATTATGGTTTGAGAGGAATGAGATAGAACAACAAGAAGAGATTTTTTTTAATTTGGTTAGACAAAGTAATATGGAAGTCGGTGTAAAAAAAGTAATATGAAAGTGAGGATAATGAAAAGGAGTGAATTAGAAATATTATTATTTACCTTTTAGAAGATATTTCCCCACAAATTAGAGAAAAGAAAAGAAGAAAGAGGAATATAGTACAGGAAAACATAATGCAAAATGGAAAATGAATTAGGAGAAAAAACTAAAAGTCTAAAGAAATTTTTTGAATATAATTTTGGATTAACTTTGAAGGAACCTTAAAATCTATCATAAAAACTTATAGCAACTTTGCATATAAAATTAACTGGAAACATGGAGAAAAATATAGAATAGTTATATTGTAGATGGAAAATAAATATATAGACAGAAATTTAGTGAGAAGATATTTCCCCACAAATTAGAGAAAAGAAAAGAAGAAAGAGAAATATAGTACAGGAAAACATAATGTAAAATGGAAAATGAATTAGGAGAAAAAACTAAAAGTCTAAAGAAATTTTTTGAATAAAATTTTGGATTAAATTTGAAGGAACCTTAAAATCTATCATAAAAACTTGTAGCAACTTTGCATATAATATTTATTGGAAACATGGAGATAAATATAGAATAGTTATATTGTAGATGGAAAATAGATATATAGATAGAAATTTAGTGAGAAACATACTGAGATATAGAGAGAAATACTTATGTATCCCACAAACAATATAGAAAAGTAATTTTACTACATGATTATATCATAAATTTTATTTGTTTCGAGATAAATTTCACAACATAAATGACGTCGCCTTATGTTCACATACATATCATGTATTTTAAACATAACAAAATCATACGTATTTTTTCAACTATTTAGAAAAATATTGTGACACCATGTACTCTTAATGAACTATCATTGTCAAAGAATTATTTAATCATCCTACCATGCGTTATACTTACAATGGAGAAATATACCAACTTGTATCATTCAAACAATGACAATACATGCACATCTAATTATTTAATCACATGTATATATTATAAGTATGTAGTTCACTACATTTGGTGAAACTTTGTATTCACATTTTTTTTGTAAATAACCATTTTTTGATCAACTCCACAATAACTACTTTGTTAATGTTAAATTTACCCAATATATTCTATCTTTTTATGTATGTGTATTACAAATTTTGTGTTGTTTTATGTTGTATATATTGTTGTATGATTATATAGTATTTTATTTCTTGAATGTGGTTTTTAAGGTTCACAAATGTGTTTTCTTATTTAGAATACAAGATAGTAATAAATGACAATTCACTATTTGTACCAACTATAGTCTCATTCAACATTAATTATTATTTTTATATTCTAATTGATTCAAGAGAAAATTATTTGTATTGTAATATCAAACCTTGATATGAATAAATACATATGATGTCCTATATCTTGGGGGTCCATCTACAATTTATAATTTAGTACTTATTACAAAATACAACATGATATCAAAGTATAACCTTTTTTCCAAAAAAAATTGGGACATATTGCACTATAAAATAATGAAATATTAAATAGCAAATGATAGTGTATGTCATTATAGATTAGATCAAAAAGTATATACTTTTAGTTATCATGTGCAATAATCAAATAAGAAAGATTGACTAAGCATATTCTACAACCAAATCCAAGATAACCAGATCGGTCAAATTTCAAAAGTAGCAAAAATTTTGTGAATAGCATGACATATATACACGGAGGTTGAATAAAATTCATTGTTAATTTAAGATGCAATAAAAAACCAAAGGTCTCCATTCACATGTGCACAAATATTAAATTACTTACATTGCTATTTTGTGATGAAATGCAAAATCAAAGGTTGTGGTTTTGAGAAAAGTTTGATCATAATAGCATCAAAGTTGTGAAATTAGTTTGGCGTCCATAGTTGTTGTGCAAAAAATCAAAGTCACTGAGAAAATGAGAAGAGAATTAGGAGATGTGATGGAAGTCTGACTGCAAAGAGAAAGAGGAGATGTGATAGGTTTATAGACTTATTATCGTATGAGAGGCTGGTTTGAGATGGGCACTGTGAATATATCAATAGTGCGTTATGTAGATGATGCTCCACGACGAGAGGCAACACACAAGTTTTTTGTGCACTGACACAAGAACGAGAACGAAGGGAAAAGTTACTTTCCCCCTTTTTTCCTCAGAAGTCAAGAACTGAACCCTATATATACTTATCTAGGCAACATGTTTCCCTCTAAGATTTTCTCCCAACAAATTTTGGTTTCCACCAAAACTTATTTTCTTCTAAATACTATTTATGGATCTTATTTCTCCAACTAAAAAATTTCTCTCACCATTTTTTATTTCTTTTTTTAATGTACTTGTTACCAACTAAGATTATTTTTTCTCATTAGAAAGATCCCTTATAATAATATAATTATTTTAATCAAAGTTTTTGTTATATATTTTTTCTCTCCATAAATGTCATTCCTTCTAAGTAAAGAACCCCTTTCCAAATACATTTCTTGCCAAAAGTTTGATTTCTATCTAAACTTTTGTTTCCATCCAAATAAATAATTTGTTCTAAAAGTTATCTCTCTTCACAAAATATTTTAATAAAAAAATTAGTTAATAAAATGACACATATTCTTAAAAAATAGGTTGAAGTTTGTTGATTACAATATATAACAACATTTTGGAGTCTGTTATCTGATCTTGGTATATAATAACGGGTTACATCATGTTGTGTGATTGTGGTATATTACAACATGTAACTATTAAAATAGGTGAATGCATGTTGTGTGATTATTGTATATTATAATGGGTTAGAGTATGTTGTATAATTATGGTCTATTACCACATGTTAGCATATGTGACTATTATAATGAGTTAGAGCATGGTCTTTAATTAGAGTCTTTTACAATGTATTTGAGTATGATGTGATTATAGTCTATTATGACAGTTTAGAACCTATTGGAGTATCACATATACTACAACGGGTTTGGCCTCTTGTATATATTTTGTGTTGTATAAAATATACGATATACAACATGGAAATAGGCTTGTTGTAGTAAATATGTTAACTATAACATAACCAGCAGAACTGTTGTGTTTTTTCCCGTTGTAAAAACATTTTCTTTAGTAGTTCTCCCAACCATCATAGTAGGTTGAATGATTGTCAAGGATGAGTTCAACCAAGCCTGAAGGAGGCTAAACACCATAATAGGTGCCTTCATTCATTGTTTCTAGAAACAAGTCCCTCAGTGAGCCTATTCTTCAATTTCATGTAGGCGCCCCTCTACCTCAAGCAATTCATCCTAGCGGTAGAAATCAGGTTCGGGTTGATCGGGTTTTATTTTGGATCATTTCGGGTTGACACTTTTTGAGTTTAGGCGTATATTTTGGATCGGGTTGATCGGGTTTTATTTTGGATCATTTCCTAAAAACCAAGTATATGTAGTCTCTATTTCAAATTTAGGCATATATTTGAGTTTGGTGTACATTTTCCCATAGTGAGCCACCTTTTGATATCCTTACCCCTTAATTGAAATTACCTACCCTTCTAGTGATCCTCATTCTAAAATATCCTTATACCTTATTATTCATAATAGATTAGGTTTGTAACCCCTCCTACCATGTTATTTAATCTCGTTGATATAACTAATGGATATATATAATCTATTTGTCTTGCCTTCCTATTTTTCATGTGACATTAGACTAAGATAACTAGCATAGATGCTTATGCATAACCATTAGAGTATGTCTTTGTGACACACTTGTCACACAAAACTGACATTACTCGAAACAAAGTGTGGAATTATTATTAACAACCAGATTACCATAAAATAGGGTAAATTAAAACTGATATCTCATATCCACCTCAAGTAGAAAACATTTAAATCAGAGTCCATAAATGTCACCTGTATGCTATTTCACACCAAAATATTATTACATAGCATCGTTCCTGTCTCACTGGACACAACTTATTTCACATATATAACATGTCACATATACATTCCATATCTGTACAATAAGTCATAAAGCCAAAAAACATCATCTTGATATACAACATCTACAAAACACCCCCAAGGACCTAGGAGTACAGGGACGACACATAAGACTCTACTACAAAATGATAGTAGTATCCAACCTCCAAATAGTTATTGCTCCTTTTACTACTCAGCCTCAACTGCATGATCTCTACCTCCTTGTGAACGAACACCTAAAAGATGTGGAAACCCACGGGGAGAGACCAATGTCCCAGTGAGAGATATAACTCTCTGCCAATGTCAATTATAAGCAAAAATATATTATAATGAGTAGATTAAACATTATAGCATATTCAGTTCAATAATTTAAATAAGGCAGATATCACTAATTAAGCATTTTAGGTGTCTACAACTGAGCAGTAGAACTTCTTATATTTTTAGAAGGAATATGAAGAACATGTATAACTATTATAAACGAAACAGTACAAGATTAAGGTAAAGGGTCAACCAATGTTATTCATGTTTAGCCCTACGCAATTACGTTACATGGTTGTATTACGTCTATTATTAATGCCCTGAGGATTTGAGTTGTACCACCCAAATCCAACCGACCATTGCAAAGTCGAAATCGGTGCCATACAAGATCAATGGAAGAGTCAGACTCCATGATCTTCTCTAGCACTACTCCATCAGCTCGAGTCTGCACCGCAGTTTGATATAGTCAAACTACAAAGACAACAACTTAGTTAAAGTTATAGTCCTATAAGGACAACAACTCATAGTTATGGCTATGGTCCTGTAAAACACCTAGCCCTCCTTGGTACAGGTCACGGTGCTAGAAATAGGGTATATAACCCAATCATTGAGGTAAAACCGCAGTTTTCCTCCATCATATCATATCACATATCATCACTAAAACCTGACCGCAGTCGATCTCAAAACACATGGGATCAAGATGTTAAGGACACATAGTCACTTGAATCTCTCATACTTAATAGTATGTGCTCCAGGTTTCCTTTGGGAATACCCGTTTCACCATCCAGCAAAGTAGTGACGCTGAAGATGGATCTTTGGCATAGGGCAACTACATGATTAGGGTTTCACTTTATCAGTTATGCCAATTGGGTGAATTAAGGCTTCAATATACAAGTGGACATACAAAATCCTAATTCAATCTAGAAAGCATAACTATATAACAACTTCAGAAGATATAAAATGTATCAAGTGTGAACTTGTCACAACATCACTTGATACTTGTATCACTGCCTTTCACAAGGCCATCATCAACACCTCATTTCTATGGGATATCAATCCCTCAATCACATTTCTAGAGGATTTCACCTCAAACTTATCATAAAGCACTTGTCAAGTCATTATACCCAATCACATCATTCATGCTCATTCAACATCACAGTGTGCCTGACAATGCACATAATCACCACCTTGTGTTTCATACATATCACCATAGCATTCACATAGCTATGACATTCATTCCACATGCAAGGTCAGGGTTGCACAAGTAGGGGAGAGAAAATATAATCACATTCTATCCATCCAATAAACTCAAACAGTATAGCATACCCTAGAATTAGTGTTAGGGTTTTACACACATAGCCAATTAGGGTTAAACACTATTGATTATGATTACCATTCATCTTCACATCAACATGTAGCGATTAACACATGGTGTAATGACCCAACTCAACTGGGTGTAGTGACTTCTTTAGGTGAGGGAGAGTAGCGACCATGGTCTACTTGTAGTGACCATGTGTTGCGACCCACCTAGCTAAGCATGTGTCTCGACCTATCACCATACATGGGTCTCAAACAACCATCAAAATAGATGTCTCGACTGAAACATAGCATCAACTAAAAGCATATGTAGCGACCCTTAGGTGTTGTGATAATCGGCCCATTAGGGTTAGGGTTGTGACCGTTATCAAAGGTCTCAACATGTGTAACGACTCGCTACACATCACCAAGAATGCCTTAGCTAAAACTCATCCAAGGCTCATGTCATGACCAAAAATAAAACAAGAGTAGCGACCAGCTCATCCAAAATAGATGTGCAACCAACATGGCACAAGTGTAACAACCTATTTACACAAGGGCATGTGTCTTGATCGTAACCAAAACCAAGAACAACGACTATAACCTAAGATCAAGGTGTGTCGACTGAAACTAGATCAAGGGTGTAGCGACCAACAAGGTCAAGCTATCATAACAACAACTAACCATCCTCAAAACAAAGATAAACCATGATCAAAACATGTGGTAAACATCAAGGATATTAGGCACTATCAAGAAGGTAAAAATTCTGTGCAAGATGATCACCAAGACTCTAAATATGTATATACAAAATACCATGAAAGAACTTTGTTAAGAGAGGTAAAACCCACGTTTATACATGAAAAATATAACCAAAGCTTCATGATACTCCGAAATACTCGAACCATGTCCATGTTGATAGAAATCCATAAAAATGAGCAAGGGAGAACCATCCATCTCATAGTCACCACAAAATTGGGTACCAAGAATTAGGGTTTTAGGAGCATAAGCAACACACATGTGATTATCACCCAAAATTTAAGTTATAGATTATGATAACACTATCTTGCATATTAGGGTCACATTTTAGAGATTTAATCACTAGCATGCATGCAAGAAAATATTGCAAATATAGAAGAGGGAAAAGAGTTATATAACCCGCCTTGTGGAGAGACCTAGCTCCAAAGATCATGATCTCTAAGAGAGAAGAAAGCTCAAACCAAGAGAAACTCCATGGCCAAAAGATCACCTCAAAAGAGAATAACACCATGGTCAAATAAGAGCTCGAGAAAGAGGTGAAAAACTCTAGGCTGAACCAAAGAAGAAGAAAGGAGAAAGAGGAAAGCTTCTTTTCACATAGGTACCACCATGGTTGCACCATAGTCTCCAACCTTAGTGAGTAGAAGATCCTCAAGAGAAGGCCACCATGGTTACATTATAGTCTCATGACTAAGAAAGGAGAAGAAGATTGGGTAGAGAACCAAAAGAAAACATGATAAAGGGTTCAAAACTACTTACCAAGAAAGAAGATCGCCACAAAGGAGATGATCAAGCTCAAAAGCACCACATGCAAGGTTGATTGGCCACTAAATCTTCAAGATCATCCCTCGTTTGTTCCTCAAAGCTCCAAGGACGGACACAAAGGAGTGGAGAAGAAAGAGGGTCGAAAAGTATACTTGCATGAAGAAGAGAGAGGTTATATAATCAAGGTAGGAGAGAAGCAACAGGGTTATGGGGTGTCAACACAAGAGGGCATCAAAAGGACACTTGTCCACCAAGGAAACAACCATGAAACCACTAAACGCATGCATGCAACATATGGTGATACAACCTAGGTGGGGTATCAACCACACGAGTCACCACCACCCTTGTTGCAGTTAAAATATATCAAGTAACCATGTAGTGACCGCTACAAGAGATCACCCAAACAAAACGTGGTCGAAACACATCACTAGAAGACAAACCATTACAACCAAACCACCTCTAGGTCACCAAGGTTGAAACAAGCATCTCCTAGTTCAAGTGTTACGATTGTAGCACTCATCCAATAGTGGTGTTGCGGCCATAACACACCCTTTATATGCTCAAGATCTCTAGACACCTCCAAGGCAAAAACCCTAGAAATCCTAGCATCACCACATGATGCCACCTCATCAACCAAGATCCAAACACGGTGCCCCTCATTATCATATTATCTCTCATGATGCTAAGGTACAACAAACACACTCTACATGTGACAAATTTCAAGATAACCCTCAATCCATGGTAAATTGCAACTTGGTCCAAAACAAGCATATACAACTCAAACATCACCCAAATAAGACCAAACTGGAAATTTAAGCTTGTCACATGTTCCAAAAACATATCAAAGGATAAGATTAAGGTTCAAACATCTTATTAAGCAATCAAGCACATTAAGCACTAATCTAGGGAAGGGGCCTTACAACTATAAACCCCTAACAAGGATTTTGCCCCCAAAATCCTATGCAAATAGAGATAGGTACTTCCTATGCATCTCTTCCTCAAGCTCCCATGTGGCTTCCTCTACACCATGGTGATGCCATAGAACCTTAACCAACACTATGTCCTTCTTCTTCAACTTCTTGATCCTCCTATCTAGGATCAACACAAGACCTTCAACGGTGATGCCACAGAACCTTAACCAACACTATGTCCTTCTTCTTCAAATTCTTGATCCTCCTATCTAGGATCAACACAAGACCTTCCACAGTGATGCCACATAACCTTAACCAACACTATATCCTTCTTCTTCAACTTCTTGATCCTCCTATCTAGGATCAACACATGACCTTCCACATAAGATATATCCTCATCTAGCTGAACCTCCACTGGCTCTAACACCATATCTGTATCAGGGTGGCACTTCCTCAATATAGAGACATGAAACACTGGATGTAACTTGTGTAACTCAGGTGGCAACTCCAACTTATAGGCCACCTTTCCAACATGTGCCACCACATGATAAGGTCCCATAAACCTAGGAGCCAAATTACACTTCTTACCAAACCTTAAAACACCCTTCCAAGGAGAGACCTTGAGATACACTCTATCTCCCACTTGGAACTCTAAGTGTTATAACCCCAATTTTTGGGTTCAATTGGTGAGAAATGCAATTTCTCATATTAAGGATAATTGACAATAATGATGTGATTTGTTGTGAATAAATGGATTTCGTTTAAAATAGCCCTGTTGTTTGATTTGTGGGCTTTATTGGCTATTGGGCCCAACAACATGGCAATAATAAAGAAAATTCAATTAGTGAAGGAATAATTGAATAATTGCTAAAAGAAATATGTGGAAACCTCTAGAAGGCAAATCCAAAGAGGATTTCGTGCCTCTTGGATTCCTTGGGTTCCAAGGAGTCTAAAGTTGCAAAGAAAAGAAATAAGAAAAAGAAAAGATTAATTAAGTATTTCTTTATTAAGAAATAAATTGAAAATAATGGTAATATGTGGAAAGTAAGTAAAAAGAGAAATAAATGAGTTATCCTTTGAGGGATTTCGTATCCCAAAGATTACTTATGATAAAAGGGATGCCAAAGAAGAAAATAGAAGAGAAATAAAAAGAAATTCTCAAAAGGAGGTATTTTAATAAGAAATAAACAAGATAATGTGAATTAATGCACTTAGATGCATCTAGAAGGATAATGAGTATTCCATAAAGAAAATTTCGAGATAATGGAGTGTCTTGGGATCCAAGGAGTCCCAATAAAGAGGAAAGAAAGAGAAAATACTAAAAAGGGAAAATAAGAGGATAATGTGATATCTTATTAATGAATTATGAAAGTATGGTTAAAAAGAAAGTGATTTATATGGAAAGAGAATAGGATTTCGTTCCTATGGATTAAAAGGAAAATAAAGGGAGTAAAGGAAAGGGATTTCGAAATCCTAAAGAAAAGGGAGTTACCGAAGGAGAGAGAGAGAGAGAGAAATTGCTTCTCTTTGGAGGAAAACGATTCCTTTTGGGAGAAGGACTATGTTTCTTTAAGGAATGTCCTCCTAGGGCTTCGTTGACTTCCCCTATATAAGGGGTAAGACTTGGGGGCGAACCCAGAGGCTTTCCACGCAGCTATATCACTCTTCTCCATCTTCTTCTTGAAAACCCTAGCCTTGAGAACAAGGTTCCATCCTTGGAGCAACGAGGGGTGTTTATGGTTTGGTTTGAAGCAGGGAGCATCCAAAACCACCCCCAGGAGGTCGGCCATCCATTACCATACTCCTACCTCCCGCGAATCGCCTGCAACAGCAGCCGCACGGCTGTAGTGCAGCAGCTGGTTGCGGCTCTTCTCCAGCCCAAACCAGCCGCAATGGGCGCGATCCATCTGGCGCCCTAAGGACGGCCGAGGGCGGCGGAGCCAACGGAGGAGTCGACGGCAGCCATCGCTGACCATGGAGAGGGAGAGAGCCCGCGCACGGGCTGCTGTAGGACGCCTAGGGCGTCCGCGTCGTGGCTGCTGGAGGAAGAAGGCGACCAAGTTAGGTTTGGACGGTTTTGCCCTCCGCGGGCCAAAGGAGCCAAACCTTAAGTCGAGGGTAAAGCGGTAATTCAATTATAAATCAAAGCTGGGCGACGTGATGCATGGAGCAGATGACGTGGCGCTCCCGGATTGGCTCGAGTAAGTTTAAATTTGCAAAATTCATAACTCAGAAACCGTAGCTCGGATCAATATAAATAATATATGAATTTTGATCAGGAGAACGAGAGGAATCCATTAAAAATATAATTAGATATTGATTCCGTTCCTAATTGCAAAAGTACTTTAAGTTAATGAAAAGTGTATTAAAGTTAGGTTAACAACCCTAAATGAGGTTAATGATGGAATCTATGATACCTAATGGGTTAGTGTGAAGTGTTAATAACCTGTTGAATGATAATGTTAGATTCGAACCTGATCTGAATGTAGAATTGTATAATTTAGGGTTATACCTCATATGGGAATGATTACATAATTTAGAAACCCTAATTTAGGGTAAAAGAAGATGAGATCATATTTAGATTGAAAAATGTGAAAGTATGATTGTTAAATGATAGTTCTAAGTTATTTGTATATGAAAGTCCTTAATCCTGGATAAATACCCTAAAGGTAGTAATTAGGGTCTTTTTATGAATAAAAGATGGAATTGATGACAAAATGAGTTCATATGTTAATTAGACCCTAATGAGATTTGAATTAATGATAGATGCACATAATGATCTTGTCATGAATTAAAAGGGATAAAAATAGTATCTTTAATGTAAAAGAAGTTTAATGAAATTAATTGATGAGTAATATGCCTTTAAATGTGGAAATAGGGTTATATGTTGTGGAAATAACCTTAGTATTGAAGAATAGATAAAATAACTAGGGTTTTTGAATAATCGCATAAAATTAGGGTTTAATGCGGTGAAAGATAAAGGGAAACCCTAATTGTATAATGAAACCCTAAGATAGACACAAAACCCTAGAAAGTGAATCCAAGTAAATAGAGTAGTTTTTTATGAAGAGTGTAACAATAGAGTACATATTCTTTTCAGGAAATATGTGATGATTGAATTACTTGCTTGGATATGTTGATTGGCTGATTATATATACATGAAGTAAATGTTCAATAATCTGCATGACTCTTCAAATCAGGTATGTGGTTACTTATGGTTAACCGTTTAGGTTTCCCGGCGTTTTCCGAACGTTTTATCGCTTGGATGCAACTAAACTGCTTGGATGTTCATATTGCAAATATAATGTGGCTATGACTATCACTTAATGTGTATACCTATAAACTCAGATCCTGGTTCTCTCTGTGGCAAAATAGCTAACCTAGTACATGGCTACCTATGGTAGGTCATCAGGTTAGAGAAGACCTAGTACATGGCTACCTATTGGGTAGGTCCATCAGGTCTATGGATGACCTAGTACATGGCTACCCATTGGGTAGGTCCATCAGGTCAATGGTTGACTTAGTACATGGCTACCATGGAGGTAGGACCATCAAGTCATAAAGAGTTAGAGATTGGGCTATCCTCGGATAGTGCCATGCGACTCTATACCTAAAAGAGAGGTGATATCCATGTCCACTGCAGGGACAGCCCAGAGTTGTGAATATGTATGGATTGAGTTATATGGTTTAAAACGTAATCTTGTTTGTTAAATCATTAATTGAATGATTATGTTGTTAACTTAGTTGAACAATTATCTGCTTCTCCCCCACATACCAGCTTCGGCTGACCGACGTTTTGTTTGTCGGCGTTTTAGGTACAATGAAAAGAACAAACAGTAATGTGGCACATGTGATACTAAAAGAGAGTAAAAGTATAAAGGAGGATTAGATAGATTAGTATCGGTGTGGATAGAAGTTTAATGAACCAAGTTTTCAAAAGGTATGTAAAGAAAAATTTTATTACCATTTTCAGTATAGTCTATTAGAATTTGATAATTGTTTATGGTTATATGCCGAACCTTTGATCCGGGATTAATGGGTGCGGCTTCAACCTCTTGGTCTCCCTTAATTGGGGGTTACTGAAAGGTGAGGTCGTAACATTTGGTATCAGAGCATAGGTTCCTCATTTAACCATTAATGATTATTAAATTTTACAAACTCCATAGAACCCAAGGGAGTTATTAGAGGAGTATCCGAATGACGGAGGTGTCTAGAAAGGGATCACGACCGGGGGCTGGCAAGATTTTCCTCCACACCGCTAGTCAGAATACGAGGACTCCCGGACCCGTGTGACCGCCTGGCCAAAGTCTTAGGGTATGAATCGAAATAAGATACCTTTAGGACTTCTCATCTTATTCATCCCTTCTCATCACAAAATTCTGATAAGGACCTAAAGGATTAGGGTTTTCTTCCTTCTCCTCACCCTCTTGAGGTATGGGTAAGGTTAATAAGGTTTAAGGGATCCTCCACGAAATTAATGAAAGGCATGTAAATAAGATGTCATGGACATAAGCTTAATAGATTAAGCGCAAAATAAATAATAGATACATGCTTAGGTCGTATGACATAAGATGTCATGTCCTCAGGAGAGACCTGAGGCTAGACCTTCTTGTCTGGAGGATAAGTCAGTCTTGGAGATAGAGATCTCCATTGCTAGTAGAGACCTGGCACATCCTATGAGGATGATGCTAACCCTAACCCTAAGTGATGGTTAGAGAGAGATGAGTTGGACCAGGTGTTTGAAGGGACATGCCTTTGGGAAGCCATATGATCCACAGATGACCTAACACCTTTTGCAACCCAAACCGGGGAAGGATCGTGCATGTCAGGGTAAAGGATAACTCCTTAGATGATGAGGTTAGTGAAGGACCTTAGAAACCCCATGGACTTGTACCAGTAGGGCATAGCTGAAACCTAGGGCACGTCATGGGGGTGACGGTAGGATGAAACCCTGGATAAGGAATCATAAGGGGTATGGATGATTTTGAGCAACCATAAGTTCGAACCTAGGCTTCACCCATGTAGAGCATGCCTTTGAGGTTGAACCTTCATGAAGAGAGGACCTCTACTGGTGAGGTTGGATGTAGGGTTATCCCTAGAGAGAGCAGGAAACCCAGTAAGAAGGTTGGAAGCCTAAAACCCTGAACTATGGATGATAGTGGTTGCTTCATGATCGATCCCTGAAGGTTGATGATATCTTGGTTTCCTTTAGAGGAACCAAGCCCTAGAGATAGAAGATGAAGCATCTGAAGAAGAGTTCCTAGACCTAGAAAGGTTTAGTAGCAGGTTATGAGGCCATGTACCTTGTTGGGTGACCTTGAGGAGGACCCAATCCTAAGTGTTGTTTGAGTTGAAGGATGACAAGGAGTGCATGTCATGCCTTTTTCATGCTTGGTTCGTAGTTAAGAGACAGAGCACGCAGTGAACCTAGGGTCCTAGGCCTAAGAGGGGAAGTGGTGTACCTATGGCTCATGATGAGAAGTTGAATTCCTATACAAGTAAGAATAGTAATCCTCATGAATGGAGGAAAAGAGGAGCCCCTGAAGTTAAAGGTGTGTTTGATGAACCCCTCACAGCTAAGTTGATGATAAAGAAAGGTATGATCTTAATCCGACATTGAGGAAAGAGGACAAGTATGACCTAGCATAGTACAGTAAGTGACCTGTTTGTGCCTTGATGGCTTGCTAGGGTTAAATAGGCTCGTGTGGATGTAAACCCTAGACCTAAGAGCTTTTGTGACCTTAGAGATAGTTTTCCTCCCATCCTAGGAGAGGGACCCCTTTGGAAGGGTGTATATCAGTTTTGGTTAGCTTAAGGTGACCTAAAGAGGTCTCTTAAGATCTTGAGAAGCTAAGAGAAAAGTACATAGTATGAGAATGAAACCATAGACCCGTAGATATCCATCTCTATTGCATGTGAATGTGTTACCATGGAGGTAACCAGTAAAGGGTGTGACCAAGGTAGATAGGTTGCCATGATCCTGATGAAAGGATGAAGGCCAGCCCATGAATGCAGAAAGAGAGATGATGAAGACTTGGGTAAGGTTCTAAGTGAACATGTTCTATGATGGAGAATCCTAAGTCTATCCTAGGGTCAGGTAGGGATAAGTCCGATGAAGGTAGGAGTTGCCTAATTCCCCAGTTGCACATGACCATAGGGTCGGGAGGTAACAGCTATCATTGTCTTAGGGCCATGGGTTAGGAGATTGATCACCTTCATGAACTCATGGGACCCAAAGGGCAGATGAGTAGGGCACTCTCTTGATGCATGAGGGAAGAGGGATGACCCCAAAAGAGTCGGTACCCTATGGACCTAGAGGATTTGACTAAGGATATAAACCTCAGTAGGTTCAAGACTTGTTTGATATCATGATGGTTGTGATGAAGAGACGTATGTGGCACGTTGCAACTCAAATTTAAAGGTGTATTGGCAAGGTGGGATGTACCATCTCTACTCTTGGAATAGGAGGAACTCTGTATTTGGACTGCAGCCAAATGCTTATTTCCTCTTGTTATGGGGGTGAGAGATAGGGCATTATGCATGCCATACACCAAGGATAAGATATGATGTAGGTTGGAGCGTTGCCACGAGAAATGGGGATAGAGAAATTATCTTACCATGGTAAAGTGAATGAATGATACATAGATGGTTTTTAAACACTAAGAGGAATGAGGTAGTTCCCTTATGAAGATGTTTTTATCATGAGCTACGTGGAACTTACAAGTTATACCAGGTTGAGTTTGATCACCATGGAGATGGAATCAGAGAGTGTTCTTAGGAAGATAAACATATAGTTTGAGGTGACATGATAAGTGAAATGCATGAAAGGGTAACGTTACCTAATACCTAAGGATGTGAAGTGGTACTGGATGCTCTGGTTGAGATACATCTGCCTTGTTTAACTAGAAGCTAGAAGAGGTTGTTTGGCTAACCCTAAGTTTGAAAAGGAGAGGTGGTTCGATAACACCCAGATGTAACAAGATATGTTGAAAGGTTAAGGGTTGTTTGGTTAGCCAGTCTAATTCTTGGTATGATGGAAGGATGATGGTAGAACCTCAAGTGCACCTCTTTGGAAGAGAAGGTAATGAAACCCCGACTAGAGTGGTTTAGAGTTTCGAGAAGTTGATTTTGAAAGAGTCATGACATACAGGGAGTCATGGTTGGAGATCATCATACACCATGGAAAATGGCAATAGCACGTTAGATGCTTAAGATGTGGTTGCATGTGGTTTATGGCCATGCAAGCCAGGAGGTAAAGGACGAACCCCAGTAACCCAGTGTATCAATATGGAGGTCAAAAGAATCCCTGAGAGGGAATGAGAGATCAACACTATGGATTTTGTGATAGATTTTCACTGGACCGAGGAAGGTCGAGATACAATATGGGTTATGGTAGGACGCCTTACCTAGATAATATGAGAAAGGAAGAGTTTTGTTAAGGGACAGATCTAGTTGAACTATCCATGAGAGAGATGGTTCAACTACACCATGAAGTGAGTTCAAAGGTTCTTGAGTTTGACCTAAAGGTTCACTTCCATAAAGTGGAAGTAGGTACATGAAGAACTCAATGTTAGTATAGTTTATCACCCCTAACTATGGTTAGGATGGTCCAGACTAAAGGGTCTGATGAGGGCATGTGTGCTCGTTCAGGGTGATAACTAGAGACAGTTCTTGTCCTATGAAATATGTGACAATAACCACCATAACCATGTATCAGGTTTTATATGAAGCTCTGTAAGGGAGGTTGTGTCGGTCACCACTTCAGTAAGGTGATGTTGGTGAAAGGACCATATGATGGTTAGAAAAAGGACCACAGTGGGTGTAGATAAAGTCACTTTGATCGTGAAATGGCTGAAAGGAGCCTAGAGACGATAAGAGTCATAAGCAGATGCAAATTAGACTGACATGCAGTTCACTGTGGGAGAAAATGTAACGTGAAAATCTGACCCCTCTAAGTTATAGCTAAGAGAGTTGAGTCCCCGATACATGGGTCCATTAGAGATGGATGGGTGGAGAAGGTTAGGTTGACCCTACCCCTCGGGATAGAGTAATGAGAAATGTTTTCCATGTGTCCAATTTAGAGCACTATGTGAGGTACCCGACCATGTGCTGAGCAATGAACCTAGTGAGCCCCAAGGGAGGTTGAAATGGCCTGAGTCACCTGTGTAGTTTATAGACGCCAGGATGAAAGAACTCAGAGAAAATGAATATGTGATAATAAAGGTTCTTTGAAAATGCCATGGGTACGGCAAAGCCACATAGGGGCCAATGATGGACATGGAAAAGTCTTATCCTGAATTGTTTGCTTGCTTGTTTGAATTTTGAGGACAAAATTCCTATAAGAGGGGAAGGATGTTATAACCCCAATTTTTGGGTTCAATTGGTGAGAAATGCAATTTCTCATATTAAGGATAATTGACAATAATGATGTGATTTGTTGTGAATAAATGGATTTCGTTTAAAATAGCCTTGTTGTTTGATTTGTGGGCTTTATTGGCTATTGGGCCCAACAACATGGCAATAATAAAGAAAATTCAATTAGTGAAGGAATAATTGAATAATTGCTAAAAGAAATATGTGGAAACCTCTAGAAGGCAAATCCAAAGAGGATTTCGTGCCTCTTGGATTCCTTGGGTTCCAAGGAGTCTAAAGTTGCAAAGAAAAGAAATAAGAAAAAGAAAAGATTAATTAAGTATTTCTTTATTAAGAAATAAATTGAAAATAATGGTAATATGTGGAAAGTAAGTAAAAAGAGAAATAAATGAGTTATCCTTTGAGGGATTTCGTATCCCAAAGATTACTTATGATAAAAGGGATGCCAAAGAGGAAAATAGAAGAGAAATAAAAAGAAATTCTCAAAAGGAGGTATTTTAATAAGAAATAAACAAGATAATGTGAATTAATGCACTTAGATGCATCTAGAAGGATAATGAGTATTCCATAAAGAAAATTTCGAGATAATGGAGTGTCTTGGGATCCAAGGAGTCCCAATAAAGAGGAAAGAAAGAGAAAATACTAAAAAGGGAAAATAAGAGGATAATGTGATATCTTATTAATGAATTATGAAAGTATGGTTAAAAAGAAAGTGATTTATATGGAAAGAGAATAGGATTTCGTTCCTATGGATTAAAAGGAAAATAAAGGGAGTAAAGGAAAGGGATTTCGAAATCCTAAAGAAAAGGGAGTTACCGAAGGAGAGAGAGAGAGAGAGAGAAATTGCTTCTCTTTGGAGGAAAACGATTCCTTTTGGGAGAAGGACTATGTTTCTTTAAGGAATGTCCTCCTACGGCTTCGTTGACTTCCCCTATATAAGGGGTAAGACTTGGGGGCGAACCCAGAGGCTTTCCACGCAGCTATATCACTCTTCTCCATCTTCTTCTTGAAAACCCTAGCCTTGAGAACAAGGTTCCATCCTTGGAGCAACGAGGGGTG
Organism: Alisma plantago-aquatica; assembly: GCA_963693085.1. Taxonomy (NCBI): domain Eukaryota; kingdom Viridiplantae; phylum Streptophyta; class Magnoliopsida; order Alismatales; family Alismataceae; genus Alisma; species Alisma plantago-aquatica. The sequence continues at coordinate 162,722,926 of OY856411.1, forward strand.
TTTATGGTTTGGTTTGAAGCAGGGAGCATCCACAACCACCCCCAGGAGGTCGGCCATCCATTACCATACTCCTACCTCCCGCGAATCGCCTGCAACAGCAGCCGCACGGCTGTAGTGCAGCAGCTGGTTGCGGCTCTTCTCCAGCCCAAACCAGCCGCAATGGGCGCGATCCATCTGGCGCCCTAAGGACGGCCGAGGGCGGCGGAGCCAACGGAGGAGTCGGCGGCAGCCATCGCTGACCATGGAGAGGGAGAGAGCCCGCGCACGGGCTGCTGTAGGACGCCTAGGGCGTCCGCGTCGTGGCTGCTGGAGGAAGAAGGCGGCCAAGTTAGGTTTGGACGGTTTTGCCCTCCGCGGGCCAAAGGAGCCAAACCTTAAGTCGAGGGTAAAGCGATAATTCAATTATAAATCAAAGCTGGGCGACGTGATGCATGGAGCAGATGACGTGGCGCTCCCGGATTGGCTCGAGTAAGTTTAAATTTGCAAAATTCATAACTCAGAAACCGTAGCTCGGATCAATATAAATAATATATGAATTTTGATCAAGAGAACGAGAGGAATCCATTAAAAATATAATTAGATATTGATTCCGTTCCTAATTGCAAAAGTACTTTAAGGTAATGAAAAGTGTATTAAAGTTAGGTTAACAACCCTAAATGAGGTTAATGATGGAATCTATGATACCTAATGGGTTAGTGTGAAGTGTTAATAACATGTTGAATGATAATGTTAGATTTGAACCTGATCTGAATGTAGAATTGCATAATTTAGGGTTATACCTCATATGGGAATGATTACATAATTTAGAAACCCTAATTTAGGGTAAAAGAAGATGAGATCATATTTAGATTGAAAAATGTGAAAGTATGATTGTTAAATGATAGTTCTAAGTTATTTGTATATGAAAGTCCTTAATCCTGGATAAATACCCTAAAGGTAGTAATTAGGGTCTTTTCATGAATAAAAGATGGAATTGTTGACAAAATGAGTTCATATGTTAATTAGACCCTAATGAGATTTGAATTAATGATAGATGCACATAATGATCTTGTCATGAATTAAAAGGGATAAAAATAGTATCTTTAATGTAAAAGAAGTTTAATGAAATTAATTGATGAGTAATATGCCTTTAAATGTGGAAATAGGGTTATATGTTGTGGAAATAACCTTAGTATTGAAGAATAGATAAAATAACTAGGGTTTTTGAATAATCGCATAAAATTAGGGTTTAATGCGGTGAAAGATAAAGGGAAACCCTAATTGTATAATGAAACCCTAAGATAGACACAAAACCCTAGAAAGTGAATCCAAGTAAATAGAGTAGTTTTTTATGAAGAGTGTAACAATAGAGTACATATTCTTTTCAGGAAATATGTGATGATTGAATTACTTGCTTGGATATGTTGATTGGCTGATTATATATACATGAAGTAAATGCTCAATAATCTGCATGACTCTTCAAATCAGGTATGTGGTTACTTATGGTTAACCGTTTAGGTTTCCCGGCATTTTCCGAACGTTTTATCGCTTGGATGCAACTAAACTGCTTGGATGTTCATATTGCAAATATAATGTGGCTATGACTATCACTTAATGTGTATACCTATAAACTCAGATCCTGGTTCTCTCTGTGGCGAAATAGCTAACCTAGTACATGGCTACCTATGGTAGGTCATCTGGTTAGAGAAGACCTAGTACATGGCTACCTATTGGGTAGGTCCATCAGGTCTATGGATGACCTAGTACATGGCTACCCATTGGGTAGGTCCATCAGGTCAATGGTTGACTTAGTACATGGCTACTATGGAGGTAGGACCATCAAGTCATAAAGAGTTAGAGATTGGGCTATCCTCGGATAGTGCCATGCGACTCTATACCTAAAAGAGAGGTGATATCCATGTCCACTGCAGGGACAGCCCAGAGTTGTGAATATGTATGGATTGAGTTATATGGTTTAAAACGTAATCTTGTTTGTTAAATCATTAATTGAATGATTATGTTGTTAACTTAGTTGAACAATTATCTGCTTCTCCCCCACATACCAGCTTCGGCTGACCGACGTTTTGTTTGTCGGCGTTTTAGGTACAATGAAAAGAACAAACAGTAATGTGGCACATGTGATACTAAAAGAGAGTAAAAGTATAAAGGAGGATTAGATAGATTAGTATCGGTGTGGATAGAAGTTTAATGAACCAAGTTTTCAAAAGGTATGTAAAGAAAAATTTTATTACCATTTTCAGTATAGTCTGTTAGAATTTGATAATTGTTTATGGTTATATGCCGAACCTTTGATCCGGGATTAATGGGTGCGGCTTCAACCTCTTGGTCTCCCTTAATTGGGGGTTACTGAAAGGTGAGGTCGTAACATTTGGTATCAGAGCATAGGTTCCTCATTTAACCATTAATGATTATTAAATTTTACAAACTCCATAGAACCCAAGGGAGTTATTAGAGGAGTATCCGAATGACGGAGGTGTCTAGAAAGGGATCACGACCGGGGGCTGGCAAGATTTTCCTCCACACCGCTAGTCGGAATACGAGGACTCCCGGACCCGTGTGACCGCCTGGCCAAAGTCTTAGGGTATGAATCGAAATAAGATACCTTTAGGACTTCTCATCTTATTCATCCCTTCTCATCACAAAATTCTGATAAGGACCTAAAGGATTAGGGTTTTCTTCCTTCTCCTCACCCTCTTGAGGTATGGGTAAGGTTAATAAGGTTTAAGGGATCCTCCACTAAATTAATGAAAGGCATGTAAATAAGATGTCATGGACATAAGCTTAATAGATTAAGCGCAAAATAAATAATAGATACATGCTTAGGTCGTATGACATAAGATGTCATGTCCTCAGGAGAGACCTGAGGCTAGACCTTCTTGTCTGGAGGATAAGTCAGTCTTGGAGATAGAGATCTCCATTGCTAGTAGAGACCTGGCACATCCTATGAGGATGATGCTAACCCTAACCCTAAGTGATGGTTAGAGAGAGATGAGTTGGACCAGGTGTTTGAAGGGACATGCCTTTGGGAAGCCATATGATCCACAGATGACCTAACACCTTTTGCAACCCAAACCGGGGAAGGATCGTGCATGTCAGGGTAAAGGATAACTCCTTAGATGATGAGGTTAGTGAAGGACCTTAGAAACCCCATGGACTTGTACCAGTAGGGCATAGCTGAAACCTAGGGCACGTCATGGGGGTGACGGTAGGATGAAACCCTGGATAAGGAATCATAAGGGGTATGGATGATTTTGAGCAACCATAAGTTCGAACCTAGGCTTCACCCATGTAGAGCATGCCTTTGAGGTTGAACCTTCATGAAGAGAGGACCTCTACTGGTGAGGTTGGATGTAGGGTTATCCCTAGAGAGAGCAGGAAACCCAGTAAGAAGGTTGGAAGCCTAAAACCCTGAACTATGGATGATAGTGGTTGCTTCATGATCGATCCCTGAAGGTTGATGATATCTTGGTTTCCTTTAGAGGAACCAAGCCCTAGAGATAGAAGATGAAGCATCTGAAGAAGAGTTCCTAGACCTAGAAAGGTTTAGTAGCAGGTTATGAGGCCATGTACCTTGTTGGGTGACCTTGAGGAGGACCCAATCCTAAGTGTTGTTTGAGTTGAAGGATGACAAGGAGTGCATGTCATGCCTTTTTCATGCTTGGTTCGTAGTTAAGAGACAGAGCACGCAGTGAACCTAGGGTCCTAGGCCTAAGAGGGGAAGTGGTGTACCTATGGCTCATGATGAGAAGTTGAATTCCTATACAAGTAAGAATAGTAATCCTCATGAATGGAGGAAAAGAGGAGCCCCTGAAGTTAAAGGTGTGTTTGATGAACCCCTCACAGCTAAGTTGATGATAAAGAAAGGTATGATCTTAATCCGACATTGAGGAAAGAGGACAAGTATGACCTAGCATAGTACAGTAAGTGACCTGTTTGTGCCTTGATGGCTTGCTAGGGTTAAATAGGCTCGTGTGGATGTAAACCCTAGACCTAAGAGCTTTTGTGACCTTAGAGATAGTTTTCCTCCCATCCTAGGAGAGGGACCCCTTTGGAAGGGTGTATATCAGTTTTGGTTAGCTTAAGGTGACCTAAAGAGGTCTCTTAAGATCTTGAGAAGCTAAGAGAAAAGTACATAGTATGAGAATGAAACCATAGACCCGTAGATATCCATCTCTATTGCATGTGAATGTGTTACCATGGAGGTAACCAGTAAAGGGTGTGACCAAGGTAGATAGGTTGCCATGATCCTGATGAAAGGATGAAGGCCAGCCCATGAATGCAGAAAGAGAGATGATGAAGACTTGGGTAAGGTTCTAAGTGAACATGTTCTATGATGGAGAATCCTAAGTCTATCCTAGGGTCAGGTAGGGATAAGTCCGATGAAGGTAGGAGTTGCCTAATTCCCCAGTTGCACATGACCATAGGGTCGGGAGGTAACAGCTATCATTGTCTTAGGGCCATGGGTTAGGAGATTGATCACCTTCATGAACTCATGGGACCCAAAGGGCAGATGAGTAGGGCACTCTCTTGATGCATGAGGGAAGAGGGATGACCCCAAAAGAGTCGGTACCCTATGGACCTAGAGGATTTGACTAAGGATATAAACCTCAGTAGGTTCAAGACTTGTTTGATATCATGATGGTTGTGATGAAGAGACGTATGTGGCACGTTGCAACTCAAATTTAAAGGTGTATTGGCAAGGTGGGATGTACCATCTCTACTCTTGGAATAGGAGGAACTCTGTATTTGGACTGCAGCCAAATGCTTATTTCCTCTTGTTATGGGGGTGAGAGATAGGGCATTATGCATGCCATACACCAAGGATAAGAGATGATGTAGGTTGGAGCGTTGCCACGAGAAATGGGGATAGAGAAATTATCTTACCATGGTAAAGTGAATGAATGATACATAGATGGTTTTTAAACACTAAGAGGAATGAGGTAGTTCCCTTATGAAGATGTTTTTATCATGAGCTACGTGGAACTTACAAGTTATACCAGGTTGAGTTTGATCACCATGGAGATGGAATCAGAGAGTGTTCTTAGGAAGATAAACATATAGTTTGAGGTGACATGATAAGTGAAATGCATGAAAGGGTAACGTTACCTAATACCTAAGGATGTGAAGTGGTACTGGATGCTCTGGTTGAGATACATATGCCTTGTTTAACTAGAAGCTAGAAGAGGTTGTTTGGCTAACCCTAAGTTTGAAAAGGAGAGGTGGTTCGATAACACCCAGATGTAACAAGATATGTTGAAAGGTTAAGGGTTGTTTGGTTAGCCAGTCTAATTCTTGGTATGATGGAAGGATGATGGTAGAACCTCAAGTGCACCTCTTTGGAAGAGAAGGTAATGAAACCCCGACTAGAGTGGTTTAGAGTTTCGAGAAGTTGATTTTGAAAGAGTCATGACATACAGGGAGTCATGGTTGGAGATCATCATACACCATGGAAAATGGCAATAGCACGTTAGATGCTTAAGATGTGGTTGCATGTGGTTTATGTCCATGCAAGCCAGGAGGTAAAGGACGAACTCCAGTAACCCAGTGTATCAATATGGAGGTCAAAAGAATCCCTGAGAGGGAATGAGAGATCAACACTATGGATTTTGTGATAGATTTTCACTGGACCGAGGAAGGTCGAGATACAATATGGGTTATGGTAGGACGCCTTACCTAGATAATATGAGAAAGGAAGAGTTTTGTTAAGGGACAGATCTAGTTCAACTATCCATGAGAGAGATGGTTCAACTACACCATGAAGTGAGTTCAAAGGTTCTTGAGTTTGACCTAAAGGTTCACTTCCATAAAGTGGAAGTAGGTACATGAAGAACTCAATGTTAGTATAGTTTATCACCCCTAACTATGGTTAGGATGGTCCAGACTAAAGGGTCTGATGAGGGCATGTGTGCTCGTTCAGGGTGATAACTAGAGACAGTTCTTGTCCTATGAAATATGTGACAATAACCACCATAACCATGTATCAGGTTTTATATGAAGCTCTGTAAGGGAGGTTGTGTCGGTCACCACTTCAGTAAGGTGATGTTGGTGAAAGGACCATATGATGGTTAGAAAAAGGACCACAATGCGTGTAGATAAAGTCACTTTGATCGTGAAATGGCTGAAAGGAGCCTAGAGACGATAAGAGTCATAAGCAGATGCAAAGTAGACTGACATGCAGTTCACTGTGGGAGAAAATGTAACGTGAAAATCCGACCCCTCTAAGTTATAGCTAAGAGAGCTGAGTCCCCGATACATGGGTCCATTAGAGATGGATGGGTGGAGAAGGTTAGGTTGACCCTACCCCTCGGGATAGAGTAATGAGAAATGTTTTCCATGTGTCCAATTTAGAGCACTATGTGAGGTACCCGACCATGTGCTGAGCAATGAACCTAGTGAGCCCCAAGGGAGGTTGAAATGGCCTGAGTCACCTGTGTAGTTTATAGACGCCAGGATGAAAGAACTCAGAGAAAAAGAATATGTGATAATAAAGGTTCTTTGAAAATGCCATGGGTACGGCAAAGCCACATAGGGGCCAATGATGGACATGGAAAAGTCTTATCCTGAATTGTTTGCTTGCTTGTTTGAATTTTGAGGACAAAATTCCTATAAGAGGGGAAGGATGTTATAACCCCAATTTTTGGGTTCAATTGGTGAGAAATGCAATTTCTCATATTAAGGATAATTGACAATAATGATGTGATTTGTTGTGAATAAATGGATTTCGTTTAAAATAGCCTTGTTGTTTGATTGGTGGGCTTTATTGGCTATTGGGCCCAACAACATGGCAATAATAAAGAAAATTCAATTAGTGAAGGAATAATTGAATAATTGCTAAAAGAAATATGTGGAAACCTCTAGAAGGCAAATCCAAAGAGGATTTCGTGCCTCTTGGATTCCTTGGGTTCCAAGGAGTCTAAAGTTGCAAAGAAAAGAAATAAGAAAAAGAAAAGATTAATTAAGTATTTCTTTATTAAGAAATAAATTGAAAATAATGGTAATATGTGGAAAGTAAGTAAAAAGAGAAATAAATGAGTTATCCTTTGAGGGATTTCGTATCCCAAAGATTACTTATGATAAAAGGGATGCCAAAGAGGAAAATAGAAGAGAAATAAAAAGAAATTCTCAAAAGGAGGTATTTTAATAAGAAATAAACAAGATAATGTGAATTAATGCACTTAGATGCATCTAGAAGGATAATGAGTATTCCATAAAGAAAATTTCGAGATAATGGAGTGTCTTGGGATCCAAGGAGTCCCAATAAAGAGGAAAGAAAGAGAAAATACTAAAAAGGGAAAATAAGAGGATAATGTGATATCTTATTAATGAATTATGAAAGTATGGTTAAAAAGAAAGTGATTTATATGGAAAGAGAATAGGATTTCGTTCCTATGGATTAAAAGGAAAATAAAGGGAGTAAAGGAAAGGGATTTCGAAATCCTAAAGAAAAGGGAGTTACCGAAGGAGAGAGAGAGAGAGAGAGAGAAATTGCTTCTCTTTGGAGGAAAACGATTCCTTTTGGGAGAAGGACTATGTTTCTTTAAGGAATGTCCTCCTAGGGCTTCGTTGACTTCCCCTATATAAGGGGTAAGACTTGGGGGCGAACCCAGAGGCTTTCCACGCAGCTATATCACTCTTCTCCATCTTCTTCTTGAAAACCCTAGCCTTGAGAACAAGGTTCCATCCTTGGAGCAACGAGGGGTGTTTATGGTTTGGTTTGAAGCAGGGAGCATCCACAACCACCCCCAGGAGGTCGGCCATCCATTACCATACTCCTACCTCCCGCGAATCGCCTACAACAGCAGCCGCACGGCTGTAGTGCAGCAGCTGGTTGCGGCTCTTCTCCAGCCCAAACCAGCCGCAATGGGCGCGATCCATCTGGCGCCCTAAGGACGGCCGAGGGCGGCGGAGCCAACGGAGGAGTCGGCGGCAGCCATCGCTGACCATGGAGAGGGAGAGAGCCCGCGCACGGGCTGCTGTAGGACGCCTAGGGCGTCCGCGTCGTGGCTGCTGGAGGAAGAAGGCGACCAAGTTAGGTTTGGACGGTTTTGCCCTCCGCGGGCCAAAGGAGCCAAACCTTAAGTCGAGGGTAAAGCGGTAATTCAATTATAAATCAAAGCTGGGCGACGTGATGCATGGAGCAGATGACGTGGCGCTCCCGGATTGGCTCGAGTAAGTTTAAATTTGCAAAATTCATAACTCAGAAACCGTAGCTCGGATCAATATAAATAATATATGAATTTTGATCAGGAGAACGAGAGGAATCCATTAAAAATATAATTAGATATTGATTCCGTTCCTAATTGCAAAAGTACTTTAAGTTAATGAAAAGTGTATTAAAGTTAGGTTAACAACCCTAAATGAGGTTAATGATGGAATCTATGATACCTAATGGGTTAGTGTGAAGTGTTAATAACCTGTTGAATGATAATGTTAGATTCGAACCTGATCTGAATGTAGAATTGCATAATTTAGGGTTATACCTCATATGGGAATGATTACATAATTTAGAAACCCTAATTTAGGGTAAAAGAAGATGAGATCATATTTAGATTGAAAAATGTGAAAGTATGATTGTTAAATGATAGTTCTAAGTTATTTGTATATGAAAGTCCTTAATCCTGGATAAATACCCTAAAGGTAGTAATTAGGGTCTTTTTATGAATAAAAGATGGAATTGATGACAAAATGAGTTCATATGTTAATTAGACCCTAATGAGATTTGAATTAATGATAGATGCACATAATGATCTTGTCATGAATTAAAAGGGATAAAAATAGTATATTTAATGTAAAAGAAGTTTAATGAAATTAATTGATGAGTAATATGCCTTTAAATGTGGAAATAGGGTTATATGTTGTGGAAATAACCTTAGTATTGAAGAATAGATAAAATAACTAGGGTTTTTGAATAATCGCATAAAATTAGGGTTTAATGCGGTGAAAGATAAAGGGAAACCCTAATTGTATAATGAAACCCTAAGATAGACACAAAACCCTAGAAAGTGAATCCAAGTAAATAGAGTAGTTTTTGATGAAGAGTGTAACAATAGAGTACATATTCTTTTCAGGAAATATGTGATGATTGAATTACTTGCTTGGATATGTTGATTGGCTGATTATATATACATGAAGTAAATGTTCAATAATCTGCATGACTCTTCAAATCAGGTATGTGGTTACTTATGGTTAACCGTTTAGGTTTCCCGGCGTTTTCCGAACGTTTTATCGCTTGGATGCAACTAAACTGCTTGGATGTTCATATTGCAAATATAATGTGGCTATGACTATCACTTAATGTGTATACCTATAAACTCAGATCCTGGTTCTCTCTGTGGCGAAATAGCTAACCTAGTACATGGCTACCTATGGTAGGTCATCAGGTTAGAGAAGACCTAGTACATGGCTACCTATTGGGTAGGTCCATCAGGTCTATGGATGACCTAGTACATGGCTACCCATTGGGTAGGTCCATCAGGTCAATGGTTGACTTAGTACATGGCTACCATGGAGGTAGGACCATCAAGTCATAAAGAGTTAGAGATTGGGCTATCCTCGGATAGTGCCATGCGACTCTATACCTAAAAGAGAGGTGATATCCATGTCCACTGCAGGGACAGCCCAGAGTTGTGAATATGTATGGATTGAGTTATATGGTTTAAAACGTAATCTTGTTTGTTAAATCATTAATTGAATGATTATGTTGTTAACTTAGTTGAACAATTATCTGCTTCTCCCCCACATACCAGCTTCGGCTGACCGACGTTTTGTTTGTCGGCGTTTTAGGTACAATGAAAAGAACAAACAGTAAAGTGGCACATGTGATACTAAAAGAGAGTAAAAGTATAAAGGAGGATTAGATAGATTAGTATCGATGTGGATAGAAGTTTAATGAACCAAGTTTTCAAAAGGTATGTAAAGAAAAATTTTATTACCATTTTCAGTATAGTCTGTTAGAATTTGATAATTGTTTATGGTTATATGCCGAACCTTTGATCCGGGATTAATGGGTGCGGCTTCAACCTCTTGGTCTCCCTTAATTGGGGGTTACTGAAAGGTGAGGTCGTAACACTAAGGGTCTTTCCCAATTATCAGCATATGATTTATGTCTGTCCTGGGCTACCTTCAACTGATGTTGAATCACCTTGATCTTTTTTGTTGTTTGTTGCACAAGCTCGGGACCTAGAAGATGATACTCACCAGTTGCATACCAACACGATGGAGATCTACAACGTATCCCATATAAAGCCTCATAAGGTGCCATATCAATGCTCTTCTGATAGTTGTTATTATAGGAAAACTCTATCAAAACTGAGATGGACATCCCAACTACCCAAAAACTACAAAACACAGGCTTTCAAGAGATCCTCCTAGGTTTGTATAGTCCTTTCAGACTGTTTGTCTATTTGTGGGTGAAATGTTGTATTGAACTTCAACTGCATACCCATAGTTGCGTGTAAGAACTCCCAAAATTGATGAGTGAACTGAGGACCTCTATCTGACATGATGGTAGCTGGAATACCATGCGAGCGTATGATCTTATTAACATATATCTAGGAAATCTTCTCTACTATATATGTGGTCTTCATAGGAAGGAAATGTGTTGACTTAGTCAAACTATCAATGATCACCCAAATGGAATCAAGGCCTTTGGCTGTCCTAGGCAAGCAAACCACAAAGTCCATTGTAACATGATCCCATTTCCACTATAGTATAGGCAACTATTGCAAAGTCCCTATAGGTTTCTGATGCTCTACCTTCACCTACTGGCTCATTGTGTACTTGGCTACAAACTCAGCTACATCACGCTTCAATCCAGGGCAATAATACAAATCCTTATGATTGTGGTACATCTTGGTGCTACCTGGATGCATAGCATACATCGAAGAGTGAGCCTCTTCCAAGACCATCTTCCTTAGATTATCAACATCAGGAATCACGAATATACTATGGTAACATACTGTCCCATCCTCCGTCTCATGGAATCCATCATGATTCTCGCTACCAAACTTTGATCGAATCTGTTGTATCACAATATCACTCTGTTGTGCATCTCTAATTTGTTGCCTCAATGTAGGCTTCACCTACAACTCTTCCAACAATCCTACTAGCATGGACACCTCCAACTTCACATTCATTTGACACAGGGAGACCAACCTGTCTCTCTTATGGCACACCAAAGAACATAATTGTGCCCTCTTAATAGATGATGACAAAGAAGACTTCCTACTCAAAGCATCTGCCACCACATTTGCCTTCCTTGGATGGTAATCTATGGTGTAATCATAGTCCTTAATTAGATCCATCCAACATCTCTATCGCATGTTCAACTCCTGCTATGAAAAGATGTAGTTGAGGTTCCTGTGGTTGGGGAAGATCTCACACTTCTCACCATAAAGGTAATGCCTCTAGATATTTAAGGCATGAACTACTATAGCTATCCCCAGACCATGAGTGAGATAGTTCTCCTCATGCTTCTTTGACTATCGTGATGCGAAAGAGATTACATTCTTGTCTTGCATCAACACACAACCCAGACCATTCTTTGAGGCATCACAAAAGACAATATAGCATTTTCCTTGCTCTATCAGCATTACCATTGGTGCACTTGTCAACTTCTCCTTCAACAACTGGAAAGCACGTTGGTACTTGTCATCCCAGACAAAAGGCACATCTTTCCTCGTCAGCTTCATTAGAGGTAACGTTATAGCACTGAAGTTCTTGATGAACCTCCTGTAGTAGCTTGCCAATCCCAGAAAACTACAAACTTCTATTGACGTCTTTGGTTGTTCCCACTCTATCACAGATTCAGCCTTCTTGGGGTCCACATGAACACCCTCAACAGATATCACATGTCCAAGAAAAGACACCTCCTTCATCCAAAACTCGCACTTGCTGAACTTTGTGTACAACTAATGTTCTCTCAACAAGGTCAATGACTAACGCATATGTTGTTCATGTTGTTGGTTGTCTCAGATGTATATCAGGATGTCATCTATGAACACCACCACAAACTGATCAAGATACAGTCACAACACTATGTATATCAAGTCCATGAACACTGATGGTGCATTGGTTAGCCCGAACGACATAACCACGAACTCATAGTGACCATACCTCGTCCTAAAATCTGACTTTGGTATGTCATCCACCTTGATCTGCAACTGGTGATATCTAGACATCAGGTCTATCTTTGAGAACATTGTGGCACCTCGCAACTAGTCGAGCAGATCATCAATCCATGGCAAAGGATATTTATTATTGATCTCCACCTTGTTCAACTTCATGTAATCAATACACACCCTCATGGATTTGTCTTTCTTCTTCATAAACAACACAAGAGCGCCCTAAGGAGATTTTCTTGGTCTAATAAAGCATTTCTCAAGCATCTCTTGCAAATGTTTCTTCAACTCTGACATCTCAGCTGGTGCCATCAAGTATGATGTTTGAGCCATCAATTGGGTACTAGGAACTAGATTGATCTCAAAATCAATCTCTCAGGCTGGGGGAACACATGGAAACTCATATGGGAACACTTCCTCGAACCCACAAACAACTGACACTTCCTATATACTAGGACTCCTCGCCTTAGTATCTATCACTTGTGCTAAAAATGCATCATAGCCCTATCTCATTAGCTTCTCTGTCACCATCGTCGATACCAGATATGTAGGTAGAATCTTCATATCTCCTTGGAAGACACACGACACATCACCATCAAAAAACGTTGCCACTTTGGAACTATAGTCCAAAACCACCTGATACTTCTCCAAAGTATCCATTTCAAGGATCACATCAAATTCATGCATGTCAAGTGGGATGAGATCCACTTGAATTCTATGTCCTAAAAAAGAATGGATACAGGAAGGACACACCTCCCACATCTCAGAGGAATCAACCAATGAGGTTTCTAAATGAAGGCTACCAGCTTTACAACTAATAGGCAAAGAACAACTAGCAATCACTTCTCGAGTGATAAAAGAGTGTGTTGCACCCAAGTCAACCAAAATAGATATAAAGTAAGAAGAAACCAAATCAGAATGCAATAACTCCATCTGACATGCCACAACTCATGGGTTGAGCACTCCTTTCGGCTAACTCATGGTGTATAATCGAGTCATTGCATGTTGCTATCTCCTTCCTCTGTTGGATTACCTAGAAGAACCAGCATGTGATGCTTGGCCGCATCCTTTTCCACTGCCACTATTGAATTTTTGTCGATGCTACGACCCTTGATGACTCTGTCTTAGTTTTTGGGTAACCTCTTCATCCTTCATTGGGCAAAACCACTCTATATGCCCAACCTGCCCACACTTGTAGCTAGGGGTGTAAACGGTGCGGGTACGGTGTGGGTATGGCCATACCCATACCCATCTAATTTAGCAGGTCTGGGTCCGGTTCTAGACCTGCATAATACAAAACCTAGACCCGCACCATACTTGTACCCGCAATAATAGCGGGTATGCGGGTAAGCATTTCTATAAAACATCATATTGTTTATGTGAGAGAAATGACTTTGTTCTATATATTTTAATACACCAAGATATTATTATATAGTATATTAACATGCAATATTTATATTAGATAATTCTATATTTTATACATTAACATTAATTGAGTTAATTGTATACATATTTGTAGTCATCATCATAACATTAACTTATGTAGAAATTAATGTAAATTAGTAGACATTTGAATTTTAAGTTTACATATATGTTCATTATTGTAACTAGAATAGTTAATTCTTAACTATATGACTAGTCTCAACCTTATTGTGGTGAGAGTAAGATATAACCTCAAGAAATATATTAGTTAGAATAGTAAAGTATGATATATATAACATATTATTTAAGTAGTTAGTTATATATAGCGGGTACACGGGTCTAGCGAGTCTGGGTCTAAGCATACCCATTATTGGACCCGCCTATATACGGGTCTAAGGGTATACGGGTCCAAGGGTATGCGGGTATAAAAAATTAGAACTGTGCCGGGGTTTTTAAGGGTTCAGAATTTACAGTTCTGCGGGTCTACCCGTACCCATTTACAGCCCTACTTGTAGTTGTAACAAGTCTTGCTCTCATACCATGGCCTAGATGGCCCCATCACTGACACTAATGCAGCACTATGGGCTACTGGTGGTGGAAAGCTACGACCTCTACCTCTACTCAGTGACCACTGTAACTGACTTGTTGATCTCTGTTGTGATAGAGGTATTGAAAACCTAGGCTTCTTAAAGCCTACAGACAACTTTCTTTGATGCTATGCAATCCTCTTCTTGTCGTTTATCTCACGCTTCTCCACCACTGATCGCACTAACAGCTGTCTGACTCCACAAACATGGTGAACTTCTCTCTATTCTCTAAGGATGACACTGGAGTCACCAACTCTGTACTCAAACCCTCCTTGAACCGTATGATCCTCTCTTGTCTATTGCTGCCATATGGGGACAAAAGCTCAAAAGCTCCATAAACTTAGCTTCATACTCATTGACTATCATAGATCCCTGTCGGATCTTCTTGAACTATGTGATCTTCTCGTCTAGCTACGTCTATGGAAAGTACCAACTCACGAACTCTCATTGGAACTCTTCCCAACTAATCACGACACCAAGTCTCTTCTCCTCCTTAGTGGCCCACCAATGGCCATCACTCCCTTTTAATAGATATATTGCATGTTTCACCTTATCCTCTTTAGGTATATTGAGGATCTTGAAGGCCTTCTCTATATCGGTCAAACACAGATCTGCATCTACAGGGTCTATCGTACCCACATACTCCACTACCCTACACATCTCAACCTTTCAAAGGTCTCCCCAGAACCCGAATATTCTGCATTGGGGACTACATCTCTAGCTTGGGGTGGGAGCATTTTGTCCGCCATATGTGTTATTGTGGCCATGAGCTGTTGAAACATGAACTGAAAAGCAGGATTGGCCACTACAGCTGGGTCAAACTAGGGCATCTCAGGCACAACATCAACCCTCTCCTACCTCCTAGCACCACTACCTGGTGCAGTGACACTACTATCAGTAGCATGTTCTTCATGTTCTCCAACCATCTTCTCTTCTCTTCTTCTTATTCTACATAAGCAAAAGTCACCATAAGACAGACTGGAGGACACTAGAATAGACACAAACCCTAGTCCTATGTCCGTGTAGACTCAGCGAACCTAAAGTTATGATACCAACCAAACTGTGACACACTTATCACACAAAAGTGAGATTACTTGAAACAAAGCGCAGAATTATCACTAACAACCAAATTACCATAAAATAGGGTAAATTAAAACTAATATCACATATCCACCTCAGGTGGAATACATTTACATTAGAGTCCATAAATGCCACCTATATCATACTTCACACCAAAATATTATTACATAGCATTGTTCACTGGCTCACTGACCACAACCTATTTCACATATATAACCTATCGCATATACATGCCATATATGTACAACAAGGCATAAAGCTAAAAACATCATCTCGATATACAACATCTACAAAACACCCCCAAGGATCTGAGAGTATAGGGATGACACATAAGACACTACTACAAAATGTTAGTGGTATCCAACCTCCAAATACATATTGCTCCTCTTACTGCTCAGCCTCAACTGCACGATCTCTACCTCATTGTTCATCACCACCTAAAAGATGTGGAAATCCACTGGGTGAGACCAATGTCTCAGTGAGATATATAACTCTCTGCCAACATCTATTATAAGCACAGGTAGATTACACTAAGTAGATTAAACATTATAGCAGATTCAGTTCAATAATTTAAACAAGGCAGATAGCACTAATTAAGTAGTTTAGGTATCTACAACTGAGCAGTAGAAATTCTTATATTTTTAGAAGGAATATTAAGAACATGTATAAATGTTATAAGATAAACAATACAAGATTAAGGAAAAGGGTCAATTGATGTTATTCATGTTTATCCCTACGTAATTATCTATACAGTTACATCTTTTATTAATGCCCTGAGGTTTGAGTCGTATCACCCAAATCCAACCTACCATTGTGAAGTCACAAACAGTGCCATACAAGATCAATTGAAGAGTCAGACTCCATGATCTTCTCCTCCACTACTCAGTCATCTCGAGTTTGCACTGCAGTGACATATAGTCAAACTGCAAAGATAGCAACTTATAGTCAAAGCTATAGTCATGTAAGGACAGTAACTCATAGTCAAGGCTATGTTCCAGTAAAACACCTAGCTCACCTTAGTACATGTCACGACACTAGAAATTGAGTATATGACCCAATCACTAAGCGACAACCATAGTTGTCCTCCATCAGATCATATCACATATTATCATCGACACTCGACCGTAGTCATTCTCAAAACACTTGGGATCAAGATACCAAGGACACATAGTCACTTGCACCTCGCATACTCAACAATATGCATTCTAGGTTTCCCTTGGGAATGCCTGTTTCACCATCAACAAAGTACTGATGTTGAAGATGGATCTATGGCATAGGGTAGCTACATGATTAGGGTTTCATTTTATAAGTTATGCCAAATGAGTGAATTAAGGCTTCATCATGCAAGTGGACATACAAAACCTTAATTCAATCTATCAAGCATAACTACAAAACAACTTCAGAAGATATAAAATGTATAAGGTGTGAACTTGTCACAAGATCACTTGATACTTGTATCACTGCCATTCACAAGGCCATCACCAACACCTCATCTCTATGGGATATCAATCCCTCAATCACATTTCTAGAAGATTTCACCTCAAACTTAGCATAAAGAACTTATCAGGTCATTAGACTCAATCACATCATTCCTGCTCATTCAACATCATAGTGTGCCTCACAATGCACATAATCACCACCCTATGTTTCATAT
The DNA here is from genome assembly GCA_963693085.1 of Alisma plantago-aquatica. Classification (NCBI taxonomy): domain Eukaryota; kingdom Viridiplantae; phylum Streptophyta; class Magnoliopsida; order Alismatales; family Alismataceae; genus Alisma; species Alisma plantago-aquatica. The sequence continues at coordinate 162,739,788 of OY856411.1, forward strand.
ATATCACCATAGCATTCACATAGCTATGACATTCATTCCACCTGCAATGTTAGGGTTGTACAAGTACGAGAGAGAAAATATAATCACATGTTATTTCTCCAATAAACTCAACCAGTATAACATACCATAGAATTAGGGTTAGGGTTACACACACATAGCCAATTAGGGTTAAACATTATTTATTATGATTACCATTCATCTTCACATAAACATATAGGGATTAACACATGGTGTAGCGACCCAACTCAACTAGGTGCAGCGACTTTTTTAGGTGAGGGAGTGTAGAGAACGTGGTCCACTTGTAATGACCATGTGTTGCGACCCACCTAGTTAAGCATGTGTCTCAACCTATCATCATACATGGTTCTTAACCAACCATCAAAACAGATGTCTTGACCGAAACACAACATCAACTGAAATCATATGTAGTGACCCTTAGGTTTTGCGACCTCAAGCGCATTAGGGTTAGGGTTGCGATCGTTATCAAAAGTCTCAACACATGTAACGACCCGTTACACATCACCAAGAATGCCTTAGCCAAAACTCATCCAAGGCACGTGCCATGACCAAAACTAAAACAAGAATAGAGACCATCTTAGCCAAAAGAGATGTGAAACCAACATGTCACAAGTGTAACAACTTGTTTACACAAGGACATGTGTTTCGACCGAAGCCAAAACCAAGCACAATGACCATCACCCAAGATCAAGGTGTGTCGACCGAAACTAGATCATGGGTGTAGTGACCAACAAGGACAAGATATCACAACAACATATAACCATCCGCAAAATAGAGATAAACCACAATCAGAATAGGTGGTAAACATCAAGGATATTAGGCACTATCAAGAAGGTAAAAAATTCCATGCAAGATGATCACCAAGACTCTAAATATGTATCATAGAAATCACCATGAAAGAACTTTGTTAAGAGAGGTAAAACCCATGCTTATGCATGCAAAATAGAACCAAAGCATCATGCTACTCTAAGATACTCAAACCATGTGCATGTTGATAGAAATCCATAAACAAGAGCAAGATAAAACCATCCATCTCATAGTCACCACAAAATCGAGTACCAAGAATTAGGGTTTTAGGAGTACAAGGAACACACATGTGATTATCACCCAACATTTAAGTTCTATATTATGATAACACTATCTTGCATATTAGGATCACATCTTAGAGATTTATCCAGTAACATGCATGCAAGGAAATGGTGCAAATAATAGAAGAGGGAAAAGAGTTATATAACTCGCCTTATGGAGAGACCAAACTCTAAAGATCAGGATCTCTAAGAGAGAAGAAATCTCCAGTCAAGAGCAACTCCATGGCCAAAAGATCACCTCAAAAGAGAAGAACACCTTGGTCAAAGGAGAGCTCAAGAAATATTTGAAAAACTTTAGGCCAAACCAAAGAAGAAGAAAGGAGAAAGAGGAAAGCTTCTTTTCACATAGGTACCACCATGGTTGTATCATAGTCTCCGACCTTAGTGAGTGGAAGATCCTCAAGAGAAGGCCAACATGGTTACACCATAGTATCACAGCCAAGAAAGGAGAAGAAAACAGGGTAGAGAACCAAAATAAAAGTGATCAAGGGTTCAAAACTACTTACTAAGAAAGAATATCACCACAAAGGAGATGATCAAGCTCAAAAGCACCACATGCAAGGTTGATCAACCACCAAAGCTCCAAGATCAGTCCTCTTTTGCTCCTCAAATCTCCAAGGACAAACACAAAGGAGTGGATAATAAAGAGGGCCGAAAAGGATACTTACATGAAGAAGAGAGAGGTTATATACTCAAGGTAGGAGAGAAGCATAAGGGTTATGAGGTGTCAACACAAGAGGGCATCTAAAGGACACTTGTAACACCCCACTTTTCATCACATGTATAAATCACTGAGCGGAAGCACTTTACTTAAGGGGGTATCACAAACATGATATTCATTTGCAATTTGAATAAATGAAACACTTTGCATTATGTAAATCTAATTCATACATAGCTTTTTGGCAAAAGGAAACTACATCAAATACACTTAATCTGCTTTAGTAGCAAGACCAAACATGATGTGATGCTATCTAAACCTTGGATCATCTTGGTAAATGGCACCCCACTAGGTCTTTTCTTCTTGAAGATTCCTTGAGCTATCCCTTGCACTTCTTGCTCATAAGCTTTCTCCTTACCTGCGGGCATCACGCCCCCAGCCATGCATAAAACCAATGGTAAGCGGAATTGAACATATAAAGAAAACTTGTGAACTGAAAATAGACTTTGAACATTAAATATTAAACATTAAACATTTAAAAGACATACAATTACTTTTTAAATTCTCTTTTATCTTGACCTATATAAGGATCCTCAGGTTGCACATAAGTGCCTCTTCTCTTATGCATCGAAGTGCCTCTTGGGTTGCACCGAAGTGCCTCTTCTCTTATGCACCGAAGTACCTCTTAAATTTTGCTCCGAGGAGCCTCTTAATGAGGACCTTATATAAGCTATCTTTTACATTATCTTTCTCTTGAAAACTCTTGCTTTGCTCTTAAAACTTAACTTTAACTTTATTCTTAATATTCATGAAGATGATACCATATTATAAACAGTAAAACATTACATTTCATTCATCACAAGTTCATTGACTTTAAGTAATTAAAATAGATAACACATTCAAAACATTCATTGCATACATACATACATAAAGTCAACCATTAACTATGTTCAATTAGCATGGACCACTTACCTATTTAGTAGGAACAATGCTCTAAAATCCTTGATCGTTCCTCTTTGTCAACCTGTGATAATCACCCAAAAGTTCTTAATTGTATTTCTAAATCATAATCGCATTAGATTTGATACTTGGTTAACCAACCCAAAACAGGCCACGTAGGTTATACCATTGGATAGATGTTGAAAAACTGATCAAAATACATATATAGTCTTTCCCCGTGTGAGCTATAGATTAATTTTTATAACTTATCAAATTAAGATTATGTTATAATTTGCGAATCGAAATCGAGATACACATGTAAAAATATCACTGATGGGAAAACAACTGCAGCTTTGTTTTCCAAACTTAACCATAGAGGAGAATACTGAGTGAGTTTGTCCGCTTAAAGCAAGGATGTACTTTCCAAACATGTTAAAAATCCAAGTCACCCACAATTATAATTTAAATACAAAGGATATAAATGCTAAAGTGATAAGCCAAGTCCAATATTCTTTGGTAGAAATCCTATTGGACACGATGAACCAGTAAATAAGGAGCACGATTGACGGAAATCCTACTAGACACCATGAAACCAGTAAACAAGGAATATGATTTCAATAGAAATTTATAATATATTAAGATCCATCACCACCGAAGTAATAAGTAGATTAATCTCCTTCTTTGGGACTCGTCAAGTCCAGACATGCATTGTGTAGTGATCGGAAAGCCACAACTCTTCTCCACACCATGAAAGGACAGAGGAAGCCGATCACTAATCTGGAAATGAGCAGATTACGTATAAAAGCACGAAGTATGATAACAAAATCGAGAAACATCATAAAGATTTTGAAATCCACTAGATCATGTATTGTAGGTTACGAAGCAGAAAAAGAGGGAGATAGGATTTACCGTGCAACCATCTAAAACCTACACATAAACTTCATACAGATCTATGCCAGAACTCCATCAGGCTTGCTATCCTACCGTAGCCATTGGTCATCGTCAAAAGGTCAAAGCTCTTTGCAAGGCACTAAAGGAATATGCATCGTTGTTGTGGCTATAACCAGTGGTCAGATGAGCAAGATTTGTGGTACATTCAAAGCAAGTTGGGGCAGTCTGCATGCATGAGCAAGACAATCACAAGCGGTACTCCCATGGAAGTAAAGATAGGCTATTATACTTGGACTAAGGGCGGCGGCTGCGGGGTACTAGTTTGCCTATATATTTATAGCCCAAGAGGAGAGATCAACTAGGGTGTCGACTGGTGAACGATACCTATGCATTGGACGTTTTTGGAATGTTGCCGCTGCAAAACGAGCAATAAACAAAAACGGCTTCGTCCTTTCCTAATCGAATAACGATTAAAAATAATCATCTTCACAACGATAGACTCCAGATCATATCTAGGAAGGGATTAAAAATATCTAATATTTTATGCATGATTGTTTTAGTGGACCGCGCAAATTATTTCCATATATTAAACAAAACGTACACATGTCTGTGTTGAAGGAAAATACACTATTCTATAAGTACCAAAGATCTTCATGTCGTGTAGTTATCATAGGCATTCTAAAAATTTTCCTTGTCTAGCACAAACCTTACATGTTCGTAGACTTCCTTTTACTGCTTTTGCACTAATCTAAATTATTTACACTACCACGTCATCTCATCTGATCCCTCAAAACAATGTTGAGTGAAGCCATAATTTTGGAACCCAATAACCATATATTCATGGTACCTTTAGAAGCCCATATCTCATAGATTTAAATTATCCTAAACTTGAACTTTACGGTTATCATTAATCAAAAGCCTATCTCTTGGCTAGGATTGAACTATATATATATATATATATATATATATATATATATATATATATATATATATATATATATATATATATATATATATATATATATATATATATATATATATATATATATTCTATCCCTTCTGAGCAACTTTCATGGAAGAGAGAGAAAAAAAGAGTAGTTATATTTTCTCCTTATATTAGGACTATAAAAAGAAAAAGGGGAAGCTTTCTATGCAAGGCATCTATTTCACATTTTATAATTTTCGAATTCCAATTCTTTCCTCTTACCCTTTCATTTCTTTAAAGGTTTTTAAGGATAGGATAGAGAAAGAGGAAATCAACATTTATATATTTGAATTAATTGTAACCCATGATGCATATATGAGAGAGAAAACATATTTTGGGCCTTATTTTGTTCTTTTCCATTTATAAATTATAGAAATTTCATTTCATGGCCTTTTTTGCATTAAGACCCTCAAATATATTTTTTAGGAAAAAGCACATTTTAAGTTTCAAATTACTCTTGAATTTTAGGATGTTACAATTCTACCCACCTTAAATAAATTTCGTCCTCGAAATTTTCCTTAGGCTACTACCCACCTTAGGTTTTTGCTTATATACCTCTTCATTTAATGATACTTAATATTTTAAGATTCATTTATTTCACAATTTTGCATGAAAAGAATTGTGTTTCATGTGGCATTTTAATTGCATAAAAACATAAATTAATCATTCCTTTGGTCTCCTTCTTAACTTTACTTAGGGATTATGAAACTAAACTTAGCACTATATTTAAAACTTCTACCTCAACTTCGTCATGGCTTTCTAACATTAGGTGTAGATGACAATCTATTTTAGGTCTTTTGTATTTCTCATCTTTTTGACATCCCCAGGTAGGTGTTGATCAGGCACATACCCAAAGATGAGAGATCCTATTATGCTACCCTTCACCAACCTAATAGTATACATGTCCCATACCACACATACTATTATGAAGGGGAAAGACGCATAATAAGTCTAATGCTTATGACACCTCTCCACATTCCTCACATGGTGTGCACCAACCAAAGAGATAAGAGAGGATATGCCACTAGCTAGGATTAAGTCAATACATAAGATCCAAACTAGATATACACCTATCCCTAATATATATATATTTCTACTCTAGGGTGAAAGCTCTTGTTATCTTAGGGTTAGATACTCTTCCTATGGGTTCTTTCCTATACCTTAATCTCATATCTTCATTATAGGGTGACTATGTGAATCATGTTTTCCTAGTGGCCATTTACCAAATTGCTCTGATACCATATTGTAACCCCCCACTTTTCATCACATGTATAAATCACTCAACGGAAGCACTTTACTCAAGGGGGTATCACAAACATGATATTCATTTGCAATTTGAATAAATGAAATACTTTGCATTATATAAATCGGATTCATACATAGCTTTTTGGCAAAAGGAAACTACATCAAATACACTTAATCTGCTTTGGTAGCAAGACCAAACATGATGTAATGCTATCTAAACCTTGGATCATCTTGGTAAATGGCACCCCACTAGGTCTTTTCTTCTTGAAGATTCCTTGAGCTATCCCTTGCACTTCTTGCTCCTAAGCTTTCTCCTTATCTGCGGGCATCACGCCCCCAGCCATGCATAAAACCAATGGTAAGTGGAATTGAACATATAAAGAAAACTTGTAAACTGAAAATAAACTTTGAACATTAAATATTAAATATTAAACATTTAAAAGACATACAATTACTTTTTAAATTCTCTTTTATCTTGACCTATATAAGGATCCTCAGGTTGCACATAAGTGCCTCTTCTCTTATGCATCGAAGTGCCTCTTGGGTTGCACTGAAGTTCCTCTTCTCTTATGCACCGAAGTGCCTCTTAAATTTTGCTCCGAGGAGCCTCTTAATGAGGACCTTATATAAGCTATCTTTTACATTATCTTTCTCTTGAAAACTCTTGTTTTGCTCTTAAAACTTAACTTTAACTTTACTCTTAATATTCATGAAGATGATACCATATTATAAATAGTAAAACATTACATTTCATTCATCACAAGTTCATTGACTTGAAGCAATTAAAATAGATAACACATTCAAAACATTCATTGCATACATACATACATAAAATCAACCATTAACTATGTTCAATTAGCATGGACCACTTACCTATTTAGTAGGAACAATGCTCTAAAATCCTTGATCGTTCCTCTTAGTCAACCTGTGATAATCACCCAAAAGTTCTTAATTATATTTCTAAATCATAATCGAATTAGATCTGATACTTGGTTAACCAACCCAAAACAGGCCACGTAGGTTATACCATTGGATAGATGTTGAAAAATTGATCAAAATACACATATAGTCTTTCCCCGTGTGAGCTATAGATTAATTTTTATAACTTATCAAATTAATATTATGTTATAATTTGTGAATCGAAATCGAGATACACATGTAAAAATATCACTGATGGAAAAAACGACTGCAGCTTTGTTTTCCAAACTTAGCCATAGAGGAGAATACTGAGTGAGTTTGTCCACTTAAAGCAAGGATGTACTTTCCAAACATGTTAAAAATCCAAGTCGCCCACAATTATAATTTAAATACAAAGGATATAAATGCTAAAGTGATAAGCCAAGTCCAATATCCTTTGGTAGAAATCCTATTGGACACGATGAACCAGTAAATAAGGAGCACGATTGACGGAAATCCTACTAGACACCATGAAACCAGTAAACAAGGAATATGATTTCAAGAATAGAAATTTCCAATATATTAAGATCCATCACCACCGAAGTAATAAGTAGATTAATCTCCTTCTTTGGGACTCGTCAAGTCCAAACATGCATTGTGTAGTGACCGGAAAGCCACAACTCTTCTCCCCGCCATGAAATGACAGGGGAAGCCGATCACTCACTACTACAGAACCTACCTTTAGTGTCGGTTATTTAAGGCCTTTAGTGTCAGTTTCTAAGCTACACCTATGTGGGCGACACTAAAAGCTCACCCATTACGCGTCGGTTCCAAAACTGACACCCAAACTCTTCGCGCGCCACCAAAATCGCACCTGTTTCCTGTGGCGCGAAGGTATAAGCGTCGGTTATTAGATAAGAAACCGACACCATATAAGGGCGCCATCTTGGCCACTATCAGCGTCGGTTATTAGATAATAAACTGACGCCATATATCTTGGCCACTATCAGCGTCGGTTATTAGATAATAAACCGATGCCATATACCTTCGCGCCATAGGAAACAGGCGTCGGTTATTTGTATAAAACCGACACTATAACTTTGTGTGTCGGTGTTATACAAATAACCGACGCCTATTGTTTTTTTTTTGTCAGTCTGCAGACCTGCTGTGGCTGGTCGCAGGATGAGAAACTTGCAGTTAACTGCAGGTTTTACGACATACATTGATATCAGCCAACAACAGGCCACAAACCTGCAAATTTAACAACAAAAATATTCACACATGCATTTAGCAATACAACCTGTAGTTCCATTTTATTTTCACACATTTAGAAACATTCATGTAGCTAGCAATCTGTAGTTCCATTCATTCACATTCACACATGTAGAAACATTCATATAGCAACCAACACTTTCATTCATTTTCACTCAGACACATGTAGAAACATCCAGACATGTAGAAACATTCACACATATATTATAATTCAGAAATTCATTTATAAAATATCATTCTTTAGTCATTATTCGCTATCAACATCCCAATTATATTTTAAAACCCCCACTATTTGTATGGTTGTTGCCCATTCTTCTCTTACTTCATTTAATTCTTCCATCGTATAGGGAGCATGTACATCTGGTAAGTCCGTTCCTGTAGTGGGGTCAGCTTTAAACACCTATAAAGAGAATGGTGTATATATATAATTAATGAGCTATAAATAAGATTGATATATTTCATATTATCTAATGAGACTATATAATACCTGAGCAATACAATCGATGTCCAGTGCGGCATGTTTGATAATCATGTGCATATATCGCATCACATAGTATCCACATGCCCATCCGTTGTCTTGTGTAGCACACTATAAATTCAAACATACAAAATATTAAAAAATACAACTAATTAAGCAATGTTCACATAAATAATATATGCATATATTGCAGTCGGGAACTTACTTTCACGTTCTTCCAAATTATTGGCTGGTTCTTTTTCGTGGGGACCTTTCCTCCAGCTTTTTTGAACTCATCAAAACCCCTACATGTTAATGTAACACAGAACATTGCAATTAAATAGTAATGTAATAACATATGTTAACGGATATGTAAAGTTCACATATTCAGAAAAATAAAAACATATAAAACAAAACATACCTCTAATATTGCGATTTTTTATCAATTAACAATCCTTCATTGTGATCTCCGCGCACATACAAGTCATCATTAGCTTCAATATTTGTTGGTGTTGGCAACCCAACTGAGAATGGACTGGATTCATCATACTTATCATAGTACTGTTCTTCATCTATAGGATCTTCAATGAACTATCTTTTACCATGAAGAACAACCGACCATTTATCATTTGCAGGATCATCGATATAAAATATTTGTTTCGCCTGTGATGCCAATATGAATGGTTCATCCTTCTCGCCAATCTTTTCAAAGTTCACTAAAGTGAAACCCAATTCATCCACTATAACTCCTTTGGTGTTATCAACCCAATTACATTTGAAGAGCGGAATTCTGAAATCTATGTAGTCAAATTCCCATATATCTTCAATGACACCGTAATATGACATTTTAGCTTCATGTGGACTCTTATCCTTTGCACTTGCAAAAAACATAGTCGATGCTTGAAGGGTGACCCCACTATTTTGGACGACACTCTTATCATCTTGGTGCTTTGTGTAATATGTGAATCCATTAATGTCATACCCTTCATAAGACATAACAATCAACTTTGGTTTAAAGGCGAGGCATTTGATAGTTTCAGTAATATCATCTGGTGTTTGAGATACTTGATGTAAGACTTTATCTTCAAACCACTTGATAAAAGTCTTGTTATGCTCTCTAGCAAGCCACAATGTATTGGCTCGAGGATATTGTCTTTTGATGAAATTGGTATGTTCCTCGATATAAACGTTCACTTCGTCCATGTTGTGTAAAATATACAAATGACCTTGTTCCAACTGCTCATGGTTGATTACTTTCACACGTGATCTCAAAATTCCTTTGCCAAATAGCTCGTCAATATTCTTGTCATTATCAGGAGTGTCATTACCACTGAGAAAGTCATTGCAGAAATCCATAACCTCTCTCGCCACATAACTGTAACATCCCTGACCTGGGTTATGAGTTAACCCTAGGTGTTTTGCCTAAATATGTAATTAAATCTTTGTGATTAACTTTGGGCATGTAATTAAGTTTCTCAGAAACATATATTTCAGTTTTTGCTCCTTTTTATATAAAGTTGTAGCATTGTTCTGTAATACAGGGACCTATGTGCAAATTACCCAGTTAGAAGGGTTAACTTGCAATTTGCACATGTTGGGATGTTCCTCTGATGTTGATACATCATGAGAATGATGATGGTAAGGTTTGAGGGATTTCCCAAGCTTGGGCACCAAGGTGCAGCTGTGGAAGCAATCCCTGTGCTTGAAAACCCTAAATTGGAGTAAAGTGCAATTTACCCAATTTGAGGGGTGCAACTTGTAATTTACATCATCAAAAGTATCTATTAAGACTCTTGTCATCATTTAGAGAAGAAATGATGAAGAGGTCACTTTAATTGAATAATCATATAATGAAAAACACCTTTGTGATTGAATAATCAAGGTGTATGTGCTATAGCCCTTTTATGTGTGTGCTTTAGTAATAGGTTGATCTTCTTTGCCTTTATTTCTTGACCTTAAAAGAAGGTTGTCCTTACAAATAAGAAGGAAGGACGAGCAAAGAAAGATATAGGGACTTAGTTGAAAATATGAAGAACTTATGAGTTTATGTTAAAACCTCACCCCAAGTATATATACTCTCCACCTCTCTAAGCAAGGGAACTTTCCCTTCGTTTCTTTCACTGTTCCTTTTACCCAAACCGACTAAAGAAGAGCTGTGGAGCTCAGGAGGACGACCAAGGAGTGCAAGGTAGGTTTGAATCCTCCCTTTTGCTTAAGTTCATGGTTAGAACTCGAATTCAAGGTCAAATTGATGGTTAGCTCACTTAGCTCTACCTTTCTAGCCATCTCTTCTCGACTTTCCTTGGAAGGATCTCCTTGGCCGACCTGTGGAAACTCAAGGACGCCATTAAAAGCTTGGATCTCGAAAGCTTGGAGCTCAAGGAACAAGCTTTAGGCGGGTTTTATAACTCTAAACCCATGCTTTGTTATATACATCTTGTTTATGCTTTTAGATGATAGTTCTTCTTCTTCTCTACCTTCCTTTGCTACTTTGCAAGCAAATCCGTGAGAAATCTTTGCTTTTCTTGAGCTAGGAGATGAAGACGTTATTTCCAAAGTTAATCCACTACTTTTCACCTTACTAAACGGTCTCCACCAAGTGCTCACACGGTTTGCAAAACCGTTTGGTGAGCAAACGGTCTCAAGACCGTGTAAGGGCAAACGGTCTTCAAGACCATTTAGCCGCGTTGACCGAGCGTGGAACGTATAAGATTTCTGTTCATAATTATGTAGGATAATCACCCACAAATTTTTAGATGATAACTCCAAAGGAATCGTGAGATATGGCCTTTTTAATCAACAACTTTAATTGAATTTACTCCTGATTTCCAATCTGTTGAAATCGCCCTTTTTGGGCAAACGGTCTCAAAACCGTGTAAGAACGTTGACCAAGCGTTGACCGTATGAGATTACTGTTCAAACTAATGTTGATTAACAACTCACCAAATTTGATGGACTAATTTCAAACGAGCTAAGAGTTGAAGGGTGATTACTAGGGCAAACCCTAATTGAAATCAGTACTGAAATCTCAATGAATTGATTAAGTGCTTTTGGGTTGATTAACCCAAACGGTCTCAAGACCGTTTGGGGATCAACCAAAAGGTCTCAAGACCGTGTGGGGAATCACCCAAGACCGTGTGGAGGTCTAGGGTCAAGTATAGTTGACCAATTGAAAGTACAAAGATACCAAATTATATTGCAATTAAGTATTGATATGATAATCAACTCAATAGATCCAACCTTGAAGAATTTACACTAGAATCCAAAAGTTGGATGGGCAAACGGTCTCAAGACCGTGTGGTGACAACCCAATACCGTTTGGAGGTCTAGGGTTCAGGTAATTTGATCAATTGAGGGCCCCATTGCAATAGGTTATTGATTTAATCAAAATACTGATTTGAGACTCAATCAAGGTTCAACTCCTATCAAATCACATTAGATTTTGATGAAATCTTGGGAAAACGGTCTCAATACCGTGTGGAGTTTATCCACATGATCTCAAGACCGTTTGGGCCAAGTTTGGGCCCAATTGGAGCACAATTGAAGGGTTCAACCTTGTGTTGATTCACATTGTTGAGTGTTGATGGTTGAACGTTGATGGACCTTAATTGAACCAACTTCAACCATAACTGGATAACAATTTGAGGGTCAATTGAGTGACCAATTGGTTAAGCATAACCCTAATTAACTCAATCTATAAGTGGTTACCATGGCTTTGACCATTTTGAGGCATCAACATTGATAATCATAAACGATTGAAATCATTGGACCATGTTGGAGGTCCAAACGGTTTGAGACCAAGTGGACCAAACGGTCTCAAGACCGTTTGAGGCCACACGGTCTCAAGACCGTTTGAGACCTCACGGTCTCAAGACCGTTTGAGGTCACACGGTCTCAAGACCGTGTGAGGCCTCACGGTCTCATGACCGTTTGGGGCCAAACGGTCTCAAGACCGTGTGGACTCAAACGATCTCAAGATCGAGAGACACCAAACGGTCTCAAACCGTGTAAGCCCTCTCGGTCTTGAAGTCAAATTTGTTAAACGGTCTACACCCTCACACGGTTTGGGCAAACGACCTTGAAGGTCACACGGTCTTGGAGTCAACTCTAGCAAACGGTCAACTCATCCAAACGGTCTCAAACCGTTTGGAGGTTGAAGGTTGAAACCGTTTGAGGTTTTCAAAGGTTGATTTCACTTAATCACTTGAAGATGTAAATGGTTCAATGATGCTCAAATCTAAACCCTAATGGTAACCTAGGAAATTAGGGGACTAAGTGACTAATGAATTAACCCATGATGGTGATCAATGGGGTGAATTACAAAAATACCCTTGAGGGGTTCAATTGAGTAAAACCTTGTTTAAATCAAACTCTAATCACATGATAGTGATGTTTTGGCTTATGTTAGCCCATGAGGACTTAACCCAACCTGATCTAGAGTGGTGTTATCACCATCTACTAGTATGAGGAGAGAGAAAGTATCTTAAGAGAGAGAAAGTACCCTTTTAGGGTGGAAAACTCAAGTAAAGAACCTTCAATACACATGAATGTGCATGATTAGGGTATGATCCACCTATGTGAGATCATGGAAACCCTAATTATGATATATGATGAATCTTAGGCTAATCTGAGAGCATCAATGATGATGTTCCTCCTACATGATGATGTTATGAGTTCAATTCACCATGTGATGTGAATAGTAAACCCTAATTCAAGGGTAATGACATGTGATGTGAATAGTAAACCCTAATTCAAGGGTAATGACATGTGATGTGAATAGTAAACCCTAATTCAAGGGTAATGACATGTGATGTGAATAGTAAACCCTAATTCAAGGGTAATGACATGTGATGTGAATAGTAAACCCTAATTCAAGGGTAATGACATGTGATGTGAATAGTAAACCCTAATTCAAAGGTGATGACATGTTATATGAGTATTAAACTCTATTTGATAAGAATCAAAGAACTTAGCTCTTATGACAAAAGTGGAAAGTATAATCATTGTTTTGAATTACCTATATTAGTTGAATTAACCATGCAGGTTCTGATATGGAGGTGATCATATCCAGGTATGGATGATGATACTATATTCATTAAAGGCATATTGATAGCTTTATGAATAAGTAAAGTATCTTGATGCCTTGTCAGTGGCATTCTATGATAATAATGGGATGTGAGAGCCATGAATACCATCAAGGTCATGCTTTAGAGGTGACTTGTGATGATTATAATGAGAAATGATGATTGATGTGAGTTAGGCTTGTTACATTTAGTATTCTCCTTTTATAGTTGTTATGCTACTGTTATTGTTTGAAGAACATTGTGTGATGTTAAATGAATACTGAATGTACCTAACTAATCAAGTATAATGTAGAGCCCTGATCATAGACCCATCATTGCCAGAGATCAAATGATGGTGAAATGGGTTTTCCTAAGGGAATTCCTGGATCACATACTATTGAGTATGTGGGGTATATGGATGTGTAGAACCTTACATCCTAGTGTAGGAATTTGATGTAGATATGTAATCTGTCAATCCTTCACTACAATTCCATACCGTATCAGTAGTAGGTAAACATGAAACCTCCTGATGACAAAGAAAACATAGATATCCGTATCAGTGGAGATAAACATGAAATCTCCTGATGACGAAGAGAGTACAGAACGCCACTGTAACTCTAAAATAGCGAAGGACCAGTTTACCCTGGTGAGCTATAATAGTAGAGACACAAGATGTCCTACAAGTGATCCTCTTACTGACTAAGGAAGGTGAAGGTCATGAGAATCCAGCTCTCTTAATGACCTATGTATGATACTGATGTGACTTCTTAGCAATCAGTTGGAGTATGAGTGGTATGCCTCATCTCCACAGGGCATAATATTGTTTGTAAAACATAATCAACCGCGTAGTATACATGTTAGAGATAACTACGAGTTAGTTGATTGATGATACACTGTAATAGTGCTTATATTCTTCATGTCTCATAAATGTTGAGCTCTTGTTTATAGCTGCAACTGCTATTGAATACTTTGAAAGCTTTACTGCTTAAGATATTCTTTGATGTTATAATAAAGCTTCTGGCGGAGAGTTATAACTCTCGCTGGGACAATTATGTAAAATTGTCTCACCCCATAGACTTCAACTTTTAGGTGGATGTCAAAGACGGAGGAACCGGTCTACAGGTGACCAGTCCCACCAGCAGCAGCAGCACCAGGTGCAGCAGTAAATCTCAGGTGGAGATTTAGCCTGCCATGTGGTGTAGTTAGAGTCAGTCCTATGTGTCCTATGTACTCTCAGGTCTTGGAGTCTTTTGTTATGAGTTCTTGAGATTTTGTATCTTGATGTATATAATTACTCAAGAAGTAATTATCATGAGATGTAAATAGTTTATCTCTTGTTATGAAAGAAGCTTTTAAGGATTCAAGCTCTTATCTCGAAAAGTTTTAATTTCCCGTGATTTTTGTCTTCCGCTGTTTATCGAATCGCTTCCGCTAAGTTTATATCGTGGTTTGGAGATCAGAGCCCACAATTAGTGGTATCAGAGCCCTAGGTCAGTTGAGTCTACAGAGGCATAGGACTTAGGATGTCGAGTCTATCTTTAGTACTCCTTCCTTATCTAATAGAATCTTCTACTCCTCAGGAGAAGAAGATACATAAGGATGGTTGAGCCTCATGATGAGTACGTGGCAGAGAGTAGTGCTATTGCACCTCAAGGCGGTGCAAGGGTTCCAAGAATAGAACAGCCTGCACCAGAGTCACCAAGAGAGCCACCCCAGTTTGACCCAGCCGACATGGGTAACCTAGCTGTACAGACAATGTTCGGGCAGTTCATGACTGCCATGACACACATAACCGACAGGATGCCCATGCCTACACCTAGGGCACCTGTCCAACCTGAAGGACAAGGTATTGGTAAGACGTTTGAACGACTTCGTCGTGTCGGAGCTACCAAATACTTTGGGACTGCCGACCCCGCAGATGCTGATTTATGGCTGACAGAGTTGGAGAAGGCTTTCAGGATTCTTATTATCCCGGAAGCTGAGAAGGTTAGACATGCTGTCTATCTTCTCAAAGGCAGTGCTGGTCACTGGTGGAACATGGAAGAGCAGAAGAGACCTGGAATAGAGTTCTCATGGGAAGAGTTTCGTCGGGAATTTATCAATAGATATTTTCCAAAGACCTTCCTAGATGAGAAGATCTCTCAGTTTTAGAGATTGAGGCAGGGCATGATGAACATTAGCGAGTATGAAGCTAAGTTCATGGAGTTGTTGCGGTTCTGTCCGCACATGGCTGCCATAGATGAGGAAAGAATCAGGAGATTCGAGAAAGGTTTGAATGCTGATATGTCAACCCCTATGTCTGCCTTAGAAAACCGAGAGAGATTCTCTACCTTCGTTGAGTCAGTCCGAAGGATAGAGAGATCTGTGGTTGAGAAGAGGCAAACTCAGAAAAGATATCCACAGTTCCAGGGTTCTTCATCTAGGGATTTCAAGAAACCTAGATTCTCTGCACCTAACCCTCCACCACCCAGATCGAGTTCTCAAACTCAATGGTCACCGAGCAGAGGTAGAGGACGGAGTCAACCGCTTCAAGGGACTCACAGTTCTGCATCGATGTCAGTTACTGGACCACCCCGACCACAACAACAGGAGAGGAGATGCTACAACTGTGGTAAGGTGGGACACCTGATGAAGGATTGCCGTTCTAGGCCTGTCAGTGTGACACAACCTCCGAGACAGAATCAACAAGGATCTCAGAATAGACAACATCAAGGAGAAGCTCGAGGACGTGGACAAGCGTCTCAAGCTGGATCAACAGAACCACCTCAACACCAGGCAACAGCGAGGTTCTATGCTATGAACCCACCTGAAGCAGTGGTCAATCCACGGGTAGTGGCAGGTTAGATGAAACTTTTATATTCTGATATGTCTACCTCCTGTGTAGTATCTGTTCTGATTGATCCGGGTGCTACGCACTCTTTCATCACTCGAAGAGTGATTCGTAACTGCAATGTGACTGTTAGTCATAGGGAAGATAGTTTGTTGTTGGAGACTCCGTTGAGTGGGTCTGCTGTTTTGCAGGAGGTATGCTCTCCCTGCATCCTTTTCTTTTCCGACCATCACATTCAAGTGGATCTTATACCACTTAATATGCAAGGATTTGATATAATCCTCGGGATGGATACCTTGGAGAGGTATAGAGTTGTCTTGGATTGTGAACCCAAGTTGGTTGTGATTGCTGATGAAAGCAACACATGGATCTTTCAAGGAGAAAGAAAGATTCTGCCCACTTGTCTTGTGTCAGCTATGGTTGCTGATAAGCTGTTGAGGCAAGGATGTTATGCATTCTTGGCCCATGTGGTAAATGTTACCAAGGAAAGTTCCAATCCTGCTGAAGTTCCCATAGTCAGGGAATTCGAGGATGTGTTTCCTGAAGAACTTCCTGGTATACCACCACCTCAGGAGATTGATTTTGAAATCAATCTGATCCCAGATACGAAACCCATAGCCCAGACTCCGTATAGGATGGCGCCTGTCGAGATGGCAGAACTCAAGAAATAGCTTCAAGAGTTACTTGAGAAGGGTTTTATCCGACCAAGCACTTCACCTTGGGGTGCTCCGGTCTTGTTTGTTAAAAAGAAAGATGGGTCAATGCGGTTGTGCATCGACTACAGACAACTCAATAAAGTAACAATAAAGAATAAGTACCCTCTGCCGAGGATTGATGATCTCTTTGACCAGGTGCGTGGTGCAACCGTCTTTTCCAAGATAGACTTGAGGTCTGGATATCATCAACTCCGTATTAAGGATAGTGACATATCCAAGTCTGCCTTTAGGACAAGGTATGGTCACTATGAGTTCACAGTTATGTCGTTTGGACTAACCAATGCACCAGCTGCATTTATGGAACTCATGAATAGAGTTTTTCGACCTTTCCTTGATCAGTGTGTTGTCGTCTTCATAGATGACATTCTGATCTATAGTAAGGATGCTCAGTAGCATGAGCAGCATCTTCGCCAAGCTTTGATCTTGCTAAGAGAACACAAGCTGTATGCTAAGTTTAGCAAGTGTGAGTTTTGGCTGTCGGAGGTATCTTTTCTTGGACATGTGATATCTGCCTCGGGAATTCGTGTTGACCCTACAAAGGTAGAATCTGTTCTACAGTGGGAACAACCGAAGACACCGACGGAGATTCGAAGTTTCTTGGGGTTAGTTGGCTATTATCAAAGGTTCATTAAGAACTTTAGTTCTATAGCCTTACCTTTGACCAAGTTGACCCGGAAAGATGTTCCTTTTTCTTGGAGTGATAAGTGTCAACAGTCTTTCCAGTTGTTGAAGGAGAGGTTGACAAGTGCACCTATGCTTGTACTACCTGAACAAGGAAAAGAATATGTAGTTTTTTGTGATGCTTCCAAGAATGGACTAGGATGTGTGTTGATGCAGGATAAACATGTGATTTCTTTTGCTTCCCGACAGCTTAAGAAACACGAGGAGAATTATCCGACACACGATCTGGAGTTAGCTGCCGTGGTTCATGCCTTGAAAATTTGGATACATTATCTCTACGGAGAAACATTCCAGATTTTCACAGACCACAAGAACCTTAAGTATATCTTCTCTCAGCATGAGCTTAACATGAGGCAACGTCGCTGGATGGAGTTAATCAAGGACTACGACTGTACAATTGATTATCATCCAGGCAAGGCCAATATTGTTGCAGATGCCTTGAGTAGGAAATCAGCAACATCAACCATGAATAGAGCACAACTAAACTCTTTAGTATGCTCTAGGAGAGATATGCTTATATCTTTAAGGCAAGACAATGTACAGTTGAAGGTGTCATTGTTAGTCGGGTTGTTAGCTGAGATGCATATTAAACCTACCCTAAGAGAGAAGATTAAGGAAGAATAGCTAGGTGATGCTACAGTTCAGCAGATTAGATCTGAGTATGGAAATGAGAAGCGAGATGGTTTCCATGACTCAGATGACCAAGTAGCCTATTATAATGGAAGGATGATAGTGTCGGATGTGGATAACTTGAGGAAGTTAGTCCTGGAAGAAGCTCATTCTTCCATGTATGCTATGCATCCAGGGAACACCAAGATGTATCGGAATTTGAAAGATCTGTATTGGTGGCCTGGAATGAAGAAGGATGTTGCAGAGTTTGTTCTGAGGTGTCCTGTGTGTCAACAAGTTAAAGCTGAACACCAGAAGCCTGCAGGAACAATGCAACCTTTACCCATACCACAGTGGAAGTGGGACCATGTGACCATGGACTTTGTTGTTGGCCTACCCAGGACAAGCAAAGGACATGATTCCATTTGGGTAGTTGTTGATAGGTTGACTAAGACATCACATTTCTTACCTGTCAAAACAACCTATTCTGCTGAAAGGTTATCAGAATTATATGTTCAAGAGATAGTGCGTTTGCACGGAGTTCCTGTCACAATAGTTTCTGACCGAGGTCCTCAGTTTAGAAGTCATTTTTGGGAACAGTTACACAGAGCCTTAGGCACCAAGCTAAGGTTTAGTACGGGCTTTCATCCACAGACTGATGGACAGACAGAAAGGACCATACAGACTTTAGAAGACCTTTTGAGAGCATGTGTTCTCCAGTTTACTGGGAGTTGGGATCTACACCTAAGCTTGATAGAGTTTGCCTATAACAATAGCTATCAGCATAGTATTGATATGGCACCTTATGAAGCCTTGTATGGTAGACGTTGCAGATCACCTCTGTGTTGGTTCGAGACTGGTGAGCGTCAGTTGTTAGGTCCTGATCTTGTGCAGCAGACCACAGAGAAGATTAAAGTAATACAACAAAAGATTAAGACTGCACATGATAGGCAGAAATCTTATGCTGACAAGCGTCGTAGACCCTTAGAGTTCCAGGTTGGAGACAGAGTATATCTCAAAGTCTCGCCTTGGAAAGGGGTCCTTCGTTTTGGAAGGAAAGGGAAGTTAGCTCCTAGATTTATGGGGCCTTATCCAATCATTGAACGGATTGGAAAGGTAGCATATAGACTAGAGCTGCCACCAGAGTTACAGAGGTTACATCCTGTGTTTCTCATTTCTATGCTGAAGAAATGTCACCCAGACACCGAGTCAGTTCTACAACCTATGGAGGTAGAATTGAATGATGATATATCCTATGAGGAGGGACCAGTGTCAATCCTTGATAATAGAATTAAAAGGTTAAAGAAGAAAGATATAAGTCTTGTGAAAGTCCTCTGGAACCACCGTGGTGTTGAAGAAGCCACTTGGGAATTAGAGGATGAGATGAGAAGGAAGTATCCTGCCCTTTTCTCTTAGTATTTTTTTATCGATTTCGGGGACGAAATCCTTGTAAGGGGTGGATAATTTGTAACATCCCTGACCTGGGTTATGAGTTAACCCTAGGTGTTTTGCCTAAATATGTAATTAAATCCTTGTGATTAACTTTGGGCATGTAATTAAGTTTCTCAGAAACATATATTTCAGTTTTTGCTCCTTTTTATATAAAGTTATAGCATTGTTTTGTAATACAGGGACCTATGTGCAAATTACCCAGTTAGAAGGGTTAACTTGCAATTTGCACATGTTGAGATGTTCCTATGATGTTGAGACATCATGAGAATGATGATGGTAAGGTTTGAGGGATTTCCCAAGCTTGGGCACCAAGGTGCAGCTGTGGAAGCAATCCCTGTGCTTGAAAACCCTAAATTGGAGTAAAGTGCAATTTACCCAATTTGAGGGGTGCAACTTGTAATTTACATCATCAAAAGTATCTATTAAGAATCTTGTCATCATTTAGAGAATAAATTATGAAGAGGTCACTTTAATGAATAATCATATAATGAAAAACACCTTTGTGATTGAATAATCACGGTGTATGTGCTATAGCCCTTTTATGTGTGTGCTTTAGTAATAGGTTGATCTTTTTTGCCTTTATTTCTTGACCTTAAAAGAAGGTTGTCCTTATAAATAAGAAGGAAGGACGATCAAAGAAAGATAGAGGGACTTAGTTGAAAATATGAAGAACTTATGAGTTTATGTTAAAACCTCACCCCAAGTATATATACTCTCCACCTCTCTAAGCAAGGGAACTTTCCCTTCGTTTCTTTCACTGTTCCTTTTACCCAAACCGACTAAAGAAGAGCTGTGGAGCTCAGGAGGACGACCAAGGAGTGCAAGGTAGGTTTGAATCCTCCCTTTTGCTTAAGTTCATGGTTAGAACTCGAATTCAAGGTCAAATTGATGGTTAGCTCACTTAGCTCTACCTTTCTAGCCATCTCTTCTCGACTTTCCTTGGAAGGATCACCTTGGCCGACCTGTGGAAACTCAAGGACGCCATTAAAAGCTTGGAGCTCAAGGAGCAAGCTTTAGGCGGGTTTTATAACTCTAAACCCATGCTTTGTTATATACATCTTGTTTATGCTTTTAGATGATAGTTCTTCTTCTTCTCTACCTTCCTTTGCTACTTTGCAAGCAAATCCGTGAGAAATCTTTGCTGTTCTTGAGCTAGGAGATGAAGACGTTATTTCCAAAGTTAATCCACTACTTTTCACCTTACTAAACGGTCTCCACAAAGTGCTCACACGGTTTGCAAAACCGTTTGGTGAGCAAACGGTCTCAAGACCGTGTAAGGGAAAACGGTCTTCAAGACCGTTTAGCCGCGTTGACCGAGCGTGGAACGTATAAGATTTCTGTTAATAATTATGTAGGCTAATCACCCACAAAATTTGATATGATAACTCCAAAGGAATCGTGAGATATGGCCTTTTTAATCAACAACTTTAATTGAATTTACTCCTGATTTCCAATCTGTTGAAATCGCCCTTTTTGGGAAAACGGTCTCAAGACCGTGTAAGAACGTTGACCAAGCATTGACCGTATGATATTACTGTTCAAAATAATGTTGATTAACAACTCACCAAATTTGATGGACTAATTCCAAACGAGCTAAGAGTTGAAGGGTTATTACTAGGGCAAACCCTAATTGAAATCAGTACTGAAATCTCAATGAATTGATTAAGTGTTTTTGGGTTGATTAACCCAAACGGTCTCAAGACCGTTTGGGGATCAACCAAACGGTCTCAAGACCGTGTGGGGAATCACCCAAGACCGTGTGGAGTCCTAGGGTCAAGTATAATTGACCAATTGAAAGTACAAAGATACCAAATTATATTGCAATTAAGTATTGATATGATAATCAACTCAATAGATCCAACCTTGAAGAATTTACACTAGAATCCAAAAGTTGGATGGGCAAACGGTCTCAAGACCGTTTGGAACTCATCCAAACGGTCTCAAGACCGTGTGGTGACAACCCAAAACCGTTTGGAGGTCTAGGGTTAAGGTAATTTGATCAATTGAGGGCCCAATTGCAATAGGTTATTGATTTAATCAAAATACTTATTTGAGACTCAATCAAGGTTCAACTCCTATCAAATCACATTAGATTTTGATGAAATCTTGGGCAAACGGTTTCAAGACCGTGTGAAGTTTATCCACATGATTTCAAGACCGTTTTGGCCAAGTTTGGGCCCAATTGGAGCTCAATTGAAGGGTTCAACCTTGTGTTGATTCACATTGTTGAGTGTTGATGGTTGAACGTTGATGGACCTTAATTGAACCAACTTCAACCCTAACTGGATAACAATTTGAGGGTCAATTGAGTGACCAATTGGTTAAGCATAACCCTAATTAACTCAATCTATAAGTGGTTACCATGGCTTTGACCATTTGGAGGCTTCAACATTGATAATCATAAACGATTGAAATCATTGGACCATGTTGGAGGTCCAAACGGTTTGAGACCAAGTGGACCAAACGGTCTCAAGACCGTTTGAGGCCACACGGTCTCAAGACTGTTTGAGACCTCACGGTCTCAAGACCGTTTGAGGTCACACTGTCTCAAGACCATGTGAGGCCTCACGGTCTCATGACCGTTTGGGACCAAACGGTCTCAAGACCGTGTGGACTCAAACGATCTCAAGATCGAGAGACACCAAACGGTCTCAAACCGTGTAAGCCCTCTCGGTCTTGAAGTCAAATTTGTTAAACGGTATACACCCTCACACGGTTTGGGAAAACTACCTTGAAGGTCACACGGTCTTCGAGTCAACTCTAGCAAACGGTCAACTCATCCAAACGGTCTCAAACCGTTTGGAGGTTGAAGGTTGAAACCGTTTGAGGTTTTCAAAGGTTGATTTCACTTAATCACTTGAAGATGTAAATGGTTCAATGATGCTCAAATATAAACCCTAATGGTAACCTAGGACATTAGGGGACTAAGTGACTAATGAATTAACCCATGATGGTGATCAATGGGGTGAATTACCAAAATACCCTTGAGGGGTTCAATTGAGTAAAACCTTGTTTAAATCAAACTCTAATCACATGATAGTGATGTTTTGGCTTATGTTAGCCCATGAGGACTTAACCCAACCTGATCTAGAGTGGTGTTATCACCATCTACTAGTATGAGGAGAGAGAAAGTATCTTAAGAGAGAGAAAGTACCTTAAGAGAGAGAAAGTACCCTTTTAGGGTGGAAAACTCAAGTAAAGAACCTTCAATACACATGAATGTGCATGATTATGGTATGATCCACCTATGTGAGATCATGGAAACCCTAATTATGATATATGATGAATCTTAGGCTAATCTGAGAGCATCAATGATGATGTTCCTCTGTGAATAGTAAACCCTAATTCAAGGGTAATGACATGTGATGTGAATAGTAAACCCTAATTCAAGGGTAATGACATGTGATGTGAATAGTAAACCCTAATTCAAGGGTAATGACATGTGATGTGAATAGTAAACCCTAATTCAAAGGTGATGACATGTTATATGAGTATTAAACTCTATTTGATAAGAATCAAAGAACTTAGCTCTTATGACAAAAGTGGAAAGTATAATCATTGTTTTGAATTACCTATATTAGTTGAATTAACCATGCAGGTTCTGATATGGAGGTGATCATATCCAGGTATGGATGATGATACTATATTCATTAAAGGCATATTGATAGCTTTATGAATAAGTAAAGTATCTTGATGCCTTGTCAGTGGCATTCTATGATAATAATGGGCTGTGAGAGCCATGAATACCATCAAGGTCATGCTTTAGAGGTGACTTGTGATGAGTATAATGAGAAATGATGATTGATGTGAGTTAGGCTTGTTACATTTAGTATTCTCCTTTTATAGCTGTTATGCTACTGTTATTGTTTGAAGAACATTGTGTGATGTTAAATGAATACTGAATGTACCTAACTAATCAAGTATAATGTAGAGCCCTAATCATAGACCCATCATTGTCAGAGATCAAATGATGGTGAAATGGGTTTTCCTAAGGGAATTCCTGGATCACATACTATTGAGTATGTGGGGTATATGGATGTGTAGAACCTTACATCCTAGTGTAGGAATTTGATGTAGATATGTAATCCGTCAATCCTTCACTACAATTCCATACCGTATCAGTAGTAGGTAAACATGAAACCTCCTGATGACGAAGAAAACATAGATATCCGTATCAGTGGAGATAAACATGAAATCTCCTGATGACGAAGAGAGTACAGAACGCCACTGTAACTCTAAAATAGCGAAGGACCAGTTTACCCTGGTGAGCTATAATAGTAGAGACACAAGATGTCCTACAAGTGATCCTCTTACTGACTGAGGAAGGTGAAGGTCATGAGAATCCGGCTCTCTTAATGACCTATGTATGATACTGATGTGACTTCTTAGCGATCAGTTGGAGTATGAGTGGTATGCCTCATCTCCACAGGGCATAATATTGTTTGTAAAACATAATCAACCGCGTAGTATACCTGTTAGAGATAACTACGAGTTAGTTGATTGATGATACATTGTAATAGTGCTTATATTCTTCATGTCTCATAAATGTTGAGCTCTTGTTTATAGCTGCAACTGCTATTGAATACTTTGAAAGCTTTACTGCTTAAGATATTCTTTGATGTTATAATAAAGCTTCTGGCGGAGAGTTATAACTCTCGCTGGGACAATTATGTAAAATTGTCTCACCCCGTAGACTTCAACTTTTAGGTGGACGTCGAAGACGGAGGAACCGGTCTACAGGTGACCAGTCCCAGCAGCAGCAGCACCAGGTGCAGCAGTAAATCTCAGGTGGAGATTTAGCCTGCCATGTGGTGTAGTTAGAGTCAGTCCTATGTGTCCTCTGTACTCCCAGGTCTTGGAGTCTTTTGTTATGAGTTCTTGAGATTTTATATCTTGATGTATATAATTACTCAAGAAGTAATTATCATGAGATGTAAACAGTTTATCTCTTATTATGAAAGAAGCTTTTAAGGATTCAAGCTCTTGTCTCGAAAAGTTTTAATTTCCCGTGATTTTTGTCTTCCGCTGTTTATCGAATCGCTTCCGCTAAGTTTATATCGTGGTTTGGAGATCAGAGCCCAAAATAACCTTCAACAATACTCCCTTCAGGCTGATAACGGTTTCGAACATCACCTTTAAAAATGCTCATGTATCGTTCAAAGGGATACATCCAATGCAAGAAAACTGGTCCCAAGATTTTCACTTCCCTAGTCAAGTGGACAACAAGATGTACCATGATATCAAAGAACGAAGGAGGGAAATACATCTCAAGCTGACATAGGGTAACAACCACTTCTCTTTACAAATTATTGAGAGTCTCAGGGTCAATAACTTTGCTGCAGAGACTGTTGAAAAAGAAACAAAGTCTGGTGATTGCAAACCTTACATGCTTCGACAATATAGATCGAATTGCCACAGGAAATATTTGTTGCATTAGAGTGTGACAATCATGAGATTTAAGACCTATCAACTTCAGATCTTTCATTGATACCAATCTACGGATGTTGGATGAGTAACCATGTGGCACCTTAACATTTACCAAACATTCACAAAAAGCTTTCTTCTCCTTTCTAGACAACGTGTAACAAGCGGGAGGTAAGTATGTTCTTTTATTACCTATTTCACGTAATTCTGTTAATTCTGACCTTATTCCCATTTCACGTAGGTCCAGTCTGGATTTTATCCCATCTTTAATCTTACCTGGTATATTTAACAGAGTACCAATGATGCTATCACAGACATTTTTCTCAACGTGCATTACATCGATACAATGTCTGACTGTCAAAGAACTCCAATAAGGAAGATCCCAAAATATTGACTTCTTCTTGAATGAAGAATTGTCACTCCGTGTAGTACATTGTGATCTCTTACCAAATTCATTGACAAAGTCTTTTACTCTTTCATAAACAACCTCCCCTGGTATAGGTTTAGGTGCACTGCGTTCCTCATTCAATCCATTGAATGCTTTGTGCTTCCTACGATACAGATGGAATTTTGGAAGAAACCTTCGATGACCGAGATATACATTCTTACCGCCATGTTTTAGTCTTGTTGAATCAGTGTTCTCTTCACATATAGTACACACTTTAGCTCCTTTGACACTATATCCAGACAAATTCCCATATGCTGGAAAGTCATTAATAGTGCAAAACAACATAGCATGCAAACGAAATGTCTCTCTTCGTGAAGCATCATAGGTCATCACACCTTCACCCCAGAGTTTCTTTAAGTCATCAATCAGAGGTTCAAGATAAACATCTATGTCATTTCCAGGTTGTTTAGGGCCCGATATCAACAACGACAGCATTACGTACTTATTTTTCATACACAGCCAGGGAGGAAGATTGTATATAACAAGCATGACTGGCCAAGTGCTATGTTGGCTGCTCAATGTCCCGTATAGATTCATCCCGTCTGTACAAAGCCCAAGTCTTAGATTCCTGACTTCTTCACTAAATTCAGGGTACAATACATCAATCTTCTTCCACTGTGGGGAATCAGACGCATGTCGTAGGATCCCATCATTATTTTTCTTAACATCTGCATGCCACCTCAAATTCTTTGCATCTATCGGATTGGCAAACAAGCGTTGAAACTGTGATATTATAGGTAGATACCACATCTCCTTGGCAGGAGAACCAGTTTTGGACTCCCCCGAAGTCGTCAATTTATACAGTGACGCACCACATTTTGGACAATCTTTCAAATCCGCATAGTCCTTTTGAAATAATACACAATCATTCGGGCATGCGTGTATCTTCTTGGCATCCATTCCCATTGGGCACAACAATTTCTTTACCTGGTATGTTGAGATTGGCAGCTCGTTTCCTTCAGGAAGCATTTCTTTCAACAAAGACAGCAATGACGTGAAGCTTTTGTCACTCCATCTATTGTTAACTTTCAACTTATACAATCTCAACACAGCGTTAAGCTTCGTAAACTTAGTACAACCTGTGTATAACGGCATCTCAGCATCATGCATAATGTTTCTAAAAATGGGAGGTGGATCGGTGTGCTCTACCCCACAACTATCCAGCATCGCATCAACGATGTCTACTGGAACTGGTTCATTCACATCTACGTCATCGTAGGCAATTTCTTCTTCCACACAAGCACTGCTATCGACATCCACTGGTTTCGGGTTTGAAATCTCTCCATGCCAGTGCCATTCTGTATAGCCTTGTATAAACCCATTGCACATGACATGAGTTTTGATTTCGTCACCAGTGTTGACTTTCAAGTTGTTACCGCAATGCCTACATGGACAATAGAACCTATCTCCAGGTTGTTTCCTATGTTCCTTGGAAAATCTAATGAACTGGTCAAGACCAGAAATAAACTCTGGGGTGCAGCGATTGCGAATGGACATCCATGATCTATCCATTCTATGATCAAAGAGAAAACAAGTATATATTAGGACAAGATTAGGGTCTAGGGTTAACAAATACATGTGATGTCATTATTATATATAATAAATGTGTACCACCTATCCATTCTTGAACACCTAATCTCACTAGTAAGTGTATAATGTGTATTGGGTTTTCAAGAAAATTTTGGCAGCATTTCCCCGATGTTCTCCAAGTACATATGTACTTAGAGAACAAACGGGGAAATGTTGCCGAAATTTTCTTGAAAACCCAATACACATTATACACTTACATCCTAAGCGAGATTAGGTGTTCAAGAACAGTCCCAAACCGGGGACTATCCAAGATTTACTCCTAATGAGTAAATCTTGGACGTGTTTCTAGGCCAACAAATAATGTGTTGTCATTCTTATACCTAAAATCCTAGTTCTTCAAATAATGTGTTGTCATTCTTATACCTAAAATACTAAACAAAGGGGTTGGTGTACCCCTAAACATGTGCATAATTAAAAAAACTATTAATACAGACAAGTCTAGATAGATAGACAACTAAATACTACACCAACATGGTCCCGCATCAGTAAATTCGAGGACTTATCATTGTGGCAATCTTCTCCTGAAGTTCAGAATAGAAAACAGCTATGAGTATTGATTGCTTTCAAACAAAAAGTGTAAACACAAATTTTTTGTGTTGACAATTATATTTGTTAATTGGACTTACCGTGGTCTTTTTGATGATGAAGTTGTGTCACGAAGCTCCTCACTGTATTTAGACGAATCTGAACTGACAGGGGCCTCAGATTCAGATTCCTCATAGATGATATCCGACGTCGTGCGCTCATACCGCAGAAGATGATCGGGGGTCTCGCAGTTGATGTTGGTCATCCAAACTTTGATGGAATTATGACCAACTGGATGGAGAAAAAGCTTGTTGGAACGGACCACATGCATCTCTCCAATCCAATCACGCCAATCGGATTTTGATACAAGATTTCCCGCCAAATCATACTCAACCTCGATAACATGTGAATAATTGCCAAAAGTTAGGGTCACTTTACGAGGCATGTAGTGTCTTCCTTTTAGAAAACGCCAATGTTTGGGTATGGCCAATTGGTTTAAGGAACGATCATCTAGGATGATGTCCAATTGTTCTTCAATAGGGAACGTTAACATTGACATAGAGGCCTAGTTCATAGTGACTGTTATGGGTGGACAGAGACTACACAATATTAGTATTAACAAAGTGTAAGTACATATAACGATGTTATATAACATCAGTTAACCTTTTATTGCTTGTCATAACGATGTGATACACACGATTGAGAATCTTTCACGATACTAGGAAAATACACAACTAGATATTCATTTAGGTGTTAGACATTCATTTAGGTGTTCCTGATAACTCGCAGGTATGCACAACTAGACAAATGCACAACTAGACAACTGTGGCGGAGCAGTACTGGAGGAAGCATACCTTTCGGTAGCGGCGGCGGACAAGTAGGCGACAATTGGCAATTTAGGGAAAAGTTCATCATTTACATTCCAAGCATGTCACATGTGTGCATTACAGTTCATCATTAAGCAAGAAGGGTGATTAGGATTCTCACCAAGAACGGGTTTTGATTTTCTATACAATTTTATAAAAAAATGCACATGTATGCATATATATACTATACTTTTTGGAACCATACTAAACACCCAAATACTTTATAACACAACTATAAAACAATGATTATAGCTAAACTATTAAACAATAGACTTGTCACACATAAAACACCCTATACAACTATAAAACAAAAAAGTATTAAGATATGCATGATACAATAACTATTTTGCATCACATTACAACAGACTTATCATTGATACCTTACTAACTTATTTCTACATCTACATATCATCACTTGATCAAAATTACATATATTGTATAGACAATAGAGGATTCAACTCAGTAGAAGCACAAAATCAGTACCTAAACCCTAAACACAAATAAGTAAATAACTTAAAAAAAAAACCAACAGCTGGCCGCCGGAGTAGAGGAAGAAGGAAGAAGGCAGGGCGGGCGGGCATACCTTGAGGGCAGAGGAGAGCAGCGGTCGGAGCACAGCAACCACCGGCGGAGGCGGAGGCAAAGAGAGGAGAAGCGCCGCCGAGGACACGGAGCAGCGGTAGCGAGGGCACGGAGCAGGAGCACGGACGGCCTCCGGTGAGCACAGAGGGCAGGAGCAGGAGCAGGAGCACGACCGCCGGTGAGCACGGAGCAGCGGAGAGGGCAGGAGCAGGAGCACGGCAGCGGCGACAGAGGAGCAATGACCGGTGGGGGCGAGCAAGAAATCGCCGGACCTAACTGAAATCGTGAATGAAACTGGGAAAGGGGAAGAGAAGCTCGCGCTGGTGAGCTATTAAGTTGACAATAAGCGTAGGTTATTCTAATAAACTGACAACTAAACCAATTGTGTCGGTTCTATTCCAAAAACCGACACCTATACTAGATTATAGTCGTCGGTTTTTAACTAAAGGTCAACCGAAAACTATTCCTGTCTCGCGAATACCCTTTAGTCGTTGGTTATTTATTTATGAACCGACGACATATGTCAAATTTTGGAGGTAATTTTTTCGCTGGAATTTTGGTTTTGGCGGTTGATTTTAGGTGTCGGTTTTTTATTAATTAACCGACACTTAATAAAAGCGGTACCCGTGTCTGGTCGACCTTCACAGATTGTATGTCGGTTTATGTTATAAACCGACACTGTAGAGTTTAGGTGTCCGTTTATGTATACAACCGACACCTTGAAAAGTGACTTTATAAGCCATTTCTGTAGTAGTGACTAATCTGGAAATGAGCAGATTACGTATAAAAGTATGAAGTATGATAAAAAAATCGAGAAACATCGTAAAGATTTTGAAATCCACTAGATCATGTATTGTAGGTTACGAAGCAGAAAAAGAGGGAGATAGGATTTACCGTGCAACCATCTAAAACCTGCACATAGACTTCATACAGATCTATGCCAGAACTCCATCAGGCATGCTATCCTACCGTAGCCATTGGTCGTCGTCAAAAGGTCAAAGCTCTTTGCAAGGCACTAAAGGAATATGCATCGTTGTCGTGGCTATAACAAGTGATGAGCAAGATATTTGGTACATTCAAAGCAAGTTGGAGCAGTCTGCATGCATGAGCAAGACAATCACAAGCAGTACTCCCATGGAAGTGAAGATAGGCTATTATACTTGGACTAGGGCCGGCGGCTGCAGGGTACTAGTTTGCCTATATATTTATAGCCCAAGAGGAGAGATCAACTAGGGTGTCGACTAGTGAATGATACCTATGCATTGGATGTTTTTGGAATGTTGCCGCTGCAAAACGAGCAATAAACAAAAATGGCTTCGTCCTTTCCTAATCGAATAATGATTAAAAATAATCATCTTCACAACGATAGACTCCAGATCATATCTAGGAAGGGATTAAAATTATCTAATATTTTATGCATGATTGTTTTAGTGGACCACGCAAATTATTTCCATATATTAAACAAAACGTACACATGTCTGTGTTGAAGGAAAATACATTATTCTATAAGTACCAAAGATCTTCATGTCGTGTAGTTATCATAGGCATTCTAAAAATTTTCCTTGTCTAGCACAAACCTTACACGTTCGTAGACTTCCTTTTACTGCTTTTGCACTAATCTAAATTATTTACACTACCTCGTCATCTCATCCGATCCCTCAAAACAATGTTTAGTGAAGCCATAATTTTGGAACCCAATAACCATATATTCATGGTACCTTTAGAAGCCCATATCTCATAGATTTAAATTATCCTAAACTTGAACTTTACGGTTATCATTAATCAAAAGCCTATCTCTTAGCTAGGATTGAACAATATATATATATATATATATATATATATATATATATATATATTATATCCCTTCTGAGCAACTTTCATGGAAGAGAGAGAAAAAGAGAGTAGTTATATTTTCTCCTTATATTAGGACTATAAAAAGAAAAAGGGGAAACTTTCTATGCAAGGCATCTATTTCACATTTTATAATTTTCGAATTCCAATTCTTTCCTCTTACCCCTTCATTTCTTTTAAAGGTTTGTAAGGATAGGAGAGAGAAAGAGGAAATCAACATTTATATATTTGAATTAATTGTAACCCATGATGCATATATGAGAGAGAAAACATATTTTGGGCCTTATTTTGTTCTTTTCCATTTATAAATTATAGAAATTTCATTTCATGGCTTTTTTTGCATTAAGACCCTCAAATATTATTTTTTAGGAAAAAGCACATTTTAAGTTTCAAATTACTCTTGAATTTTAGGATGTTACAACACTTGTCTACCAAGGAAACGACCATGCAACCACTTAACACATGCATGCAACATATGGTGATACAACCTAGGTGGGGTATCGATCGCATGGGTCACCACCACCCTTGTTGCAGTCGAAACATATCAAGGAACCATGTAGCGACTGCTATAAGAGATCACCCAAACAAAACATGGTCAAAACACATCACTAGAAAACAAACCATTACGACCAAAAAACCTCTAGGTCACCAAGTTCAAAACAAGAATCACCTAGGGAAAGTGTTACGATCACAACACTCATCCAAGAGTGGTGTTGCAATCACAACACACCCTTCATATGCTTAAGGTTTCTACACACCTTCAAAGCCAAAACCCTAGAAACCCTAACATCACCACATGATGCCAACTCGTCATACAAGGTCCAAAAAAGGTGCCCCTCATCATTATATTCTCTCATGGTTCTAAGGAACAAGAAACACACTCTACATGTGACAAGTTGCAAGATAACCCTCAATACAAGGTAAATTGCAACTTGGTCGAAAATAAGCATATACAACTCAAACATCATCCAAACAGGACCAAACTAGAAACTTAATCTTGTCACATGTTCCAAAAGCATCTCAAAGGGTTAGATTAAGGTTCAATCATCTTACTAAGCAAAGCAAGCACACTTAAGCGCTAAGCTAGGTCAGGGGCCTTATAGTCTTTCCATTCAGGATGTGTCTTTCCACCTCCTATATATATTAGGGTGTGTCTTTCCACCCAGAGTGTGTCTTTCCACCCAGGGTGCGCCTTTCCATCCATTTTACTTAGACCAATGACTCAGTGATGTCTTAGCACTACTTAACATGCTTTAGTCAAAATTATCTACATGCAATGGGTTATTTTGTGATATCGTAGATTGTGAAATGGCAAGACTCTTAATACTCTTTATGGTTCAAATGTTCATATGCCTCATTCTTTTGATGTTTATTCTCTTATTTTATTTTCACTAAATTTACTTATCTTGCTAGTAGACCCCTATTGAATGGGAACGTCCTTTATTGCACTCTTCTTATATAAAATGTCTACATATTTTATTTTGCAAATACTCAGTGTTATTGACCCATACTTTTGTCATACTTTTCTAGTTGTGGTTCTTAAATCCTCTAGGTGTAGGTATCTTAGAGGACCATGACCTAAGAAGATCATTTGCAGGAGTTTGGAGTTAAGGAATAGCTTGGGATGACCAGGTTGCCATCTGCAAATGGTCCTAGTAATAGATTAGATGTATTGAGAAAACCTGTTACACTAAATGAGATTACTCAAAACACAAAACATAATCAATCACTAATTTAATCACATCCTAAAAAAAGAGGGTAAATTAAAACCAATTTTAACACCACCACATGCTTAGAAACATTTGCATTGAAACCCAACAACTTGCTTGTATTCATAATATGCCAAGAATCTGATACAATTTGTTCCATTGCCTTAGCCACACAAAATATACACAGGAGAACATAATTCATATATGCCACATAAACCAGCATTAACATCTTAGCAAAAGCTCAATTCATGTGGAACATCATATACAAACTTTCATGCCCGGACCTGAGAGTACAGGGACAACTCTAGGACATATTAGACAACTATACAACTTCTCTAAGGTCCATCATCACATCTCCTACTCACTGCCATAAGTCTGTTGTCGCTATTGCCGATCACCTAAAAAGATGTGGTGACCCACGGGTGAGACCCATGTCTCAGGAAGAGATATAACTCTCAACACCGCTTATTGATTACAGCAGATTAAGTAAATACAAAATTTAGGCAAATTAAACATGTATAGCAATTAGGCTTAGCAGTAGTGTTGATTTATAAGAGACATAAAGAAGCAGATAACAACTATCCTCATTAGTCTGACTATTATCGGTTATCTTATTAACTGTATAAGCAGTTCAGTAGCATGTGCATAGCTAACATCATAAGCAAACCTGGTAGCATAGTGTCTCTTATCATCATGAGTAAGTTTAGCAGCATAAGCATATCTAACAACATTTGCATGTCTAACAGATTGAACAAATCTACATCATAAGTAGAGATAACAACATAAGCACATCTATTTGCATAAGCACAATTAGTAGTATAGGCCTCTCTAATTACATAGGCATAGCTAGCAATATTATCATAGCTAACAACATGTGATAATTAATGTCATAATCATATCCAACACTGGTAGTATATTTATCAACTTAAATAGGGATATTGTATGTACACATCTATAACATGAGCATGTCCATAATGTAAGCATATATACTATCTTTTTAATGCACTAAACATAATTTCTATGTAAAGAGAACAAACAAGGGTTATCATCCAATGTGAAGCCATGTGTATAACCCTAAACAGAATTGCTACAAGGTTGCATTACATCTTTTATTAAGCCCTGAGGAATTTGAGGATACTACTCAAATTCCAACTGACCACTACTAAGTCAAAATTAGTGCCATACAAGATCTAGGAAGAGTCAGAATCCTAAGATATTCTCTACCCCCGGTCAGTACGGGTCCGCCATAATGCCACATAAGGTGAAGCTGCTAACAACCTAGTTGTCCTTGGTATAGGTCATGGCACTAGTGAAAGGAGGTGGGTACGCACACCCTACCATCTAAGGTACA
Source organism: Alisma plantago-aquatica (assembly GCA_963693085.1). Taxonomy (NCBI): domain Eukaryota; kingdom Viridiplantae; phylum Streptophyta; class Magnoliopsida; order Alismatales; family Alismataceae; genus Alisma; species Alisma plantago-aquatica. The sequence continues at coordinate 162,773,935 of OY856411.1, forward strand.
ACCACATTTGTCCTCCAATCTCATCACATATATAATCACTAAGACACGACTGCAGTCGTTCTCAAATTGAGGGCTAGGTATGACCACAACCATCCTCCCTAAACACTTGGAGTCAGGATGACAAGAACTCCACGTACTCAATAGTATGCGCTCTAAGTTTCCCTTAGGAATACTTGTTTCACCATTTGGAAAATTCTGACACTCAGATGGATATATGGCACAAGGCACTACATGGTTAAGTTTCACTTGATTAATTATTGCCAATTGGGTGAATTAAGACTGCATCAAACAAGTGGACATACAAACCCTAATTCACTTCTAGCAAGCATATAGGTATAACAACTTCAAAAGATATAAAACATGTGAGACATAATTTTCATCTCAACATCACAAGGCACTATTCACCAGATGATCAAGAGACTATACTTGTCATCACGTCATCATCACATGGTACTATTCATTGTCATTCATGAGACTACACTTGTCATCATACTATCACATGATATGAGTCCTTATCACAATATCACAGGGTATCAACCCTTGTCAACATAGGAGGATTACACCTCATACGAGGCTCAACCATGCCCAAAGATCGTTAAGACCATCACATCATTTCATGCAAGTTCATCACTATCTTTCCATGCTTTATAATAAGATTCAACAAACATCACCACACATGTGACACACAGACTTAGCATGATATTGCATTAAACAACTAAAAGATGTTTACATGATAACATTGTAGGGTTATCTTAGTATTAAGAGAATTCATTTATTATATCAACATATAAGGAAGCTATATGATTGGCCATCATCCCACTAATAGTGTATAGGTTTAGCATAAGAAAGCATAAATCATAAAGATATGATGACGAGTAGTTAACACATTAGAGTTGCAATCAATCACTATGAAGGATATTTCAACATTATATTAACCATTCAAGGAAGGGTAGCATAACTAACTACCATCATGTATTAACATTAGGGTCAGGTTCAACAAGATAAGTTACTTTGATGTTACGAATCAATACTCATACCCAAACCCTAATTCTTGGCATCCCTATTGGATCATGGATGTATAAGGTTAAACATCACCATCAAATCCCATGATATCCTCAATTATGGATCTACACATAACTCAAGGTGTAACCATTAGGTTATAGCATACGAAGGTCTAACAACAATAGGAGAGCACTCCATGATTCTACTAATCATTTAAGGGGCTATTCATAATCAATTGCCATCACTTGGTTATATTAAGGTTAGGTGTTAGAAGCCATATCCCATTAGAGTTGTAGATCAACACAATATGGTCATTATCATTTCCATTCATATGAGGACAAAGGTAAGACTACCTAAATAAGGGAAATCCTCCATTGGTTTTGACATCATTCAAACCATACCAAGATACCACTACATCAACCCAGAACCATTGGATTGTTGAGAAGGTAAAACCATTGATTTTTTACATAAGTAAACACATTGAGAAAACCACCTATAGATACATTTAATTGTGTCCTACAAAGAATCACCATATATCCCTAAACATCCCTTGTTTGATAACATAAAAAGGTACCATTTATTGTAGGGATAAAACCCATCAGCAATTGTACTTTTAAAGCAAACCATCCATTTGTCAACAAACAAGCTCCTTAAGTTGATCAAATAAGGGAAACCATTTGATTCACATTATTAAAACTCACATATTATACTATTGGCTTTAATTCAAACCATTGAATGTTGAAGAATTCAATCTCAACCATTGGGTCAAATTCATTATTCAAAACCATCAATTAGAGTGTAGGTCTAACCCTTGAAATCAATTAAGTCAATAAACCATTGGTTTAGTGATTAATTGAAGCTACATTTAAAGCTTTGACTCGCCATCGGTTGTGGCGACTTGATCCACCATCGGTTGATAGGGTCAACACTACTATCATTTTTCACAATAGGGTGTTGAACTAATGTCACCATTGGTTGATACCATCGTTAGGGCACCAAATCATTGATCATTGAGCTTCCATCAAAGCCTAACCCTGGCCTAAGGTGTGACCATTGGCTGAAACCATCGGTTGTCACAATTGGTTGACACCATCGGTTGTCACCATGGTATGACAATCAGTTCATGTGTTAATGAAGAAAACAACCTAGAAACCCTAATATGGACCATCGTTTGATAGGTGCTTAGCACCATTGGTTGTCATACCAACCTGAACTAAGTCATATTCTACCTTAGGAAGAACATGCACATAGTTTCAGGTTCATATAGAGATGGAAACTGAGCAAGAAGCAACATAAAAATTGAAACCCTGGGCAAGTATAGCTTCTAAGTGATTAGATCTTCATTTTTAAGCAAGAACATGAACTAACAAGCTTATAGTTAGAAATAAACGACAAGAGGGTTATAAAACTCACCTCTAGGAAGATTAAAAGGCTCTGAGCATCAAGAAAACTCGAGCAAGAAAGGTGGAAAACCCTAATTTAAGCTCTGAACTCGGCCAACTAGCTTTCTCTCCATAAGGGAAGCAAACCCTAGCCATAAGGAGCAAGAAAGGTGAGTTCTTTAAGCTTTAGAGCAATATTTACCATGTAAAACCATGGTTTTAACCTAGAGGAAGGTAGGAGGAATAAGAACAACCAAATAAAGGAAGAAGAGAGGGATAAACTTACTAGCTTAGGTCGGAACAAGCAAAGATGCTCCATAAACCCACCCTAAAAGAAGGGTGGATCTAAGCTCTAGCCACTTGCACAAGGTAGATCGCCATCTTCTTCTACCTTGGGAAACTCCTCCGCCACCTAGAAGGGGAAAACAAAGCTCTAGATGGAAGGGTAGAGATAAAGTTCTAAAGGTTTCGTTTGGGTGCCAAAGGATAAGTATATAAAGCTTAAGGATAAGGGAGAGAACAATCATGAGGTGCCCTAGTAACTCTCCATGTGTCCATGGCCTAGAGCTTCCATGGACATGCAAGAAACATCTCCACCGGATGATGGAGTCTATTATACCTCTGGGTGATGACCTCCCAGGCCCATCACTAACTGTTGAGGGGTGGTAACCATCGTTTGTTCATGTCTTGGTCAATAGGTGGTTGAACCGTCGATTGATCATCCTTTTAAGTGAACCATCAGTTCAAGAGAACCAAACTAAAAAAAACCATCAACCTAGGACCTTCTAGGATTACTACCGGTTGTCACCACCTATTGATGACCATCGTATGTCAACCAAATAGGGGGACCATCGGGTGGTGGCTCCTAAAAGTAGCTCATCCATGAAGGGGTAATTCCTAATTCACCCTTGAAGAGAATCACCACCAAACCAACGTACAATCAAGAACCCCATGGCTCAACAAGCTCTAGAATGATAAGATAACATATAAGGAACATACTGAATGTGACAAGTTGTAAAAAAAAACCCAGATTTGGGTAAATTGTAGAAAAGTCCAAAATGTGCATAAAATTGCATAACTTGCTCAAACAGTGTCCAAATTGGAACAAACTTGAAACTTGAGCTTGTAATAAGATATCAAAACATATAAAAAGGTTAGATTAAGGTTTAGAGCACTCAATTATGCTAATTAAGCATGTTCAACACTATGAGCAAGGTTAGGGGTCTCACATGTACCTTTCTCTTCTGTAATACCTTTGTGGGAAATGTGTATTACTTATAATGATAATTATTTTGTAATAGTTAAATTTTCCAAAGATTCATCTTACATGGCTCTTTGTATCATATCATTTGAGTGAGTTCCCTATTGGGTCCCACTCTTTACACTAATATATGGCTCCGAGCATTTTCTCACAACTCTAGGTTGTTGCAAGCTTAACTCGTTTAATTATTCCCCACATTACCCCATGAGAATATATGTATGAACTCAAGGATCTACATGATTAGGATTACAATTGATTAAATTGTATTAAACATTTAAAAACAATACAAAAAAATATAAAATTGACACATTGATCAAGTCGAACAACTCCAAAAAAGAAATAAAACATATTCGCATATTAATACTATGAGATCAGAATACAAGTAATCATCTTTGGCCACATCAAGACCCAACATATCAAACTCGGCCACAACATGCCTTAACATTTCAATCTCATGTATAACAAGGCCCAACATATTAAACTAGATACAACAAGGGAAAATATATGAAGGTGTGGCATATCAACCTTAGTTAAGGAATAAGAAGTGATATTCTCCCTTCACTATCATAATTTCAATGTGCAAATAATATTACAAAAGATAGAGCATTACCCAATACATAGAATTCTCATAATCATCATATAGGACAATATATGATTACCCAACATGATTAATAATCACCATTCAAGTGTAAGGATATCACGAGGAACTTATCATTTTGTATTATCTTTAGGAAAATCTAGTCAACTCAACCAATCCTCATACATGTAACTTTGAGAGCCTACTTGGTTATAATAAAATGTACAACATCATCTTTTCCACTATAATCGTTTGACCATATTATCCATTATATTATATTTCATCCATGTTCAATCATGGATTACCATTGACTATTGGGCCCTATCACAATCCTAACTATGACTACCATGCCATTGCACTCAATGTATTAACCTCAAGGCATCAAACTACATGTATAAATACCATATTCAAGATAAATCTTATCATATCTCATATTATCACATACTTGTTCAATCTCTTAAGATTATAGAGAAGGGAGATATGAAAGATATAGTTATCACATGAGGAAGAGAATTACTTCATAGGACCCTTTTTCATGAAAAGATTGTCATACATAATAAAAGCTCACATGGATTAAGAAATCTATCAATTACTTGATATTTACTTATGTATTACCCCCATGATGCAATACATAACATTCATATAATTATGCTTAATGATTCATAATGACATTTTGCTTCATTTGTGAATCCACTAAGTGTGCATAACTTCAGGAGATATACTACAACTCATAATGTAACCCAAAGTAGTCATTAGGGCATGAACCAACACCACTAGCCATGAAAGGCTAATTTTTGCCACATAAGGTCATGCTATAGACAAGGCCTTATAAGAATACAAAAATAATATGAAATTCCATACTCCACCTTATGTTACTAAGACATGCCCACCTACCAAATTCAACTTAAAATTTGACAGTATGTGATTATTATATCAAATAAGAGATTACTCATAAAAAGGACCACTCTTATGCATGGATGAGCTATCATGGATTAAATGTAAGGAGTGGGACCGGAGAGGGGATCCACTACCTAATAAGAAATTATTTGAAGAATAAAACATCCATTCTAAACACACTCAAAGGTATGCTAGAATAGGTGTAAAATTTTCAAATTTCAATAAATGGTATTCAAAACAACCAAAGTGTAGCAGTGTAATTAAACAAATGACTATATTCAATTTTCACAAAAGATTACAAAAGTACATCGTAGTATCCCATAAGCATTTACATGTATGATAAAACATAAGGATCTAAGTAGAGGGAATTCTAAACTACTTCAAATCTATCTCCAAGCAACATCTCCAAGAGCTAGGTCCATGTTGGAAGCTATGTTCTCCTTTTGGTCATGTTCAACACCTCGATCTAAACCTGGGTGGTTGGGAAGACACCCAGTAAAAGGGAAAGGAAAACAAAGTATGTGTCAACAAATATGAATATGATATCAAGGAAAAGAAAACATGTAAATAAAGGCTAGAATTTCATCATAAGATGAAGAGAACAAGAGTATGAGGCATATTCAAAATGATGCTTGCCATAACATTAAAATAGTAAAGAAATTGCATGCATGATTAATATTGACTACCTTAACTAACTAGGGTTGAGACACCTACTGAACCTCAACCTATAGGTGAGGGGAGAATTAGTACATTCCCAGTCACCTACACACATTTTTATGGGGGAGGATAATACATTCCCCAGGGCGAATTAATACATGCCCTATCTATGGGTGGTTGTACATAAGTACCACTACTAAAGCTAAATAGTCCATAAAATCAACATGCTAGAAAAGAAATAATGGAAAGTAAAAGCATCATATCAATTAGAACATGGTAGTGGGGTACAAGACTCGAGAAAAAGAATATCATTACCAATTTTTAGGCAATTTAACAAAAGAATCACGAATAGAGGAAATATGGTTCATATAGTGCCTCATTAGGAAATATAGGGTTTGGTTTGAAAATATCCTAACTTAGGGTGTAAGAATGTGCATACCTATCTTACTGATATCGATTACTAACTTTTACCACCTTAATTGAGTCCAAGTTTGACTTTGCTCATTTTCAATGTTTGACATGTATTAGAGTACATAATACACACTAATGCATAAAAACCCTAATTTTAGAAATTTTTAGAAAAACTCAGATTTAGATTATAAAAACCTCACCAATGAACTTATTAGGTTCTCCTGATCAAGAATATGTATTTTTATGTTAATTTTGGAGTTATGACGATTAAGATGTAATTTTTATGGATTTTATGCATTAAATTCATTTTCTGAAAATCACCCTTCGTCAAACCTAGAAATCAAACCTTAAAAGAATTTCTATTAGATAGAGATTAATTTTCTAATTCCAAAACATGTTTATTTGTCAAATTTGGATAATCGAATCAAAAGATATGAATTTTTCAATTTGAACCAATCAGAAAATGACAAGTCAGAAATCTTCGAGAGAGAGGAAGAGTGACAGAGAGGGAGAAAACACCATTTGAACCAAGATCAAGGTTAGAGATGCATAGGTAACCAACCTAGATCTTATAGAGAAGGTAAATCAACAAGAAACCAAAACCCTAGAAGAACATGGTAAATAGAGATGGAGATCATCGATTTTAAACATAAAAGCATGAGTTTTAAGCATGTAGTAAGCAATATATGAGAACGGGGGTATAAAACTCACCTCTAGGAAGTTGTACAGGTTCAAGAAGCAAGGTTCCTAAGCTATAGAGGCTAGTTTCTCCAACATATCTCCTATCTCGAGCAAGAAGTACCTTCTCCACTTTAGAGGTGAAAACCCCTAGCAAAAGAACATGGAGATGAGGTGTTTAAGGGATCTAGGTGGGGTTCCACCATGGAAGGTCATAGTTCTGACCTATAAGAAGGTGGGAGGAATAAAAAAAACATGAAAATAGGGAAGGAAAGGAGGAAACATACTAATTTTGGTTGAAATCACCAAGAAGGAGTTTTAGAAATCCTAAATAGAGCAAATTCGGAACCCTAGGAGTTTTCTTCACCAAGGTAGGCACCCTCTTTTACCTTGGGACAACAACTTCATGGACAAACATAGTAGAAATGATGCTATAAGCTAGAGAAAAGAGAAGGAGAACAAGAGTTTTCGAATTAGGAGGTGGGAAGGGGTAGATATGGCTTTATAAAGAAGGGGGTAAGCATGAGGTGTCTATGGGACTTTCCATGTGTCCTTAGCCTAGGGCTTCATGGCCATGCAAGAATACATATTATAGAGGCTTATTGAATATCAAATGTCAGTTCTAAAAGCCCATGGAGACTTCTAGGCCATCTTCGCCGACCTCCAATCAAAGAAATAACCCCATTGGTTGATAGCTTTTAAAGCTAAGCTCATTTATAGAGGATAATCCCTAAAATACCCTTGGAGAGTAACACCTTCAAACCAAGGTGCAACTAGGTACCCCATGGTTCAAAATCTCGATAAGGGTAAGGGAATATTTAAGGATTATAATGCATGTGATAGTTTGCAAAGAAAATCTCCCAATTGGGTAAATTGCATAAAAGTCCTGAATGTACCTAAAATTGCATAACTTGCACAAACAACATCCAAATTGAACCAAATTTGAAACTTAGGCTCATTTTATGATTTCAAAACACATAAAAAGTTAGATTCATGTTTAAAACACCTAACTAATGTCCTCATTTATAGAGGGTAATCCCTAAAATACCCTTGGAGAGAAACACCTTCAAACCAAGGTGCAACTAGGTACCCCATGGTTCAAAATCTCGAGAAGGGTAAGGGAATATTTAAGGATTATAATGCATGTGATAGTTTGCAAAGAAAATCTCCCAATTGGGTTAATTGCATAAAAGTCCTGAATGTACCTAAAATTGCATAACTTGCACAGACAACATCCAAATTAAACCAAATTTAAAACTTAGGCTCATTTTATGATTTCAAAACACATAAAAAACTTAGATTCATGTTTAAAACACCTAACTAATGTCCTTTAATAGACTTTCACTGAGGTATTTGTGCATAAACTCTTTTATTGGTACAAATAGTGAATAAATGTTCACCAAACCACTATAAATTCCACTAATTAAACATCAAGGTCATAAATGAAAGGGAAACTTGGATAAAAGGGTTACATGGAGATTACATCTAAGATTCAGTATGTTACATTATATGTCTAACTCAAATGAAAATTCAGTAGATAATAGTTCTATGAGGGTCTTATGGTCATTCTATCTCTCAAGAAGTAAGAATAACATGTATATTCATTTCTACATCATATTACACCAAGATACCATAAAAATAACACTTTTAGTAACACTTCACATGGAGTTCAGATTTCAACAGAAACATGTGTAGGCAGATATGAGATCAACACCAAGGATCACTTTAAGAAGATAAGGAAGAATATTAAATTTTGTATTTCCATTATATTTGTCTAGAACAATTCTCAAGATTATCTTTTAGCATGATAGATGATCATAGAGTAAGATTAGGGCATGTTAGAGAAAGATTGGATATTTGCGTGTACAAGTAGGCAAAATAATGATAACAATTACTATATCACTCGACTATCATGGTGACGATCATGAGTCGGTCTAAGATATCAATGGACAAGCTTATAGATCCTATATCAACCCTTAAACAACCCCCAAACTAAAGATCCAAGCAAGATCTAGCTTCCTTTAAAACAAAGATAGGAAAAAGGAAGATTCTTTAGCTAGATAGGGTAGGTTCTACCATGGAAGTCCATGGGACTCGGCTAAAGGAAGAAGATTATGTGAGGAACAAAAAGAAAGCCTTGAAGAAGCCTCCTTTCCACAACCAAGATCACTTCACAACTCCAAGATGATTCCTCTATGGTGGATCTAGAGCAAGTAAGGGAAAAAGAGGATAAAAGAAGGTACTTTAGCTATATGAGAAGTTACCATCATGGAAGATGATAGACCTCATACAAGGAGGCAGAAAGTGAAAATAATAGAATGAACAAGAGTTTAGGAGAGACGATATTACCTTTTTGATGCAAGAAATAAGGTCGAGAAGCTTGGAAACACCATGGAGTTGCATGGTCTTAGACATGCATCCACATGTAAGCTCCCATCCATGGCCATCAAACTACAAGGGGTTATGAACTTCATGGCTCAACCAACATTTATAGCAGATCTTTGGGTGTCAAAAAAGCCCCAAGACTGAATTGGAGGGGTTTTATATAGTAGAGGGGGTGAAAAGTCCAAAACTACTCTTAACTAGTGTCTCGTGCTACCATTGGTCAAAGCAAGACTTTCATTTTGCATCCCTTTCATTGACCTTCATAGCCTTACCATCGGTTTGTATTATCCCTGTTGATCTATACAATATTTTCATTGGTCTAGCACTTCCATAGGTAAAAATATCCATCAATTTGAGTACACAAAAGCTCCATCGGTTGATAACCCAAAAATATCATTAGTTGTCAAGCCCACCTCCTCATTGGTTGGCATGTCTAGAGTTTCAATCAGTTCTCAAACCCAGAGACCTCACTAATAGTTGATTACATGTCTCTCACCAGTTGATGAGTCTTGGAACTCTATTAGTTGAGAGGTTTAGGACTCTCATCGGTTGAGAGTTCCATCATTCCTCATCAACCACCACACTAGCTAGGATTAGGGTTAGAAACCATAGGATCAAAACCCATTCAAAACAAGTTTAAAGTTCATCAAATTAAGAATGATTATGAAGTAAAACATTCCATTAAATAAAATATACCCTTTTTTACATTTAGATCCTTGATTAGGATGAAATTGCACATTAGTCCAAAATTTGTACATGAAATTGCAAATCAAGACAAACAAGGTTCAATTGAAGTCAGATTAGATTTGTTTCTTAACCAATTGATTCCAAGGCTCAAACAAGTATGCGTATGAATAAAAACTCATGTTTATTTACTTTTCAAATATTTTTCAATTAAGTCCTCCTACTTTGTTGATTCTCAATTAAGTCTACAACTTGCACGGAAACTTGGAATTAGGGCACTCAAAGTGTAAAATGAACCAAATTGGAGATATATCCTAATCATTTGGTACCAAAACTTAATCAAACACACAATTATGATGATAAATCAATATTAGAGGAAGATTAGGTTTAACCTAGGTTCGGGGTCTCACATTTAGCCTCTCAGCCATAACACATACAACATGGAAAAAGTCAATGATTACATAATCAACAATAGTCTCATAGTTTCTCTTTAATGAGATATTTGTTGTCATGGATTGATATCATATGACCCCCATCCACGTCCAAACTAGAAATTTTCCTCAACACACCACAATTGTACAATCTATATCCCCCTTACAACATGTACATCAACCCCAATCTTATATTAGACCACAACTTTATCCTTCTAGATACCAAGCATTAGAAATATTTTGGTATTCACAGTCTTCCTTAAAAGCACTAACCATCTCCCTTTGTTCATTTTTACCCATGTTTGTGTTGAACCCTCTGTCTTTATCATGTCAAAAATTGTAAGTCTATAAATGATTGTGCCTCAATTGATTTTTGTATTCTTCAGTGGATCAAACACTTTTCTAAATTTTTGGTCTCTCAAAACTAGACTCATTATCAAAGTGCATGTATGTCATCTATGTGCGAAAAAACTCCACTTTGGTCCAAACTTACACTTAGGAAAAGCTAGGGGTGAGCATCGGTCCAGAATCAGATCGGATGTGGGACTGAACCTGACCGAACTGAGGATAGAATTTGCATAAAAGTATGAACTGTAGATCCAACAGTTTTCATCTAGGACCGTACTGAGAACGGACCATTTCAAAATAGGACCGAACCGGGACTGGGGCATTTGGAGCGTAATCAAAATTTAATGGCATTTCATAAGTTGTTTAACTTGGATACTTTGATTACCTCTAACAATAACATTAATATCAAGCATGTATCCTGATATTATTTAATATGTGATTTCCTTGTACTTTTGACATAAAATAACTTAATGCTAAAGCTATTTTACTTACAAAGAGGTCCACGCTCCAGTTCAAAGTCTGACTATTTTTCGACTGCATCGGACCACAGACTGGACGGAACTCAAAATGATTCAGGATGGAGCGGACCAAATTAAACAGTCCGGGCCAATTTTACTATTTGGACCAAGATTTGTTCACCCTAGGCAAATCCACAAGCCCTTTTCATGCGTGCTTTGATGGAAAAATCTATGTACTATACCACACTTTCTTCACATGCCCGTTCTCAACTGCAATATGACAATCGATAAACATACACATACTGATATAACCTTGAATCCATCGAAATATTCCATATTCTAGTTTTTATGCTCAATAAAACCCTAAACACAAGCCTCCTCCTTAGCCTCAACCTTTGGCGTATTCGGTTGAAACGAAATAAACGAGTGTATATGACACTAGAATATTTTTGAACAACTACACCACTCAAACACGAGTCCTTTGGATTATAAAAGATATATTTAACCGCCATAAATATGCTCCATGTTATACATTTGTCTTATCATATTGGCTCCAAACATTTATAATGTGGGCACTTCACGGTCCTTTGAAGTTGCCTTCATAATACATATAGTATAACCATGCTAACCGTACAAAGAAAATTATTCTTCCGCTATGCTACCCTTTGGCGAAATAAACTAAACACTACTTGGGAGTAGGTCTTTACTCAATTATCAGATTTCAAACCCATAACCGTGGTCGCTTATTCTTGAATGCTTCGTATCTTTTTTGAAGCTAGAACACTACTTGGAAGTAGGTCTTTAGTTTGATCTGATCTATGTCGTATTTTTCTGCTCTTGTTATCTTTCTTTTTTTTCGACTGAAAAGTAATGGTTAAAATCAATGTTTACATCTCTTAATGTCAAAAGATGGGTCCCACTTACTCCACTAGTCAAGCATACAAACACTTCTCCAACAGAAGTTTCACCAATCTCATATCTCACATTTGGAAATCCAACATTCCCCTCAAACACAAACTTTTCACTGGATTCTATGGAACAACAAGTTGCTTAACGATCATAACCTCTGTCGCAGAGGATTTCATGGACCATCAAGATGCTATCTCTGCTGCATGGATTATGAAGACACCAATCACATCTTCTTCCTCTGCCCCATCACAAGTAGCATCACTCAACAATTTATACATCCCTCACACCATACCCAACGCTCTTATCAAGATGTCATCACATCCACTTTTGCTAAACAAATCTTGACCATATACAACATTAACTACGCTTCCATCATCACCATCATTGCATGACACATATGGCAGGAAAAAAATTACCGCATGCATCATTCATCACACCCCGCAGATTATACAACATCTAACATCACTACAACTCTGCTTCCTGTTCGCATTGTACAGGAGACACCGATAGAATCACCGATGCAGTACCTTCACCGATGAAGGACCTGAGCTTCCATACCCCCATCCGCACCTACACAATAGAGGAGATTGAGGAGGACAAAGACGAGAATGGATTTTGAAGATGGGCTTTGCTTACCCTTTCGCCGATAACCTACTGATGATGCTGCTATGCTACCTCTTTAGCTTTTTACTATATCCTGCCGGAGTTATGTTTTTAGGGGTGCCCCCGCCACCTTTCCTCTGCCAGCTCAAACACCCTCATGTCCAGAGCCTTTATATCACGTTAGTCTTATGTAATGCAATCTTTATCCTCCACATGTGGTCATAACATGTAGGGAACACTATTTTTTCAATATAATCCAGCATTTGATAAAATAAAAATGTCAAAAGATAAAAAGGACCGAGACATGAAAGGACCGAGACATGACTAAAAGTTCCACGCGGTTAGGATCGGGTCGTCGGACGTGAGGACATAGGGTGATCCAATCCGGAGCTCCGGCTAGGGCCTTTGGCCAGTCAAATCCTTCCTCGTCCAAGTCAGCCGTGGTGATCTCAGCCCCGCGCAAGGCACCTCTGGAAGTCTCACCTCACGCCCCAAAAGGCCATCTCGATCGCTGCCGCCTTCCTCTGAAGATTCTTCCTCCACGGTCTCCTCCCCCTTTCTCCCCCACTTCCTCCCTTCGCTTTTCCTGTTTCGGCGACGCTCCCTCGCAAACGTACCTTCCCTTCTCCCTCCGGCAACCAGTCCCCTTTGTTCTTGGGAGCTCGGAGTATTCCACCTTCTGAGAATTTCATCCCTGTCGTCCACGTCGGTCGAGCTGCTGCTGCGAGCGAACGCCAGTGAGCTTTTTCAGGCAAAAATCTTCCGTCTTTTCCCTTTGGCGTTGATTCTCGGAGGTGGTACTCTGAGCCCTTTGTTTCCGCACCATGATTTCTTGGGTTAAGCTCACGTCACGCCGCCGATGATGGCTCGCTGCCGCCACTGCTTCTGGGCGGGGCTCCTAGCTTTGACGCTTATTCAGAGCTGGGTTCCTGCTGATGGGTTGCGGCAGTTGCCTGGGGATGGTTGTGAGCTCCGGCGCCTCTCTCTGCTGGATGAGTCGGATGGGGCCCGGAGTTTCTTGTTCACTCACGAAGCGGCCGATTTGGGCTCCTTATGTGAGGCCGTCCAGGCGATGGTTGCGGATGGATGCGGCGATTTCCTTGCGGAGTGGAGTGAAATCGCCAAGAGATATTGTTTGGAAGATCGTGTAGGCTCTGTAGCAGGTATTATTGGGGGACGTTTATCGTGTTTCAGATTTTCTACCGCACCATTCCGTTCATTTCTTTTAGTTCTCTGTGTTGCTGACAAATCAGTTTAGATTGCAATGAAGCTCAATTCTTATGGGCGCGTGATTTACTCGAGTGGTGTCTTGGCAGCGGGTTCTCATAAAATGGGTGGGCGAAAGATGCTGGCGGAGCTGCCAATGAACAATTCTGGTCCAGCTAATCATACCAAAGGCGGTGGACAGGACAATCAGCAGCAGGACAGTTCAACCCTGTCCGTTGTGAAAGTTGCTGTCGCCTTGCCAGCTGCATTCTTCCTCTGCTGCGCTTTTCTATGTCCTTGCTTCCAAGCCCGGAATAAGGAAGAACAGCCGGTGCTGAATGGTGAGTGGAGTTACTGGTTATTCTATTCTCTGTCTGTGCCTCGTTGATTATGTTCCATGCCGTGTAGGAATGTGAAATGATTTTAGTTCATTCTTCAGGTGAGAATTCAGGCTCATTTGATCCAAGCTCGCACCTGGGGAAATACATGGGGTCTCCTCTTCGAGTACCAGGGAGCCCGGCTAGGGTTCCCGGAAGCCCTCTTCGTGTGCCGCCCAGTCCATCCCGGTTCTCATTGTCTCCACGATTAAGCAGAGTTGGCTCGGTGCACCTTGATATGAGCCAGGTGTTGAAGGCAACTCAAAACTTCGCAAAGACTCATGTTATTGGTGAAGGGGGTTTTGGCACGGTTTATAGGGCTGAATTAGCTGACGGTCAAGTAGTTGCCATTAAACGAGCAAGGAGGGTGAGTTTTTTTTACGTGGACTTGTTCCACCAATAAAATCTATACCATTCAAATTTTTTCCTCTACTGGTTTTTCCTAACTAATTTCAAATGTGCAGATGGTAAGTTAGTGGCTGCAACTGATTAACTATATCTACATCATTATTCTTTAATTTATATCCAATCCGTGCTGATAGTGATACTCCCTTAGGAAACATTTGTTCGTTACTAATGACTAGAGTTAAGAGTAGTCTCTTTCTAATATTATGCTGCTTGCTCCTGGCTAAAATTTTTTGGTCATATATAAGAGAGTTCTAATTCTGTTGTGGTTGAGAAGTGCTAGAATATAATTATGTCTGTTACCACTTATGAGATATACAAACTTCATTTAGTGGTAGGCTACAGACCCAATAACATATATAATTTAGCAGCATCCACAATTTACTTTTTTAAAATTTGTTGCTTCTTTGATGCATGATAGAGTGGCATAAAACAATTGTGCATAATTCTGAATTGAGCTTATACATATTTCTTTTAAGGATATCATATTTGCCACTGTCGATGGAGCCAGATTTCAGGTGAATGCGGTCCAAAATATAAGTGTTACTTAGAGTTAGGAACTGTTTGGTTCGTTTTGTCTTTCTTTCGTTTTTTCTGTATTGTGGTTACCTAATATACAAGAAATTGACTACTATGGTGACAATATGCCTCCACCTCACTGAAGCACCAAAAACTGAGACGAAAGGGTTCCAAAATATATATATGCTAACGAAACTTGAAAATATTTGGTTTTTTGTATTGTTCTTTCAAATTGTTTTATTGAGGTTGTGCTTAACACATGAGAAACGTTGGATCATATCAAACTTACTCTGATCACTCGACAATATGGCATGCTTCATTGGTCCAACCAATTTGGTTGAGAGTGATCTATGTTGTTACAAGTAATATCGTCTAATAATCAGTACCATCCATGCATGTATACATCCAATAATGCTGTAAATCTGCCAATATAATGCCAATGCTTTCCATATTAAACGGTGGTTTCCTATATTGCTCAAGAGTTACTTTTGAGATATTGGTTTTATAGACATTCTTGCCTTTATTTAAAGCACTTCATAACTGAATGTAGAAGATATATATTTCTAATTTTATAATATGAGCAAATGAAACCTGTGAGAATGATGGCGTGGAGTTTGAGTTACTTTCAGAATTTGCAGCAATATATTTTTGTTGGTGATGTGTCTTTTGTGGCTCTTTAAACATAATAGGAACACTTCGCAGCTCTGCGGGCTGAATTCAGCAGTGAAGTTGAACTGCTTTCCAAAATTGAGCACCGCAATTTAGTGAGGCTACTTGGCTACATTGATAAAGGAAATGAGCGAATAATAATAACTGAATATGTGCCTAATGGTACACTCAGGGAGCATTTAGATGGTAATATGAATTGTCACATTTTTGCTAGAGTGGAAGACCTTTAGCCTGAAGCTTCTTATTCATTTTGCAGGTCAAAATGGAAAATTCTTGGACTTCAGCCAACGGTTAGAAATAGCTATTGACATAGCCCATGCTTTAACGTATCTTCACCTATATGCTGGTTAGAAACCTGCACATATTCATTTCTATGTGCTTATCATTTCCCTCTATTTGTCTGTGTTTATCATTTTCTTGCATTTTGATGGCCTATGCTTTAACATATCTTCATCTATATGCTAGTTAGAAACTTGGTAAATTTTGATTTGTGTGCCGATAATTTCTTCTATTTGTCTTGCTCAACATCTAACTGCAATACTGGCCTGGCTTTGCAATTTAAATTATAAAACTATGGCATTTTTGTTTGTTTGAATGCAGCTACATGGTTTGTTCATCCGAAGGATGGTTGCCTAAAAACAGTAGTTGGTTCTCTGTATCTGAACCTTTGAGTTTGGCATGTGACATATATAGGCCAAATCCCCTTACATTTTTATTACCTCTTGAACTTTCCGGATTCCAGAGTAGTCCAACACAATAGTGTGTCAACTGAAAGCTTTTCATGACTTGCAGCTCTGAAGCTTATATAACCAAAAACTTGGCTACTTACTGGAGTTTAACAACTAAGGAAATTGAAATTGTATCACAATTTAGAAACCTCTCCGAGGAAAGTAAGGATAGTCATCCACATAGTCACAAATTCTATATTCGGAGACGTTCGGTTGAGCTGAAAAATTCAGAATTTGGGAATTATGTGGGAAATTCGGGTAAAAAATGGTCAATATACAGTAAAAATATGGTCAATGATTTGGAAAAAATCCGGGAAAACTCGGAAGATATATAGATATATTGCATACGCATATATATATGTATGCATATATATGTATGTATGTATATATGTGTGTGTGTGTGTGTATATATATATGTATGTATATATGTGTGTGTGTGTGTACATATATATATAGAGTGAGGCTAGAATACACTCAAGTGTATTCTGACTCCAATACACTAAACTTCTACACCGTTGGATCTAGGGCTTTAATCACCAAATTGAAAGTTCAAAAGTAAAAGTCTGACTCCATGCAACTTCCGTGACCTTTGTCTGTTCACACAATGTAACCTCTCTCCAATGCGTAATTTTTATTCTCACAATTCCACTTCTCTCTCATCTAACAGTCGGCCAGGGCGAGGGACCGGTGCACATTTTTCGATGCTCCAGTCATCAGCGGAAGAGAGCGGCAACTACTCCGTTGGAGTCGTGATGTATCATTTCTTTAGCGGCAACTCGGTACACCGGAAACAATGCACTAGATATATATGCGTCAACCGGACGCTCAACTTGCAAAGTTTTCCATGCCTTGGTTCCGACTGCACAGTGGTGGAAAACCACAACGGCTGAAACCCAATGTTGAGGGACACTAGTTGCCATTCAAAAACTATAGATAAACCAAGGCTTGTTTATTGAGTGAGTAAAACAATGTACAATGCAGTCTCTTATATAACATAAGAGAATAGAGACTAAAGCAGAGGTGAGCAATATGGGACTAAACTACAGAAGTAAACAACATAAGTGAGGCACATGCTATGCACATGACACTCAACAAAACATAACAGAAAACATATCTCTATACTCCCCCTCAAGCTGGAGCGTAGATGTCGATCATGCCCAGCTTGTCAACCAGAGTTAGAAAGCGAGCTTTGGGAAGTATCTTTGTGAAGATGTCTGCAACTTAGCTTGTCTGTACTGAGATATGGCGTGCAAATTCTGCCAGCGAGAACTGCTTCTCGAATAAAGTGTCAGTCGACCTCGATATGTTTCATCCTCTCGTGAAATGTGGGGTTGCTCGCAATAAAAATGTAGGCCTTATTGTCACAAAACATAGGAATAGGGCTAGAATAAGATATGTCAAACTCCTGAAGGAGACTCGGAACCCATAACAGTTCGCATGCAGTATGAGCCATTGCTTGGTATTCCGCCTCTGCACTGGATCTGGCGACAACAGTCTACTTTTTTCTTCGCCAGGTGACAAGGTTTCCACCCACAAAGGTACAATAGCCTGAAGTTGACTTCCGATCAGAACGACTTCCTGCATAGTCTGAATCTGAGAACCTGGATAGGTTGCGGTGGCCATGCTTTTTATACATCAAGCCTTTTCCTGGAAATCTTTTAAGTTATCTCAGAATATGGCATACAACATCCCAATGACATTGCCAGGGTTTGTCAAGATACCGGCTGATGAATTCTTCAGCAGCAGTAAGATCAACTCGTGTGACAATCAAATAAATAAGCTTGCCTACCAACCTCCTGAACTGGTGATGATCAGCATATAGAGGAGAGTTTGCATCATCACAGTCCATGTTTGGATCAAGTGGAGTGCTAGCCGGTTTGCAACCAAGCATGCCTGTTTCCTGCAACAGATCAAGTACATATTTCCTCTGAGAAAGACACAGTCTTGCAGATGATCTGGAGACTTTAATGCCTAGGAAACATCGAAGTTTTCCCAGATCTTTAATGACGAAATGTTTCTCTAAGTAAGTTTTAGTTTCCTGTATGCCCACTGTGTCACTGTCAGATAATATAATATTTTTACATAAACAATCAGAATCACAAGTCCAATTGCTGTCTTGCGAATAAAGACTGAATGGTCAGAATGAGAACGATGAAAGCCAAAGGTGACTAAAATTTGACTGAGCTTGTCAAACCAGGCTCGTGGACTTTGCTTGAGACCATAGATAGCCTTATTCAGCTTACATATTTTGGAGGCAGACTCCCCGTGAGCAACAAATCTAGGTGGTTGCTCCATGTATACTTCTTCCTGTAAATCTCCATAAAGAAATGCATTTTTCACATCAAGCTGATAGAGTGACCAATCTTTATTTACAGCTACAGAAATCAAAATGCGAACATAGTTTAACCGCGCAACAGGAGAGAAAGTCTCAAAATAATCAACACCGTATGTCTGTGTGTAGCCCTTAGCAACAAGACGGGCCTTGAGATGTTCAATAGTGCCATCCAACTGATATTTAATAGTAAATATCCAACGACAACCCACTGTAGGGCAAGAAGAAGGGCGATCCACAAGATCCCATGTCTTGCGATCACATATTGCCTGCATTTCCTGGTCCATTGCCTTCTTCCATGCTGGAATAGCAACAGCCTCTGTAGCATTTTTCGGAATACTGACATCAGATAGTGTAGAAGTAAAGCAGGCAAAGTTGTTATGCAGATTATCAGAAGTGCAGAAATGACTGATAGGATGCTTAGTACAGGAGCGTACACCTTTCCTTAAGCTGATAGGAAGGTGCAAATCAAAGGTTACCTCAGTGTTTATTTGATCATCCGCAGACGCAGGAATCGGTTGAGGAGGGGCCATGGAAGGAGTGCTTGTCTTCGGTCGGCGTTTGTACACCTGTAGTGGACATTCTTCAGGCTAGTCAGATACAGACAGATTTTCAACTATGTTCGGTAGAGGTGTTTGTGCCAACACATCAGGAGTTAGGCTTGCTCCATCCTCAGAAAAGAAGGGCATATGCTCAAAGAAGACGACATCCGCACTGACAAACCACTGTCTGAGTATCATACCAAAACAGTGATAACCTTTTTGAGTTCGTGAATAACCCAAAAAAAAATGCACTTAGTAGACCGAGGGTCAAGTTTCGACATTCCTGGGAGCAGATTTTTAACAAAACAGGTACACCAAAAAATATGAGGTGGTACAGGAAACAGAGGTGCATCAGGAAATAAGATAAGAGTATGGGATGCGATTTTGTAAAACAGAAGAGGGCATGCGGTTTACAAGAAAACATGTCGTAGTGACTGCCTCTGGCCAGAAACGGTGAGGGACTTTGTAATGGATAAGAAGAGTGCGAGCAACCTCTAAGAGATGGCGATTTTTGCGTTCAGCAACACCGTTTTGCTGAGGAGTATAGGGACAAGTGGTGTGGTATATGGTGTCGTGATTAGAACAAAATGAGGTGACAAACTTTTGCATAAACTCTAGGGCATTGCCAGTACGAAATTTTTTGATGTTTTTATTGAATTGAGTTTTTATTTCTGAGAAGAAAATATGGATATTTTCCAAAACACTACTCCGGTCTTTAAGCAGAAAAAGCCAGGTAGCACGGGAATAATCATAAATAAATGTCAAAAAATACTTAACACCAGTTTGACTCGGTACACTACATGGACCCCAAATGTCAGAATGAACAATGTCAAACATATCTTTAGACCCAATATCATTCTTTGCAGGAAAAACAGACCTCATTTGTTTACTCAAAACACAGGTTTCACAAGAGAATTTATTTTCAGCTAAAGTAGGAAATAAAAGCTTCATCTTTGCAACAGACGAATGACCTAGCCGAACGTGCCACTGAAGTCCTGAGACAGATGTAGATAAGAGAGCTGACGCCTTCGGTGGTCCATCTAAGTAGTAAAGTCCATCTGGTCCTTCATGGCCCGAACCAATCCTCGTCTTCGTGCGGAGATCCTTCAAAACACAACCAGAGGGATCAAATTTAATAGAGCACTGAAGTTGTTTGACAGTTTTATTGACAGATAGTACATTAACATGAAACTGAGGTATATATAAAATAGAGTGAAGATTCATCTTGTGAGATAATGGAACGGTGCCAATGCCATGTACAGGTGCTTTCGAGCCATTAACAACGATGATCGATGGAATATGTGAAGTTTTAGATAGGGCAGAAAATAAGTGGAGGTCGCCTGCCATGTGAACAGACGCCCCAGAATCAATACACCACTTTTGGTTACCAGCAGAGGGAGATGCCATCATAGCATATGAGCCTCCCGTCGATGTTGAGGGTAGTTGAGACATTTGCTCCTGGAAGAATTTCTCGAACTCCGAGCGAAGCCAGTCAGTGGATGGAGGAGCAGCTGGTGGATCAGATGCGGCTTCTGTAGTAGCTTCAGTGGAGGCCTGGTTTGCCTAGGCTGGCTTGTCGTGCTTGATCCAA
Source organism: Alisma plantago-aquatica (assembly GCA_963693085.1). Classification (NCBI taxonomy): domain Eukaryota; kingdom Viridiplantae; phylum Streptophyta; class Magnoliopsida; order Alismatales; family Alismataceae; genus Alisma; species Alisma plantago-aquatica. Next base: position 162,794,987 of record OY856411.1, read on the forward strand.
CACCTATCTTCAGTGTGATTGTCACGACCACACTAGTTGCATTAGCGAGGTCCAGTGGCTTGACCTCGTCCAGGAGCAGTAGAAGTGCCTCTTCCTCCAGAAGGTGGTGGACGTCCTCCACGGCTACGTCCACGACCGTGGCCACATCCAAAATTAGTATTACGAGCAACCAAGGCAGGATGCTCAATAGCTGGTGTAGAGGAAACAGATGGTAGTCGCTGGACCTGTTTTAGAACATCGCGAAGAGTCGGTAGCGGATCACTTGACAATATTTGGTCAAGCACACTTGAAAAAGAAGCGGGAAGTGCAGCTAAGAACTGAATTAGTTGGAGTTCATTGCGCTGCTTCTGAGCTTCTTTGATGTCAGCAGTCAATGGGTGGTAGATCTCATACTCGTTCCAGAGAGCAGAGCACTGATTGTAAAAATCTTCAATAGACGCATATGAGGAGTACTCCTTTTTGGCTAGGTTTTTGAAAATTTCAAAAACCATCTTCGGATTTTGTTGGTGTGAGTAGACATGAGACAGCTAGTCCCACATTGCTTTGGCATCATGAAGGTACATGAGAGACTGACTAATGCGCGGCTCGGTGCTGTTGAGAAGTCAGGACATAACGCCCGAGTCGTCTTTAGACCATTGGGCATAAGCCTGTTTGGTCTTGTTGTCAGCAGTAGCATTAGGGGTAGGAGGTGGATCAGTAGTAAGATGAGAGTATCGACCTTGAGCCTTCACATATAGAACAAAGGACACCGACCACATATGGTAGTTGGATCCATCGAGCTTGACCGTGGTAACACAGAGAGATCTAGGAGGCTCTACAGATGCCATACTGAGTAGAGGCAGGCAATAGCAGGATGGTGACGTAGCAGCAACAAACAACAAGTAAATAACCCACGATGGGTAGCAACAGACAGTAAATAATGAACCCGCTGTGGGGCAGGAGCAACAGTAGGGATCTGACGCATCAGATCAGAAGGACCCGTATTCGGGCAGAGATAGATGAAAAGAGCCTACGCCGTCATGAGGAAATCAATAATCCTTCATGAGGCGCAGGCAAAAAAAGAACCGGAGACGTAGGGGACTCTCAACGTGAGAGATCTATGGCTGTCCGGAAGAGTAGATTACCCGCTAGGAGAAGAGGAAGGATGGGAGTGGTGAAGAAGGAAGATGGAGGCGGAGGTGGAGAGGGAGGGGTGACTTCAGCCGATGGGTGAGGGGGGGGGAAGGTGCTACGGCGGCAACAGGAGGTGGGGGGGTGGTGGGTGAGGATAGGTGCGACAGTGGGTAGTAGAGGCGGAGGGGCGGCGGGTGGTGGAGGGGCTGGGTGGTGACGACGGCTGGGCAGAGCAGGCCGACGACGTTGGGGGGAGGGGGTTGGCGACGGTGGGGGGGGTGCGCTTCAGGGCATGGGGGTAGGGTGGGAAGAAAAATCGGGGACCGGGCCTGCTCTTGATACCATATAGATAAATCAAGACTTGTTTATTGAGTGAGTAAAACAATGTACAATGCAGTCTCTTATATAACAGAAGAGAATAGAGACTAAAGCAGAGGTGAGCCAGTGTTTCAAAAAGCGGTATGCGTTATGCGTTCGGAGAGGTCACCTTGTAGAGTATATGCGGTATGCGGGAGTATATGCGGAAGTATATGCGGGTTTGGATTTTTTTAATTAATTTATATATATATATATATATATTAATCATGATTTACATATTTAATTTGTGCAAATGTGTATCTAAATAGTACAATTACAAGAATAATGGATGCAATTATGCAAATATGCAATCATCACAACTTAAATAAATACAAACATGCACTATAATCTAAATTTAAACAAACATAAATGAATGTAAATGTATAAAAGAAGAAATCAGAATATCTCTAACTAAAAATTGGGGTATAATCGGCCTTGTATGCGGCCGTACAACCGATTATGCGGCTTGGACCGCTTTTTGGATCGATTTTCATTATGCATTTTTTTGGAGGTCCGCACCTTGTATGCGGCCGCTTATGCGGTTGCATACACCGATTTTTAAAACACTGAGGTGAGCAATATGGGACTAAACTACAGAAGTAAACAACATAAGTGAGGCACATGCTATGCACATGACACTCAACAAAACATAACAGAAAACAACATATCTCTATAAAAACCATAGCCCCAGCCCCTACCCAGACGAGAGATGTCGGTCTCTTTGTTAGTTTATCTCCTCTCTTCTCATCTTTTGGTTTCCATGGCTCTATTCTCACCTTCTCATCTATACATCTAAAACTGGTGCGGTAGAAGCAGAATTGATGGGAAGGAAGGGTTCCCGGTCGGGTGGTGATCCATACATCTTCAATGTCACTGCTCGCTGACATCGATCTGTAGACTGAAGAGGTTGCCGGCAGTCGACACTGACAGACCAAGATCATCATCCAGTGTGCTTGGCCTCAACATCCATCTGTAGACTGAAGAGGTTGCCGGCAGTCGTCACTGCTCGCTGACATCGATCTGTAGACTGAAGAGGTTGCCGGCAGTCGACACTGACAGACCAAGATCATCATCCAGTGTGCTTGGCCTCAACATCCATCCAAGTAATCAATTATCGTCATTCCTCTATACATCTCAGTACAAGCTAGTATTCCCCATTCGTTTGGCTTGTATCTCGTCGTTCTGTTTTCTTGCCGTGTTTGTGCCACAACCGTAATTATTTCCATCTCCGTTCGGCAAGAACTCGGTTAAGTGTAGAATAAGGAAGATGATCGGTAGCAGCATATAACTTTAATACACTGGTTCCACCATTACCAATGCACTGGGTTGCTGGTGGAGAAAGGGAGGGATGGCAACTCCACGTCTGTTCACGACTGCTCGCTTACCTTTTTGCTGACTGTTGCTCAATATCACCTTCTTAGTCCTAAAATTGTTGCAGCTCCCTGCGCTTGTCATATGGGCGTGGTCAGTAGCAGATTCTGAAATCCCAATCGGACGAGAGGCAAGATAATAAAAACTAGGAAAAGAGCCATCCCTTTGAGAATCAACCTTCTGAAAATTGCTATCTTCTCCTTAAGACTTACTGAATATACAAATGCAGATCGGGAAATTTTAATCTTATATCAATCTAAACAAACATGCAATGGCGTCAATGTAGAAGCTTCATCTTAGATAGGACATGGACCGTAAGTAAAGAGGGAGGATGTGGTTAGTCATGCATCCACGTAATATATCATTTCTTATTTCTGTATCGGTATGCTTCCAAAGGCAACACCGAAAGTAGATAACTATATAGAAGTTTTATTTTGTCCAAGAGTATGGCCTATACTACTATAGCTAGCGTGCACACACACACCGATTCATATAGCTATCCAGTGATTGACCCAAATCTGAAGCGGCATTGCGCTTGTACATTAGGAAAAGATCCAACATGAAAACTTTAGTTTAAGGAATTGTTGTTGATGGTGAACGCGTTTGATTGCAGATTGTGTGAGGTGAGAAAATTGTAATGGCTTTATTTTCTATGCACGCGTAAGGATGTACTACTAGGTGTCTGGAAGTATATGTTTGGCTGTTGTGTGAAGCTACGTGGGTCATGGATAGGGAGCGTATCATCCATTCTTGGCAGAGACTTGGTCATCTTTGAATTTATTTCATGGTTAGCAGTGTATGGCTATGCGTCTATTGCCTTGCCTAGATGTACACGGACTATCAATTGCGATTAGACCCAAAGTATAGAAGAGAAGTTACAGTGGAATATATATGGTGAGACCCTCGCATGAAGAGAGAAGAGAACATGTTGTCCGTTCTTGCAACAATAGATCTCAGACTATATACCGACCAATGTTTTTTTTCCATCCTGACTGCCTCGACAAGCTGCACACACCGCCATCGATGGCCCTCGTTGCCCCGGTTGGCTGTGAATGGAGGATGGGATCCATAGGAGTGATGGGGTTTTTAAGGGAGCATGAGTGAAGAAGTTCGTTGGTCGCGTGCGTAAAGAGAGAGAAGGCAAGAGATGACGGAAAAGTGCATGGAGTAAGTAGTGTGGTGTGATGTGTCACAGACGTTTGGTCAGATTGCGAATAGATTTTTCTGATCTAATCTGGTCAGGATCCAATAGACGAAAACTTGATTGTATTGGTGCTGCAATACACTTAAGTGTATTCTAGCCTCTCTCTCTCTATATATATGTATATATATTGCACAGATATATATGTACATATATTGCCTACATGTCACGCAGTGCTAGGGTTCGTGATCGCTCTGGCGATTCTGTAGACCCCGGCGGCGGTGCTTCCTGCTCGGGGGGGAGGCGGCGGGCGCTCTCTTAGGCTGGAACCCTCTCCCCCTGGGCTCGTCCTCATCTCCCTCACGATCGACCAAGGTCTACTGCTCTCTGTTTGCGAGCCATCTCCTGCGGTTTGCTGCTTCTCCTTGCTCTGCGGCGACTGGTTTTCCTGCTCGCGAGCAAGTGCCCCGGTGGCCTCGTCCCGGATGGTGGCCCGGATCCTGGAGGATGGCGACGGGTGGTGGCGAGCTTTAGATGGCGGCGAGCTACAGGTCGAGTCCCTCTCTTTCTGTCTGGGTCTGGTTGCAGGTCGGGGCTTTGGGTGCTCCTATGGATGGACGGCGAGGCTGTGCGACTCCTTGATGCACCGGCAGAGGGAGAGAAACCGGGTTACGTGCTTTGAGAGGATGCTCTCGTTCCCTGCTCGCAGGGGTGCTTGGGAGTGGTGGTGGGGTTATCCAGAGCTTTCTACCTCCCACCTTCAATCCTCGCAGGCCCTTTCTCCTCTGAGTATGCGCAAATGGAGCTTTTTGCCCCCTTCCCAGATATCCGGGGTTTTACACCCAAGCTGTTTGAGTAATTGCCTGTGTAAGCGTTCTGTGAGCTTAAGCAACTTCTTGATTGGCCTCAACTTTTGTTTTTTTCTTGGTGTTTTTTTGGTTTATGTTGTTAACAGCAAGATGCTTTTTTTGCTTGCTGTGGTTTGGGTCGAGCTCTCTAAGTGTTCGGTGGCTTCTAGCATGGATGAGATAGTGACTTCTATTGGCAGCTACGCAAACTCCTTTCCCGATAGACTCACAGGCTCTTGTAGATTGATGAATTCCATCCCAGATAGCTGTTTTAGACAGCCACCACCAGAGGTGGACGATGCAGAAATGTACCTATCGTATCCCAATCTGAGTCTTGTGCTATGTCTTTCCACAAAAGGAGTCGCTGCGTGGTTAGTTGATGAGAGATCTTTATCTTGTAGATGCCGTATGGCCTTTTCTTAATGATGTCGAGTTATTTTCAAAAAAAAAATATATTGCCTACATATATCATACTTGTCAAGGCGCTTGCCTAGGAGCGCCTAGGCGAGCCGCATAAGCGGCAAGGCGTCCCAGGGCTGCGCCTAGGCAATGGAGCGATTGACCCACTGCCCGTGGTTGTGCATCGCTGCCCGAGCAATTTCCACCGCTTTGCCAAACGAAGCATTAACTTCGCAACAAATATCAGGATCAGGTTTAGCACGCCCTTTTGGGTCAATAGCCAATGTTCTGCAAATAAACTATTGTTTTAATCCAAAACAAAAGCTGCTCGAATTCTTTTTAGGTGTTAATGCCTGGTGTACTTTTGGGCCCATAATCAATGTTTTGGGTCGACCAAGTTGGGTCAATCCTGAACAAAAGCTGGTTGCCTTTAGGTCTTGATGTCTGGGTTCTGGTCTAAAATCTAACCTGAGCAATTGACAGATCTACTTGGTAATACTGCTGACAGTGCAAGATACATTCTAAACTTCAATCATTTTCTTATTTTCACCCAGAAAAGCCAGTGATCCACCGAGATGTAAAGTCAACCAATATTCTGCTGACTGAAAGATTGCGGGCAAAAGTTGCTGATTTTGGATTTGCTAGAACTGGGCCAATTGGTGACGATCAGACCCACATCTCAACCAGGGTCAAGGGAACCGCTGGATATGTTGATCCAGAATACCTGAAGACATACAAACTCACACCAAAAAGTGACGTATTCTCGTTTGGAGTATTGCTCCTTGAAATCATCACAGGTAGACGTCCTGTGGAAATGAAGAGAGATATCGATGAAAAGATAACAATTAGATGGGTAAAATCTCTCTCTCTCTCTCTCTGCATTTGTGCCTGTACGTGCATGTGCGCTATTCTTCGCCTTGTTCTTATAACCACCCGCGGAGAAACGACTCCGAAATCATGATATAGAACATGCACATTTTTCTATCATTGATGAACTTTATTGACTTAATAGTCTGTTTGGATTTCTTCTGCAGGCGTTCAAGAAATATACACATGGAAGAATGAGAGATATCCTGGATCCTAATATGCAAGAAGTGGTGCATGGCGAGGTATTGTCGAAGATCATTGGTTTGGCATTTGACTGTGCGGCACCTGTGCGGAATGATCGACCAACAATGAAGCAAGTGTGTGAAAAGCTATGGGAAATTCGAAAGGAATATGGAAGAAGCCGAAATTGAGAGAGAATTCTTTGCAGATTTATGAAACCCACTTTTGATGTATCTGTGCTGGAGAAGCTTTGGCTAGCACGCCAGAGGTTGGGCTGTACTATAAATGATATATAAACATATTCATGTATCCTATTTGTCAATTTTGGAGGATCGTACCGGGTCTCTTTTCCGCGCTTGTTTATTTTTCTTTTGTCAGTATTGTTTGCATATAAGAACGGATTGTACATAATGTACTGATGTAGAATGTAGACTGACATTGAAGGGTTTTGTATCAAGATGCTCGCTTTGCCCTGTTTAGTCTATGTATTTTTTTATGATAATGCTTAGCCAGCTGTCAGCTTGAATTGCCAAGGGAAAGGTACGGGTGTGATAATACTACCGCATAAAATTTTCAAATATGCCTGAAGTGACTCATGTGGCCTAGTTTATAAGTGCGCCACGAAAACTTCAAACTTTGAGAAAGTTTGTAAGTTCCTATTCGTTATGTTGGGGCTTTGAAGCATTGTGTCGTTAAGCTTTAAACTATTTGCCCTTACGACTATGACTCCTATCTGATGAATAAGGTATGTAGTTTACTAAAATGCAACTCCACTTTTTGTGTCAACAAAGAGTTATGACTTAAAAGCAATTCGACGTTCAGATGCGGTCCAGTACATATTACTACCCAAATCATCCATCCAATATGAGCAAAATATTAATGTACCTAATTTGTCAAGTTCCCATGCGACACATGTGGTTACTAGTTTGTGTGAACTTATTTTCGCGATACCTTTTTCTCCTTGAGGTTGTGAGGTTCTAGTCGCCCAAATCCGTCTTCTTCTCCATCTGTCTCTCCATGTCTCCTCCACCACACCATTGGCAACTGCAACACCAAGTTGTACCAATGCTCTGCGCTAATCATTCCATGACATCTGCTATTTCTCTGCAAGTAGCAGGGTGGGTGGGGATGGGAGCAGTCCGTAGTGAACGGACGCGGAGCGGCCATGCTCGAATTGGGTGTGGATGATGATGTAAGAAGTGGAAGCAAAAAAGCAGTTTTTTTTTCCTGGTCTTAAAGAGAGATAAGACGTGAATATGAGACCCAACAAGCACTTCAAATTTCAGATGGACTTATTCTATTTGGTGCAAAATTCTTAGTTGGCACTCTGCGGCTTATGCTGAAAGAGCGTAAACAAATCTTCATGCGATAACTTTAGAAGTTAACTCAATCAACCTACAAGTACGAGCAAAAGTGGCTACGCATAACAATTGTAATGTGTGTGTGTACACACACACACAATATATATATATATATATATATATATATATATATATATATATATATATATATATAATCAGGTTAGAATACACTCGAGTGTACAAATCACACAAATACACTCAAGTGTGTTTGCATATGAAGACTATTTTTTATAAAATGTAAATCATTGATCTTCACCGTCATACTATAACTATGCTACACATAAATTTTGAGCCCATGTGGATGAGTGTAAGTCAGTCATCCAAGTGCAACAAAATCGACGTGCGAAACTAATTTAAAATGCATAATTTTTACGGTCCTTATAACATGACCTATAAATGTCCAAATGTGCTCAAATTTTGCGTATGAGCCATTCACAAGATGTTTAAGAAGATCAACAGATTATATTTTTGAAAAAAATATTGCATCATAAAAAATTACTTGAGTGTATTCTACTCTGAATACACTCGAGTGTATTCTGCTCTGAATACACTCGAGTGTATTCTAGCCTGACTATATATATATATATATATATATATATATATATATGAGTTTGTCTTTGTTGCCCGCGCGGGTAACAAAGGGAAAGCTACCCGACAGTAGGGTACGGTGGCATAAGGCCGTAAATATTTCAAAAAGACAGCGAGCGAAAAAACCCCAAAACCTCCGTTTGAACCCTCGCTCTGCCCTGCGATGACTGTCGTTCTCGCACAAAAGCACCGACAACCACATCCCGCAACCCCTCCATCCCCACCTCCTCCGTCTCCAATTGCCCCGACTAGAAATTCTGTCTCCATCATCTTTGATTCCACCTCCTCTCTCTCTCGCTGCATCTCAATTACTGAGCAGCTACCCTCTTCAGAGATGACGAGGACGAAGAAGTAATCATGGAAGACCTCGAAAATGCCGCCGTGGAGAAGGAATCTAAGGACCATGATTGAAGAAGACGACGACTTCGAATTGTGCCACTATCAAGCCGACGAGAAGATGGCCAAAGAACCAGAGGAAGCGGCAAAAGCAGCGGTCGCAGAAGGGGAGATAGAACGGGATACAACACCACTGAGTATACCGAAAGGGGATAAGTAAGGGGATACGATGACCAAAGAAGCGGATGAAGCGGGAAAAGAAACAGGTGCGGAAAGGGAGAAGGAAGGTGCTGTAGCGACTACTCCGATGAAACCGAAAGGGAACAAAAGAGGGCCTGCGATGGCCAAAGAAGCGGATGAAGCGGGACAAAAAGTGGCTGCTGAAGGGGAGAAGGGAGGTGTTGCTGAGACTCCTCAGACAAGACGGAAAGGGAACAAAAGAGGGACTGTAGATCCCCTAACGAGTAAACATTCAATGAAAAGAGCAAAACGCAGTAAGATGGCTATTGCTGGTAATGGATGCAAAGGAGCTATCGAGACTGAAGAACCTCCGCGTGACAAAGCGGAGAACGAAGAACGACGAAGTAATTTATGTTTGCATGTACATTACAAACGAAAAACATAAACAAAAAGATTTCAACTAAAAATTAACAATGCATGTTGAAAGAGTAACTGTTATAAGAAGTAGAGTAACTAGACGATGACTAGAGTAACTACAACAAAACATTGGAGTAACTATACGATAGTCTAGAGTAACAGAAGTAATGCTGGAGTAACTATTACAAAACAAAGAGTATCTTGCACACTAGATATATCAGTTAAACTAGGAAAACCATATTGTTAAGCTAAAGACTACACTTTTTGAGTAACTGTGTTCGTATGCAGGAGAAGAAAGGAAAGGGGATGATGACAGTACAGATGAAAGTCAGTAAAAGAATGAGACAGAAAAGGCTACTGCGGATGAAGGAGAGGTGAAAAGAAGTAAAACAAAAAAGAAGGGGAAAGGGAAGACCGAAATAACTAAGGATAAAGTGAAGGCTACGGATGAGAGAGGAGAAGAGGAAAGAAGGAGGAGGAAAGAGAAGGGAAAAGAAAAGGCTACCGATGAGGGAGGAAAAGAGGAGAGAATGAAAAGGATAGAAAAGGGGAAAGGAAAGGCAGATGAAGGTAAGCTTGTATGGATTTATAATTGTGTTAATTTGTTGTTACTCTCATAGGACACTTACTTGCAGTATATTAAATTGTTGTTACAAAATAAACAATTAGCTTTAAAAATGTGATCAACCTACCACGTATAATAAATTGTGAAAAATTTAAGAGTAACTTGACTGACTAAAAAGTAATAAGCAAAAAAAAAACTAAGAGTAAGTTTTGATATGTTTGCAGTGGGAATCAAAAGGTTGTACCATAGGTGTTCCATAAAGAGCTAAATCACCACCAGCAACAGTGTGGTGTTTACAAGTAATCATCTTAGAATGATGATGTCGACGACCTTTGCAAATATGATAAAGATGCCAAATCTTACGGTTGACATAGGCCTTTTGGAGGATTTAATAGATAGATATGTGGATGATGACAGATTTTTGTTGGCCAAAGGGGTGGAAAGAAGGATGACCGTTGAGGATGTGGGGGTAATTCTAGGTATCCCCAACAAAGGTATGGATATAATACCTAGGAAAAATTCCGAGATAGTGAGCTCAATATGGCAACAGTTTTCCAGGGTGACAGGTAAATAAGGCAATGAAGGTGAGACCTTGAAAAGGTTAAGGGAAAAGGATGTCCTGCACAAGGACAACTTATCAAAGCTTTGGCAAGAATATGCCAAGACCGACGATCCAACGAACTATCGGAATATGTTTCGTGTGTGGATGTTGTACCTGCTGGCAACATTCCTACTCCCCGACATCAGCTGTTACACACCAATCTACATAATGCACTACCTAGATTATGTTACTGCCACTGGGCAGATGAATTGGGCAAAGCTGGTGCATGGGAGTATCTTCAAGAATATGAAGATGCTGAAGGAGAATGTCCAGCTGAGGAGGAAAGGGGAGAAAGGAAAAACCACCCTCTACACAACAGGGTGTGTGATGTGCCTATGCGTAAGTGAACAAAACTATTTTCATCTACATTGTTACAATAATGACTAGGGGGCAGTTACATATGCATTATATTTTCTCTCTATTACATGCATGTTTGAGCATATGAGATGACGAAGATGGCAAAGCCAACCTTCCTTGACGCCAAGCCAAGGATAAAGAAGTGGGCTGCGCCGGTCGAGAAATTGATGGATTTAGGGGCTGTGGACCCTAAGGATGTACGAATATTTCTTCTTTGTTACAAAAGCTAATATACAAGTGACACATTTTTTGTGTGGACAAGTTTGTCAAAGGATGAAGCTAGACCAGGGAGATGATTGGCCAGTTGCAAGAACAATGAAGGACATGCCCTACTACCCTGCAGAAAAAAGGGAAAAAAGTAAGCCAACGGTAGATAAGGCTCCAACAAAGCCGATCATCAAAAAAGGAGTGACTGCTGAGAACTCCACTATGGAGAGAAGAATCCACATACTGGAGGAGGAGCTAAAGATGCAGCAGGAGATATGCACAAAAATAGCTTTGGAGGCATTCACTGACCTGTAGAGGGAGAAGAAACGGCTAGAAAAAAGGATAGCCGAACTAGAAGAGGAAAATAAAAATCTGAAGAGAAAGTGGGGAGATGAAGGTGACAAAGCATAGTCACCTGCCAGTGGGTTCGAACAATTTGCAGAGGGGTTAGCCTTAGTGAATGTTGATGAACCCAAAGATAGGTCAGATGTGCTTCGCAAGAAGGATGTCGATACGGAGGAAAAATTAGAGAAGGAAGGTGTGGAGAAGGACGACACACCGAGGAAACGAGGCAGGCTGAGCCTGAGAAGAAAGTATGTGTAAGAGAAGGAATCAGAAGATGAGAATGATGATAAGAAAACTAGTGATGAAGAGGAGAAGAAGAAAGAAAAAGCAGCTGATAGTTCTGACCAAGGAAAGTCTGCACGAGATGCAGAAGAAAAGAGCCAAGAAGAAACAAGGGAACAACCAGAGAAAATAATCGAAGAAGAAGAAGGGCAGAAGGAGGAGCCCAGAAAAAGGTTGACAAAGAGGAAGAAGATGGAACAACACATAATAGGGAGCATAGATAAGAACATAAAGAAAAGGAGGGGGGAAAGGTAAGTTTGCATCTCCTTTCAAGTATATCAGTACTTGAGTAACTGTTTGATATAGTAGAGTAACTGTGTGATATAGAAGAGTAATTGTAGGAATATAAAGAGTAACTATACGATAGTCTAGAGTAACTGTGTGAATTAGTAGAGTAACTGTAGGAACATAAAGAGTAACTATACGATAGTCTAGAGTAACTATGTGACATATCAACATTGTGTAACTTATGGAAAATGAAGATTGATTCTAACATGGACTGCTCTTTTGTTGTTGACAACACAAGATGCCAAATATCATTGGTTTTGAGCATTTCAAAACAAAAGAAACCAGGGAAATTATCCATCACTTCATGGACAACATAGAAGAAATGTAAGAGAATTGGTTATTTTGTCAAGTGTACAAAGATAAAACATTACTTATTCAATATCCAACTCATATGTATAACATCTATAAAAATGATTGGCAGGTCAAAATGAGAATAGAGATTCAGTGATGACACTTGGTGCACGGGGAAGGACCTTGCTGCCCTCCTATACAAAGATCAGATGACGCAATCACCTGTAAGAAACAAGAATGTAGTGTAACTCTTTGAAACAGATAATTTGGATTGCTAAATAAGAAAGCTTGTGGTTTGTTTCAGGTGCTGGACTACTTTGTGGAGATGCTCAAGGCAAGCACAAGCAAGCGGACAAAGAAGGGTTTGATGTGGCACTGCATGAGCACTTATGCTCCGGTAAGAAAAGAAAAATTGGTATACAAAATTACATCAAAAACAAAAATAGATACACAAACTGAAACTTATAGATGTGCATTTTTTAATTATACATTTGCAGCGGAAACTTGCATTTGATGTTGAGAACATCACATTGGAGCAGATTGACATGCGATCTCCACTCTTCAACGTTCCGTTGAAAGATTGGGACACAATGGACTCGGTGTTCACCATACTAAACAACGACATCCACTGGCACTTATATGAAGCAAGCTTCAGGGATGGAGCACACCGGTATTATAAATCGATGAGTGGAAATAGCAAGTCAAGAAAGAGATTCCTTAGATGGGTAAGCAATCTATAAAAAGTAACTCTATTAGTAGTGGATTGACGGGATTAATGTTCGTTGATTGATGATTAATAAAAGTTGTGTTTTTTTAATGCAGGTGGGTATTGTGAACGAATTCTTTAGGGGTGCACTGGAAAAAGGAAGCCAATTGTCACAGTGGGAACAGGAGTACCCGATGTGCCCACAACAGGAAGAAGACTTACTTGACTGTGGGATCTTCATCATGAAGTACCTAGAATGCCTGGTCAATGAAAAACATATGGACTTCACCTACAAGGACATGCCGACAATAAGGGTTGATATTTTTCAGAGAATGATGGCAAGGGGGTAGCTGCAGCCTATACAAGCGAATGAAAAGGATGCAAATGAAGACATCAAAGAAGGTCCATCTGAGGAGAATAAGGGAGAAGAAGATGAAGGTCAGAAGCGGCAAGAAGCAGAGCAAAAAAAAGTAGCAGATGCAGAAGTGCATGAAGAAAAGAGTGCGGAGGAAGAAGCTATTTTAAGCCTAGATAGATGGCTGAATTCTAGCTGAAATACTGAATTATTAATTGAAATGTAAAACTTGAACAATTTGCTTCTAGAGTTCTGATGTGTAACTGTTGTGAGATATACATTTACTTGTGTGCTGCAAAAAGCCTAAAAATACATTTGATCTAAATCATATTGTAAATATGAGTATTTCTGGGTTTAATATATAACGTTTTATGCTTTGAATGTTGTGTTCTTGAATGTACAACTGTTGTGGTTTTGTATGAAGATATATACTTTTAGTTAGCCTGCCAAAAAATAAACTAACTTAAGCGGAAGAGTGATGATGATATCGTAACCCATAGAGTAATTATAAGAACACTAAGAGTAACTGTGATAGTCTAGAAAAAAAACCCTATGATTCAAAGGAGTAACTCTTATACTTTGTAAGAGTAACTCTAAAAATAGAGAGGTAAAACACATATCACAAAAACAATGTATGTGGAAAGACAGAGTAATAGGGACATCTTGTAAAGTAACTATACGAGCATGAGACTAAGTGTTCGATTCCAAAAAAATAGTAACTGTATCAGAACTCACTGACAAAGAAGAGTGGTGAACTCGTAATCCATAAGGTAACTATAAGAGCACTAAGAGTAACTGTAAGAGTACTAAGAGTAACTGTGACAACACTAAGAGTAAATGTGACAATATAAAAAGTAACTCTAGCGTTCAAAAGTAACTGATGTACTTTGTAAAGTAACTCTTGTGGATGAAGGTTTGTCAAGAACATGAAAGCAGTGTATGTGAACCACATAGTAGCAAACTGACATTTTGTAAGTAACTGAACAAACATGAAAGTAACTATACTAATCCAAAAATGTAGGTATTTCAAAAGAAAAGAGTATCCATTGCACATGAAGAGAAACACATATTCTTCAAAAGAGTAACATCTGATCAGAATAGATTCTTTGTAACATATTCAAAGTATACGTACCGCTGCCATAGCTCAAGGTAACACATAGATAGATTGCAAACACAAGTGAAATACATGGAGGGTTACAAAATTACTTTCACAAAACTACACAAAAAGAACAACCCATTACAGATTTGAATATGCCTCACTCACGCACTAATCAACTACAAACTCCACTAAAAAAGACAACCATCCATCAATAGCAGTAGCAGCTGCAACTCCCAACTGCATGATAACAGAAAAAAGAACAGAACACTTAGCAGCACCAGGATGCTCCCCAAAATCAACAGAAGCAGTAGAAAAGAAGGGTTAGCTAGCAACACAAACATCTCGAAAGAACAGAAAATAACAGCAGCAAGATGAGATAACGAATATACACGTCCAACATCAAGATACCACATGAGCAACACCAGATATAATCGTTGAGCAGCAAACAACAACAACATAGAGTCCAGAAAGAGTATCCCTGGAGAACAGACTACTTCTTCATAGGGCAGTTTATGCTATCATGGTTAATCCCAAACTCTAAGAAATTCCTGCACTGCCTCTCTCTTTTAGACTGGGCAATATCAACTGCAGATTTAAACCTCACATCGGTCGATCTAGGTCTCCCCTTAGTTTTGCAAATACTAGGGATATGGACCTTGACAGCAGAAGAAGAAGTTGTATTAGAAGCGGTTACACCAACACCCACACCAATATCAGCGAGGTCCAAGTCTAAGAGCTCCTTTCACAAAGCTAATAGTTTTTCATGGCAAAGATCTATAGCGTTGTTCCTACACGCTATGTTGACAATCGAATTGCAGGCAGAAACAAGCTGAAGTGTCCTCCCAGTGGATAGATGTCTAACTGATGCTTTGCCAAAAATCAAAGGGTGTTCTCTGTACCCTTTGGTCCACCTCTTCAGTATGTATGGCTCGGGAAGAGTGCAAAAGTCACAACTCTTCAAATAAGACAGGATGTGCCTACAAGGGATACCTTTGAATTCCAACATGAAGTAATTGCATGAAACAATCTCACTAGACGACTCTTTCTTCAAGAAATGGGGAGATCCAAGGCCACTGACATGATACACCTCAAAGACACCTTCTTCTGAAGCTTCCTTTACATTATAGACCATGCTTTGATGAACCTTAGACTGAAAGACCTTAAATATGGACTTGGTGTATATACCTCTCATTTGCTCCTCCAGA
The DNA here is from genome assembly GCA_963693085.1 of Alisma plantago-aquatica. NCBI lineage: Eukaryota > Viridiplantae > Streptophyta > Magnoliopsida > Alismatales > Alismataceae > Alisma > Alisma plantago-aquatica. The sequence continues at coordinate 162,810,446 of OY856411.1, forward strand.
GACCATAGTGATGACAAAGGGAGTTTACTGTACTCATCGTTAAAGTATTTGAAATTTTCAATCTCCCACACATGAGAGTAAGCAGTCTCCAAGGAACATACAAGTTCAAATAGAGTCTTCCTACTATTCACATGGCTTCTAATGAACGCATTCAGGCTCTTGCTCCTTTGAGTTGTCCTCATGCCCACAAAGAAAGAAGACTGCATATAGCATATAACCCAATCCTAACACATCGCATACATATCAGAAAGCCAAGTAATGGAAAACATATCATTCTCTTGAACTATAGAATCTCATCTCTCTTCAAAAATGTCGACATCATCCACATTCCACATGCAATCATTCAAGGAGCTTATGATCTGGTCCTTGTTAGGAACACCACCAAGATTAGAGGGAAGCTTCTGTAGGATGTGCCAGCTGCAGAAGCGATGCTTGCAATTCAGAAAAATAGTAATGATAGTAGCATTCATAGCAGGGTCCTGATCAGTTATGATGGAAACCAACTCTTTGCCAAAACAAAGTAAGTACTGCTTGAAAACCCAGACAAAGGAGTCGTACGTCTCATCGACCAGAAAAGCTAAAGCAAACAACACTGTCTTGCGATGGTGATCAACACCACCAAACATTCCAAAAACATTGAATACTTGTTGGTGTGGTAGGTGGTGTCAAACACAATCGCATCGCCGAACAACCCACAGTCTTCAAAGGAGACATGATCAGCCTAAAATAGACGAGTCAGGAAGCAATTAGGATCATTTTGGTAGGTATAGAAGAATTTCGGATCAATGACCTTAAACCTAGCAAAGCGATCCAAAACCATGTCAACGTTGTATTTGGCCGACTCTTTCCTCTTACTCCTGATGTGTCCATGAGCTTGTCTGCTGGTAAATGTCAGATTTTCATAGCCGCCAGACTCGGATGCTATCAATGCAATTTGTCTCGATACAGGTATGTTAGCTTGTCTCATGGAAGAAAGGAACTCTTTTTGAGTTTCATCAAGAGATGAGTTACACTTCAGGTAATGGAGATGAGCATCGTCCACAAGCTCATGGTTGTATTCCTCAAAAAAGGCAGTCACAACCCACATGGATGAGAACTTATCCAGTGTGAACCGGATCATGGCTCCACAACCACACCTCTTCACAGAATGCCTGTGCTTCTTGGACAGATTATCCTACAAGTTACCCACTTCATCACAAACGGGGCTTAGAAGCCCTCTTGACCTCTTAGAACGGCCAATTTTACCCTGCTTGTCACAAACCAGATCTTTGGCAACTAGAATCTTAGTTCCCCGTTCATACATGTTGTCATCTTTCCTGATGTTAAAACCAATCATGCCAGTGTAGCTAGAATAGAAGGAGATACCTTCATCTAAACTTCTAAACTGGAGACTAATTCGAGGGACTATAGCTGGGGTCAGAGTGGAAGCACCAACAGAAGGAGAAGAATGAGGATTATCATTGTCATGGCCAACACTTGCATCAGCAGCATCTGTATCAAGGCTGGGATCCATGACAGCATGTGGGAGTAACTCTGCAAGACAGAAGAGTAACCCTGAAACACCAAAGAGTAACTTTGTCAGTCCGAAGAGTAACCACGTATAACAAAAGAGTAACTATGTGAAACATAAAAACATGTATGACGATTACTACTTTAAAAATGAAAAATGTAGACACAAAATTGGGTTTCTTTCCCACACAAAAGACAGAGAGATGAATACACATTGTGATGATGAAAAAGCAAGAAAACGAGTATAACTGATTGAAGTGACAAAGAGAATACAAAACTATCTGGTTGTAGCTTGGACAAACTGCCACTCCTAAAATGCAGATAGATTAGGGAATTCTCCCACCCCCTCCCTCCTCCTCAACGGCGTGAGCTTCACAACAACAGGCCTGGAGTGTGGATTTGACCCGGTGAAGATCGATATCTTCATCGGATACTCCGACGAACGTCAAAGAAGGTTCAAATATGTGCAAATACACCTTCGTCATCCTCCTCTACAAAAACTGATAACTGGGGAAGTCGTTCTTGTTGTTCGGGTATGGAGATGTAGATAGAGTTTGATGACCAAGAACTGTAAATGCACATGAAAATTCGTCGCGGAACGCAAAATCCATGACGAATGGATGGTAGCAGATCGTCCAACGGAGGATGGGAGGATAAGTGTGATCGAGCAGGCTGGCGGAGGAGCAGTGCGCATGGAGAAGACAGCTAAAATGTGAAATCCGCTACTTTGGTTTTTTTTTTTTCCGTTAACTCCCGCATAGGGGTGTAAACAGTGCGGGTACGGTGCGGGTATGACCATACCCAGAACCGTACCCAATTGTTTTTGCGGGTACGGGTCTAGACCCGCATTTCTCAGTAACCAGACCCGCACCATACCCGGAACCGCATATAATGCGGGTACACGGTGCGGTTCCAAGGGTATACGATTCTGTGCAATTTTTTTTTTAAGTATTAAAATTGATGGTTGGACCTATTTTTAGGCCCAAATTGATGTATACATTTACTGAAGTTCAAAATTTACATCATGTAAGCTGCTAGAGTAACACAAAGCTGCTGTTTTGAGAGGCTTTGTGAACTTAAATCATTCAAGTACCTACTTTTGGGCCAAAATCTTTATTAAAAAATCATATCATACACATACATGGTTTAATCACTAGAACGACGTTCGAAATTTCCAACATGTAAGCTTCTAGAGTAACACAAAGCTGCTGTTTTGGGAGGCTTTGTGCACTTAAAAACCATTTAAGTACCTACTTTTGGCCCAAAATCTATATTAAAAAAAATCATATAATAAACATATATGGTTATAGCACTAGAACAACCCAATAGAATACAAAGAAACCATTCAATATATGAGTTGAGTGCTATAAACAGCCCAGCAAAACGAACAATATTATCCACATCATCGATTTGGAGACTAAGAATATTTCAACAAATCACACAATACCACTCAATAATCAACCAACAACTTAAAAAAATTAAATACCATCAAATATGCAAGTTAAACATTAAGAAATTCACCAACAGTAGAATGAAATATTGTTAAATGATCAACGGGATTGTTAAAGACAGCTCAACACAGCAAAATACATCATGGCCAATTGTCTATTGCCAACATTCATAACAATAAGGTTGTTACACCAATTTTCAGCAATCAAATGACATCGCCAAATGTAGAAAATGAATGGTCGTTCATCAAGCTTTGTCACTACATCAATAATGAATCAAGATGACGTGATAAGGAAGAGTACAAAGCACCTGCAAACAAAATGTAAACCATTTATCAATATAAATAAATAAGTATAAAGATTATTGTGGGCATAACATGTCAAAAACTTAAACATAAAATTAACATACCAATCATTCCATCTCTATGATGACAACATCCCCAAGCTCTTGCTCATCTTCCAATTCATTTCTTATAGAACCTAGCATTGCACCTCCACAATCTTGTCCTGCAAAAGAATTATAAAGTAAGAAATGCTTCAATAGTCTTTGCAATAAGTTAAAATATTTTTAATCTACATACCACGCATATTACTTCTCATCCAATCTTGGGCACATATGAGAGCTTCTATTGTGTTTGGCTTTAGAGAACTCATATATTGATCAAGAACTCTTCCACCTGTGATAAATGCGGCCTCAGATGCAACAGTGGAGACAGTAATAGCCAAAATATCTCGTGCGATTCTTGCAACAACTGGGTACTTTGCACAATTGTGCTTCCACCATTGTAAAATATCAAAAGTATCAACCAAACTATCTCCACCTATTTGTTTGGGGTGAATAGCCTCTTCAAGATACAAGTCTAAATCGGTCCTTGTTGGTTTTGTGGCTTCTACCTTTTGTAGATGGTTATCAAATCTCCCTAAAATATTCAACAAGCCCCTACTACTCGGCTTTTGATGCCCCGATGTATCATTTAAGCATCCAGACCTATCACATGTGCTATCAATGTATTCAAAGTTTGTTCCACCCATTTGC